>JAOQGH010000001.1:70079419-70159419 GCA_025769975.1 Gallinago jamesoni | reverse complement strand
CCTCTTCTCCAGGCTGAACAACCCCAGCTCCCTCAGCCTGTCCTTGGAGCAGAGGGGCTCCAACCCCCTGAGCATTTCTGTGGCCCTCCTCTGGACCCACTCCATCAGATCCATTACCATTCATGACCTGAGACACCCATCTCTTCTCAGGCCACTCTGGCTGTCAAGTGACTTAGCTTAAACCACTCTCGGATGACCCTGAAATGTGCTGGGGAGAATGTCACCCTTGTGACTTGCCCTTTGTTACCACCCACCTGAAGGCTGAGTTTGGGGAAAGGGGACTCTCAGTTGGCACACAGGCAGAAAAGACCCTCTGAAAATCAGCGTAACAGACTGAAGAGCTTGGTACTTTGGGTGTGCTCCATCCTACACAGCTCTGTTTTCCATCCCTATCGTGCCAACCTGCTTCACAGCGAAGGCCTCACGAGTCTCTCCCCCAGCAGCTCTCCTGAGTCCTCAGAAAGCTCCCAGGTGTTAGCCAAACCTCACGCCCCTCTGCTTGCTTCCAAATCGTAAAGACAGACAAAGCAACCTGACTCAATAAAAAGACCTGAGGTACAGAAAAGCAGCATTAAGAAAAAAAGAAGCAACAGAGGCTGAGGGGAGCAGAGATGCAAAAAGCATCACGGGTGAAGATGGAGAAGAGAAGCCCTGCAGGATACCTCAAGCACTGCCAGAGGATGCTAGTCCCACAACCTGGAGTCAACCGCCGGACTTCTGACCGACTCAACCCTTCTGCTGTTCACAGCCACCAGCAGAAACACCTCTTAGCAGCCAGTGGCTCCACTGCCCTTTCCCTCTTCCTAAGGGAGAGGGAAAGGGCAGCAGAGCTCTACTGGGAGCTCTTCTTTTTTCAGCTTTACATTCTAAGAATTCTCTGGTTAAAAAAGGCCGAATGAAAGTGAGCATTCGCCAAAATACTACACTTAATTGCAAAATACTATACTTAAGATTGTACAATCATTCCTAATTTAGCCATTGAAAGCATGAGCTAAGATTCAGTGTATGTGCATACGCAGTACTCTCTAATTACATGATCACATTCCAATTTTTTCTAGAAGGATATCGCCCAAGAAGAGCCAGCTCTGGGAATGAACATGAGTTGCATACTTAAAAGACAAAGTTGCCTGCAGGACCATTAACTCATTCGGTTTAGGTACTGGAACAGGAGAACCGAAGGCGGCAGAGATTTTGCAAGCCAAAAGGAGGACAGTTTTACAGGAATCCAAAATCTTTGCAGGAAGCCCTTAGTCGTACACGTCCCACTTTCTGACCTGGTACACCTGAACTTGTGGATGCCATATTTTGCAGTCAACTGATGCTATATTTTAAAGATATAAACAGTTTTAATAAAGTGAAAACAACACTTTGAAAAGTCAGATCTGACCCAGATGCATTTAGAAGCCTGTCACAGCAGTTAGCTTCCCCACACAGTGAATGGAGACAGAGGGGTACCTCTGAGGACTTGCAGGGAGAAGTATGCTCCAACAAAACCCTGCAGTTTTTTTCTCTCCACTGGGTGGACAGAGACCTTCTGAGAGCATCCTTTCTGCTTAAGCTAGACAGTTTCTCATGACAAATGAAGGTAACAGAAAAGGCTAAGTGTCTGTATCTACCTGAGGTCAACAACTCCACTGAAAGGTCGGTCCCTCTACTAGCCAGCCCAGCTCAGAGCCTGGCTTGCCACATGGCTCTTACCTCCTGGATGCAGAGCGGCTTCACTTTGGAAGAAGGATAGAAAATGGTTTTCCTCAGGGTCCCCTAAGCCAGGTGGGCAAGGGCACTCCTCTGGGGTATGTGGCTTCAAACACTTTCAGGTGATGCTGCAATCTCCCAGACAAATAAATCTACAAAGTTAGGCAGACTTAAATGAACGGGATTACTGCCAGGATTTAGGTCAAGTCTACTACACAGGGAGGATTTGAGTGAATTGGGCTGGTTTCTTCCCTTTCAAAAACTTTTTCCCCTTATCTGTAAAGTGGATACAGTACCAACAAGACAGATGTTGTGAGAATCAATTAACATCTTTACAATAAACAGATAATTTACTGATAAACATCATAGAGAAGTCCATAGAAAGTTACCAATTTTCCACGTGTATTTATTATACCAATAATATTACGGAACAGCTCTTTTTAAGATGGGGTTTGAATGTGCGCAGAATATGCCTGCCACAGGGCCACATGAACAATAGGGAATAAAAAAATTATATTGAATATCTTCTCATGCTGTCAGCACCATCATTTCAGTGGTCTGATATGTGATCATGTAATTAAAGACTGTATCATAATGCATATGCACAAAGGGGCTGAATTAAGGTTGTGCAGACAAATCTAATTCTGGCATTTCCTATGCTTTGAGTGCCTGACTTGACAATCTCAGCATTCATTTAACAATCCGTTCCCGTATGTAATACCATACATTATAGATACATGTCTGTAAAATCTTCTGTATCACTGCATGAACGCACGTACTCAAACTCCAGAAGCAGAACATATATATACATATATACATAACCATATTCTGGCCATTGCTCTTTTCCCTTTTTACAGCATATTCTTGCCATTATATTTACCACCATCAAGAATAAACTGCTCAGGGGTGCCAGTAGTTAAAATATTTTTTTACCTTTCACTTTTAAGTACATGGAATACGTGTCAATGCTTCCAGCTTCTTATCCACTCCTAGAAAACATTTTAAATAGCATCCACTGTGTATGGGCCATTCGTGGACCAGAGCACACGTGCACAAATACGTGGAGCTCTCACCCTGGGCCTCAAACAGAGGCTCTCCTGTTAAGACCCTGCAGAGGGGACCACTCCTTGATATTTTAAGAAGGTAGGATTAGGGCAGACATTGCTTTGGGCCCTGTGCTACACACACTATACACTTCAGCCTGCTGTGGGTGCTTGAGAAAACTTTGGTTTCTAGGGCTGGAAAAAGGACTGCTCTCCATTGGTGCTAGAAAGTTGGGTGAACAGCTTTGATCATCTTCCCTCCCAACTCACTGGTGTAACTCCCATTGATTTAACCATGAGTATGACCAAATTCTTCCTTTTCACATCTTGCAGTTTGGTTTACCCTTGGGAAAACAGATCTTTTTCTTCCCCTCCTCTGATTTCAGTGCTTTTTCTACTTAGTGAGCAGGACTTTTATCACAGCCCTTAAACTAACAGAAAGAGCTCCATGAAGACACTTTGCTGTGCTTTCTTGCTCCAACACTGACTGTTTTGACTGCCAAGTTTTGGTCAGACACTAACATGTACTTACCCAATTATGGGATTTTCCAGCCTGCCACTGTTTGCCCCCCCAGTTCTCACAGTATCAATTTTAACTGGGATCCTTGCGACACACAGATAGTGCATATCCACCCATTTCTGCCTCAATCACTGTCCATTGCTTTACAACACTGTCATTCACTGGATACCTTAAATACATCTCTTTCAAAACAAAAGAAAAAAACAAACCCAAAAACCTTACCAACCAAAACAAAAGAAAAAAAACCACAACCCAAACAATAACATACTATGTTGTAACATACACACGCCGGTCTATAGCTTTTGCTACAGCCACATATTGCAAGATACGTCATTTGGTCAGATTTTAGCATGCAAGCTCTGGCCTACAATAAATACTGTGCTGTTAGACCTTTGAGGCAGGTGAGTGTCTCCTCACTGGGGGGAAAAAAAAAATCATCCTGGTTTGTACTAATGATAGCCACAGTGAACTCCGGGACCGAAATAATGGGAATTTCCTCTTGCACAGTTTCATAAAAACAATGCTGAGCTGCTCACAGACACTAAAACCACCTTGAATCTAAGCTTCCCGAGAGGCAGTTTGCAGTCTCACACAGTTAACAGTCTAGATCCTTTCCTCCTCCTCGCACCAGTTTTCTCTCTCAATTTCATAGAATGCAACCTACAGTTGTCCTAGAATTTCAGAAAGTGATAATTTTCTGTAGAGGTAGTTTATCTGACATTGGGCCTATAGCACAGGAGGGCACTTGTAGCTTCTAATCATCCTCTCCATCTGTTCACCATAAGCAATGTTGATCTTCAAATTACACAACCTACACAATCCTGAAAGAGTCTTTTACTTTCCGGTAGGACAATCTGCTCCTTCCCTTTCCCCGTTTATTGCAATCTGCAGAATCCTTGCGCTGCCACACATACGGAGAATGAGAACATATCAATCCACCCTAAATGACCTCGAAAGGCTGAATCAGTTAACCAAAATAGGCAGAAACTGCAGCCTTCCAGTAGACTTCCCCCCCACCCTTGAAGTTATTTGTGAACTCCTCCTTGCAGTGCAGACTCTGCAGCAAGACTAATTCTAAACTGACACGGTCCCAAATGACGCCAAAATTATTAGGTGTTGGTGCCACCACAGGGTCCAAAATACTTCCCCCTGCAGCTTGCCCTGAGCCATTCTCCCCAGTTCAGCCTGCTCCTGCTTCAGGCTGGTCTCCGAGCTGGCCCAGCTCGGCACTGTGCCACCCACACCTCTCCCCACGCTCCGCAAGGTGTCTGCAACACCACGGATGGGCAGGAGGGGAGACAAGCAAACCAGCAGCACTGTGCTCCTTCTGCTCAGGAGACAACTGTTTCAAAGCAGAAACGTGATGGGTGAGGCTTCCAGGAGAGCAAACAGGCAACCATGATGAGGAAGGAGAGAAGGCAGAGGCTCCCATGCCTGGCTACGGGTGCTCCCACAAGCTGAGATGGAATGGGAAGCAGTTAACATACAGAGAAGAGCAAGAGAGGAAAGAGACCTCCAAAACCTCAAATGAACTGCTTGTCTGAAAGATTTGGTAGTAGTAGAGCATCTTGATATATTTTCCTGTAGTAGAAACATTGTGTGTGTAGTTCCATCACTATGTGGCTGCTGCCCATCACGCTCCTCCTCCTAGCAGCGATTGAAAGCTGACCCATAAAGGACGGCTGAAATGCTGTGGTGATTCCTTGCAATTCTGGCAAGGAACCAGTATCTGGTTTCCATAGCACCATCACAAACCTTGTCGTGGCTTCAATGCAGTGATCCTCAACCAGGGAGCTAAAGGCAAGATGTCAACCGTGAAAGCTGAGATCACCCACAGCAACCACACTTCACCACCAGCAGTGACGCTCCTGGCCTACAGAGACAACATGCTCTTGAGCACGCCACTTGCTTGGTATCATCAGCCACAAACCAGGAAAGGCAGGAGTCCATGGTGGCACAAAAATCTGCCAGATATGTTTTAAACAAACAAACAAACCACACCAAAACCCAACAAACACAAAAACCTCTCTAAAGTTACACAACACACCAAAAGAGATCCATCTGCCCTGTAGCCAAAAGATGCTCCACAACATGGAGCTTAGCAACACAGGGTAAATTAGCCCAATTTAGGGACAGACAGGCTATTAGTGACACTTAAGGGCAGCTAGTATATGGCTAAGTGGCTGCCATCACTTTGGCAGCTTGCACCACACTACAAGACTGTTGTTGATGTTGTTAGCACACAAGCCATTGCATCTGCACTTCTCTTAAAGCTCCATCTCCTAGATGTCTGTGAATACAGGAGAAAGCAGCTTGCATTACATATTTATTAGGTCTCCATCCCTCCTGTTTCTGGGGAAAGCTGGTGTAAGCACTGCTTCTGACTTAATGCCTGAAGTAAAACAAAAACATCAGGATGTATTTTGTTTTCATCCTAACGTTTATAAATCAGATAAATTTTTTTAAGCTAGGCACTTAAAAAAAGATATCTGACCTAATATTACTAGAAAACGTCTCCAGGTATTTGACACTTTAGGCATAAACAACCACGGATACCAGGGATGGGTGCAAAAGGATGATTAGTAATGTCTTAACCCCACAAATGCCCCCAAATCTGGCAACCTGAAAATGTGGCAGTACAACTTCCCTATGGCTCTCGGTATCACTCCTTAACCACGCTACAGCATGCTATTTGTAGCTTCATCTGCCTCAACAATGGAATCTTTATACACAGATCCCTGCAAGAAACAAAACTTCCAAGATGTACTTTGGTCTTGGGCAAATTTATTCCAGGCATCAGAAGCAGCGTTTCCTTCCGATACTGGGCAGAGGCAGGGAGCAAGCCGTATGCTGTGCTACAGCCCCAGCGTTTGAAGGCTCCACTTCAACAAACATCACAATGAATAAGGACTTGATGTTTTCCTTTCAAAATGTTTATTTGTCTGGATTGTCATTTCATATTGGCCTTGCCAGCTAAGTGTGCCTGTGGATCCTCCTAGATTACAACTGAATTTAGTTAGCAGCAGGTTTGTAAACAAAAAGCAACACAGGGCATACATTTCATTATTTGCTTCATATACATAGACGTTCATCCACTTTATTTATATGATCAAAGGTTACTAAACCACTCCAGTAGCTGTACAAAGCAATTGGAAGTCAAGCAATTCAGTATCAAGATTTTCACATTGTCAAAATCACTTCCCCCCCCTTTTTTAATATCGAGAGCGCTAAAATTCATAACAGGTCAGAGCTGATTTAGATTTCTGGGGTGTTAATTTTCAGAAGTAGCAACCACTGACAGCTCCTATTGTCTTGAAAGGGAGATACACAGGTACACCACATTTGCAGTCATATCCTAAGCAGCAGTTTGGAACTGCTTGCCAGGTTGCACTGCAGCTACAGGAAAATAACAGAGGGTACGGATGAGCCTTAGTTACAAAGGAGCAGGTTCCTGCCCAGGAACCTTATCAGTCCTTTTCCTAGAAAGAGATGATTGCAATTTTAAGAAGGACATCAATATATGGGCCAAATATTTCCAAATATTTTCCAAATAAAAAAAATATTTCCAAAGGACTAGTTGATATTTATGATTTTAAGTTTGAAGAGGCAACGTAGCTTTCACATCTTGTCTAGAAAAAGATAACTTGGGAGAAGACGTCACCCTGATGGACCACAAGTTTTAACATTCCTTTACCCCCGTTCCCAACAATGCTGCAGTGAACATACTGGAACAGGCTGCCCAGAGAGGTCATGGAGTCTCCTTCTCTGGAGATACTCAAAACTCACCTGGATGCATTCCTGTCCAACCTGCTCTAGGTGAACCTGCTTTGGTAGAGGGCTTAGACTAGAGCATCTCAGAAGGTCCTTTCCAACCCCTACCATTCTGTGATTCTGTGAAGGAATTGGGCAGGAACCTGGAGGAGACAAATACTACTACTTTTTTCACCCATTGCAGGGTGGCAGTGGTATGGGAATTGCAAGATACAAACTAGTAAGATACAATACAGGCTCAGAAACAAGTTTAAAAAGCTTGAATGTTGTTGTAGCAGAAGCCAAAGGAAGACATTAATAATATCTTTAACCATAGTGTGATGCCTCCCTGTGCCAGGGATGCTGGTGGCAATATGATTAATATCCCAGGTACAAAAGAACAAGGAAGTGGGTTTCAGCATGGCTTTTAACTCAAGACCCTGGGGGAAAGGAATTAGTTCAAGCCTGGAACAAATCTGAGGAAATTAATGATAAATCAGATAGAGGGGTCAATGTACTATAAGGGACACCTCTAAAGCCATTATTTTATAACAGCTGATGGCAATAGCTGCTCAGGAGGGAAAAAATAAAATGCTGATTTTACAGATATTCAGGGGGTGGGAATTAACACTCTAGGGAAAAAGAGCAGAAAAGACAGCAGGATACAAAGGTGCACCAAGATTTATTGAAAACCAGAGGGGAAATGTAAGCTAAGGGAAATGAACATTCAGAGCACAGAAAACAGACATTCCAAAGGACATTAATTAGACAGAACACTAAAGTAGCCTCTACTTAAAAAAAAATAATATTAAAAAGCCAAAAAAAAGGCAGCTTACCAACAAAACCAAAAGCATCACTGCAGTCAAGAGTCAAGGTGCAGAGAGCAAGAAGCCCCATGATCCCAATCACAGCTCAGCAATACTGACGAGATATTCCCCCACCCCCTCCTTTTTCTGTTTCTGACTACCACTGGCTAGGTAATAGCAAACTTAATACATCTAGATTTATGATTAAAGAGTACTTAGAAAAGATTGATTTGCCCTGCCCGACAGCAAACATGAATAGCCTGGAAAAAAAGAAATAAAGGGTTAGAAATCACACAGACTTCACAAGACATGAAAGGGGACAAAAGTGCTGGCCTTAGTGGCTTTTCTTTGAAAAAAGTCCACCCCCTAAACCTCAGATTACATGCCCCTTTGTACCAGAGGCAGTATAATAAAATGCTGCGGAGAGTGAGATCAACATGAATCTTGCCCAAGAAGAAATCATTGAAGGCATAAACAAACTTTTCCATCCTTACATGTCTTGCATACTACATTCTTTAAATACATGCATCAAGGCTAAGAAAAGTTATGCGGAGCAGGTTAAAACACGTTCATAGGGCACCACACGCTATTATTTACTTGTCAAACGCCACATTCACTCAAGAGGGGTTGGCTTTCAGAGAAGTCAGATAATATTCAGTGTCAGGATCTAGTTCATAATAGACGGTATCTAAATGCAACAAGCCACTATGGATAAAAATCACGTACTCGGTGCTAATCAAAATACACACGAAGTGCTAAATCTCGACGCCTATAAGTGGGATTAATACGTTCCCTCAATGCAGACTCAAGAGTACTGTCACTGCCAGTGTCAGTGTCCAAAATTTCTCCATTCCTCCTTGTGTGATGAGCCTTGTGGCAACCATCCTGGTGCACTGACACGCTCTGACCACAATGGTACCAGCCAGCTGCCCGCAAAATAAAACTTAGTTGCTCTGTTGGTGGTAAGGGAAAGCTCAGCCTCTCATTTACAGAGCGATCCTCCACTTTGTTTTGAGAGAGCCCTGAGAAATGCACAGCACGCTCAGAGCTCCACAGTCCCCTACCTACCATGTGCTGCAACTGTCCAAGACTTCATCCTAAGCAGCTGTCAACTCAACATTTTCAAGAGCAACAAATTCATTAAACTCGTATAATTATGGCTGAAAATTTCCAAGATATCTAGGACATTTAATCATACAGCTTGGGTTCAAATTAATAAGGTCTCAAATACTCCAACCAGTCTTAAAAATCCCAGACTATACATCTATATATTTGTCAAATGCCACAAATTATTCAGATTATTAAAAAGGTTTTACCCTTGAATTACTCTTCTACTTTTAAAATTCAGCTCCCATAGTAACAAAACTTCAAGTGAAAAGTATTCAGAAGAACAAAATTAAAATGAATGTACACACACTACAATGCAGATCTTCCAAGAGAGATGAGATGTTACAGAGTAAATAGCATTGGGAACCAGTCATTGGTAAACCAAAATAAGCAAAAATCCCATTAAAACCCAGCACTAGTCATAAGTACATAGAGGCAGAAGTACTACAGGCCACAAAGGGACGTGACTTAGGCACCAATTTCATTGGAGTTAGCCAAAAGCACAGAACAAACTCAGCTGGTAGGAAAATACAAAACAAAGTTTACAACCGTTTCTGCAAAGTTTGCATGCAAATTACAACTTCCCAACAAATTTCCAATTCCTCATGTCTTCGCCAATTCATAACACAGAGATTTCCTGCAGTACAAAAGCCTGTTTTGCCATCTTCCAAGCACTGAGCATTAAAACTTACTGTTAAAAAAACTCTATGGTGATTCTCATTTATTTATTTGCTTTTAAACTCAAGTAGAAATCCTTACGTAAAACTTTGTATTTGGAAAGGATAAGAGATACCTGAGAGTAGTGGGGATAAAATGAACTGGTAGTTACCTGCAGCAGCTCAGGGGTATGTGCAACATTAGGATAAATACAGGAGATGGAGTGTAACGGGCAGAGCGAGGGGGAGACTGACAAAGATAAGCAAAAAAAAAAAATTATCACACTGGGTCTGCAGTTTCTCTCATCAACATCACTGCAGGGCATAGAAGACAAAGAGGCTACCCTTCAGTTTCTGCCCTCTGCAATTCTGTAACATAACCAAGTTTTACCATTCCCTTCTTAATACTGTTATCACAATTAACAACATGCAAACTATACAGCTGACATCAACCTGCTACCCCAGTGCCCCTTACGTAGTTTTTTCCCAGTGTAGAACTGGTTGCATTACTTTGTCCCCTTCCCTCCCTTTCTTCCACAGGAAGCCTTCATCTCAAACTAAAATTTAAATAGAAGCTCCCAGCTTTTCGTTGCAATCTGATTATCAATTTGCACCTCAGCAAAGGAAGGCTAGAACTCTATTGTTTTGTTAATTGTCAATTTGCATCTTCGAAAGGTGTTGCGTATTCTCTTCTTTTGGCAGGTTAGGACTAATTCTGTATGTTAACATATATGTGGGTGGTGTGGGTAAAAAACATTTTCTTTTAAAATGTACTACATTTAAAATGTGCAGCTTTATTTGCTTTTGTTCAGTTTTCTTAATTTGCTTAGACAAGTCTTGTACAAAAGCTAGGAGGGGCTGCTTAAGAAAGGGCTAAAAGGATAAAGCTACTTTTCCAATAGGTATATTTAAATAAACTCCTAAAATTTACCTGCAAAAAGAGGAAAAGTGGTAAGTGAAAATTTAGTTATACTTTCCAGTTACAAGGAACAGCCGACAAAGGAGTCGGCCAACATTTCTCTCTCTTTTAAAGGTAGAGGGAGAGTTGTAGAGATCATCCTTACATTAATTTCACTTAAGTAGCATACCATTTTGTAAAAATAAGTAGGTTTTTTTTTTAAAGTACGTATGTAAAAATTACACACTAAGTCAACCAACAGGTCCAGAAAGCTCCGCAGACCCAGCCAGCTGCTCACCAGGCTGATACAGATCTGGTTTCACCATCTAACTGCAGAAACAGGACTGAGAACCGAAGCGGCTTTGTATTCGCTTGACTGTGACTTCATACGTAGGCAACCATCCACCCATACATCTCCATCAGATTATAGCCCGACCCCTGGCTAGAAGCCTACCCACGTCTGGACGTCGCTCGCTTCTGTGCCCAGCCCTCCGACGCCGGCTCTCTGGGGCTCAGCACCAACCTGAGAGTGCCACTTTGCAGCCTCGGCGACCACAAATCTTTTCCTGCGTCATCCTTTTGACTCCCAAAATGGTTGCTTCCTCAACGCTGTAACTGTTAATTAATTTTCAAGTGCAGAATGGTTGGAGACGGGAGCTTCTCAAATGCCAGGTTGCAAATGAAGAGGTGGCCCAAGTCACTATTAACGACTAACGGGGCAGGTTTCATTTCCTTGTCACCAAAGATACATGCAAAACTGGTACCTTGTGGTCCTACGAGTCACCATCCAAGGTGACTTGAACACACGGAAGAAATTCTTTAAATCCTCCAAGCTACAAACACGAGGAAAAAACCTGAAAAACACTGACCCACAACAGCAAGCAGAAATTCCTGCTAAAGTATCAGATAGCAACCAAGACAAACACTCTAGCTGAGTCTACAGTCTATCCAAATACAGAAAAAGTCAATCAAATAACTACAGGAAGACCTAACAAGACAGAAGGCCTTAGTTCCTGGTAAGTCCACATCTTATTATCACCTTCACCTAAAGCTGGAAGAAGGCTGAGGAGTAAGATGAGGAGAATCACATGATTCCATATTGTCTTTATAAGCTTCTTAACGCTTCACTTAAAGACACATTATTTTCTTCTGTGAGGACTGACCAGTGTTAACTTTATCTGCCACTACACGCTAAGGTTTTTAACTGGGGGTTAACAAAAAAAAAAAACCCAAACATAAACCAAGCCCTTTTAAAGTAAGAAATAAAACAAACTGAAAGTCCTGACAACTGGGTCTCTGGCCGAGCCACAGATCTCACGGAGCGAGATCAAAAGGGAAGATTTCATGAAATTTCTATTACTAGTCCTAGAGAGATGAATCCAAGCTTTGATGGCAAAAGTATCTCAAATAATAGGCTTCCATATACTTTAACTCGGCAAATAACTGCAAGTCCTGACCAGCTTTGATCGCTTACAACCTGCAGAATCTGGACCCCTCTAAGTCAGTTGTGCTCTCACAACTTTAAGTTTGATTTCCAAAGAAATCTGGAAAGCAGGTTAAGAGGAACTGGAACCCTGAACATCTGTTAAAACCATATAAAAGAGCAGGAAAGTATTTTATTATCCACATCGGAAAACATTCTTAGTTTTACAGACTTCTCCCAGCAAGCTGAGACTTGTTATAACGCCCACCAGCTATATGTTTGTGAAGATCAAGGACATTTATACCTGTCATACCAAAAATAAAAAAATATATAAGTGTCCAAAGAACAGGAAGACAAAGTACCTCTGGCTTCAGAGAAGCTTCTGTAACCAAACCATCCTATTTTACATATAAAAATATGCCCTAAAGTTAAAAGGTTGTGTAAAGTGGAGCACTGGGGAGTTGGTAGTGTGAACAAAACACTGAACTTGGTTCTGTTAAATATCTGGGAAAGGTAAAATTAAAAAAAAATATATAAAAAATAATCAAAGTTTAAGTATAATCTTAAGCAAACTATCACAAAGGTACAGTGATCATCATTTGACAAGACGTGTCAAAATCTTTCAAATACTCCACAGATCAATCCAGTGCTTCCAGTAGGCCATTTAAGCATCCGGGAACACACTTCCTGACTCAAAAGACAAAGTATGAACAAGAGATATTAAAAAAATAAATAAATATCTAAGCATGACCTGACAGGTACTCTTTTTCCTTCAAATAAGTACAAATAACTTTTTCAAGCACTTCTGTTTCTTTTTTCTTCTCCTCTTGACTGCTCCAGACTAATAGTTGAAGTGTATTTACTGTCCTCTATGCCTTACCCTATAGTCCAGCCCGATGATCCCGCTGCGGTCTCTGCCCCCAGACCTTTTCTCCAACAGGGTTTAACACCGCCTGGGAGACAGCACACAGCTTGGACACAACCTCTGGGAATCTGATTTGACCTGAGAAACAGGAACAGCAGACCACACCACATTGGAAGAGTCCTCAGAAAGACAAAATTCTGATTTCCTCTCCAAAATCCAAGTAATAAGTTTCTCGACAGAGTGAAATTGCTAGAATTTCACCAGACCAAAAAACCATCCGATTTCCATTGTTATCCTTCAGATACCCAGTAGGGGCTTGACAATAATTCTCCAAGCACCGGATCAAAAGATTAAATGTGGTAAAGCCTGAGAATTTTTATGAGGAGTGTTTTTAGAAGTGTATCAGCGTACTGACAGATCAGAGACAGGAGAAGCACTTGACTCTGACCTCCGCAGAGCACGAGCTCTCTGGAGCAGAAACTCCCTCTCTCACATGCACACTTCATATTACAGCAATACACCAATCTTCCTGGAAATAGAGTAACAACAATAAATAGGGAGGCAGGACTGTGCTTTTCTGCTAGAGCGTATTTAAGTCTAGCAAAGGGACAAAGGTAGGAGAGCAAAACAGAAGAGTCACAGGATCTACAGAGATAAACACCCCACCACTCTGGCAGCAGCCCAATTAACAATGCACTGGCTTTGAACAGATACAGTTTTAATAAGTAAATAAAAGCCACATTAGTGCAACAGCTCTATTCCATCTAACACTCCTCATGGCCCAAACCATCAAACCCGCATCCTTCATGATGCTCCATGGACCGAGACATTTTCAGCTTCTGACACAAGGTGTCCAGAACACTAGGACAATCGGAGTTGCATTTTTTTCCTATTAATTTTTGGTCCGTGAAAAACTCAGTAAAACATTACTCTGATTATATCCCCAGTTCAAAATACTAAGTTCTGCTGGCATTAAAATACTCTGTCAAAGCCAGTGGAACTGGCTGCCAGAACATCACTTCCATCACTTCCTTTCAGAAGTGCATCAGTGTCCTGTTATTTAGTTTTCAAGTACTTTATGATATCCATGATCTATAGTTACAAGTTCATTTCTAGCCAAACTCAGCATCGGGAAATTTTCAGTTTATTCTTCTGATACTTTCTTCTCATGACTTCACTCTACTGTGTCTCACTTATAGCCTAAGAATAGCAGCATTGCCACTCCTCTGATTCATTATCCTGTCCCTGCTTCAAAGATGCAAGCAGCATTCTGCTAAACACTCAAGTGTTTGTTCATCCTCTAACAAGGTCCAGTTATAACCCCAAAATCCTGTGTAATTCTAGGAGAAGCAGACTAGTGCCATATGTGCTATTTTAAACAAGGATGTACCGCTCTCTATGCTCTCCTCTTTTCCCAGTTTTGGTGCATCTAATCCCTCAGTTACTTCTTTGATGGCACCTGCCCATTGCACGTATATCTTAGCTGAGGCCTCAAGGATTTCACCTCCCTTTCCCAAATCAGTGATGCTCGTTCAAAACCCTAAAAGTTATACAGGAACTTTGCATGTGTGTTCTCTTCAATGATCATATCCCTCCTTTTCAGTTCTTGCTCCTCTCAAAATGCTTGCCCAACTATTCTATCCCCCTCTTAGTTAACCAGGCTATACATGGAGAGAGAGAGAGAGAAATGCAGGCAGAGGAAAAAAAAAAAGGAAAAAAGGGAGGAAGGTGAAATCCCCATGTCCCAGAGGTAGATCTCTTCCTGCTCTCTTGAGCACCAACTTCACATCTCCACTTTCTCCACCTGGAAACTCGCTGCGGACTTGCAGGGCAGAACGTGTTTCCACTGGAGTTCATCTAAGGAACAATCAGCTTAAGCAGTTGTATTCAAATAGTATTAATGTTTTCAAATCAACTTCCTATTTTCCTACTGGAAACCCTGCCAAACGCACTCTTCAACAGACACTAAAATAATTTGGATAGTTGATATGCAATCCAAATTTTTAGTGGAAAACTGCCAGATTCGACATCTGTGAGAAAGTGGGTAATTTTTATTATCCACAGAGAGCATGCACTCAGTCCGATATTTTCTACCTCTACACATCTCCTTCTACTGGAACTGCTTTATGGTTTTACATGATCAACGGGCTGCCAAGAATGTTTTAACCCCTTCACTGCTACCAGAATCCAAGACCCCACTGTCACCATTTTAACAGTGTCCATCTAGAAGGATATTGTAAAATACCAGTTTTCAAGAGCAGGGTGTTCTTCTAAGTTATCTCTGATCCCTCTTAATTACAACAAATGCAGATATTGATTTTTTTTCAGTAGTATCTTCTGATTATTATTTGCCAAATAGGAGCCCAGTCTCTTGTAAGCAAAGGGTTAATTCCATTCTTGTTCTTGTCCCTTCTCTTGCTGGAGAAAGGGTCTGTCTGAACAGCTGCTGGGGAAAGCAAGGATGGGAAAGTAGGCCTTCCTGCTGAGGACCCAGCCTAACCCCAGCGTGCAAAGATATTTTTTCTTACATTCAATTTTGCTTAGGGCACCTCCTAATTTATTAATGGTTATAAATATTTGGTTCTGCCTCCATACCATCTGACAGATCAGATCCTCCAGGCAACTGAGGTCCATGGAGCTACACTGATTTTCACCAGAACACAACCTGTATGACTTCTACTCTAACTCCTTGGTAGGCATCAAGCAGCAACACTTCTCCTTTAGACTGAATTTTTCTCTCTCAGTCACAAGCATTAGGAAAAGCAGAATATGAAAAACACAGAAGAAAGAAGAGAGTATTATACAGACCTTTTACCACAGTAGGCATTTTTGTTTCCTTGTTTCTTAGTTTGTTTTTAGCAAAACAAAAACTTCAGACTTTCTGTTTGAAACTGCCTGCTGAGGTTCCTTTAAATAAATGAAAACAAATAGTCCCTGGCTGTCTGGGCTGCACTACAGAAGCTCATCCTCCAAGTGATTTGTAATGCTGAAAAGGTTTATCTTCTTCACTAAAAAGATTATCAAAGTTCACTTTGTATGTACACGTGTATATTTTATTTCTCAAAGATTACAAGTTTTCTTCTTCTTCCCATATTGTCCTGCTGGGAACAGGTGGCAGAACTCCTGCCACCAAAGCAATCTCAAAATGTATACTAAACAGGGATAATTTGTTGTTGTTGTCGTCTTAATGATCAAAAAAGGAAGCTCCCCCGGCAGTTCTTTTTTGCCTTTTAAAAAAAAACGCTGTATCTGAGGCCAAATCCAAAACTAGTGAGTGGGAACCCCCGTGCTACTGATAGATTTTTACTGGACAAATACCAGCAGCAGGGTCACAGTGCCCAACCTCTAGTACAGAAACCCAGTCAGTGCTCACAGTCATTCCAACAAACCAGAGCACCAGACAGAGCTACTGAGAGCTCTTTTGATCTTTGAGGCTTTTTTCCAGGTCTCAGAAATGAACAGAATGCTGTAAAATTATGAACAGGGTAGAAACTGAAAAGCGTCCTATTGCTGCACTTTCAGAAGACGCAAGAAATAAGGCATATATGATTCTCCATACAAATTAAAAAAAATAAAAGTATTCTTGCTGTGTTATGTCCAATTTAGACTGTTCACAAACAGGGACAGGACACTTCATTTGCATATATCTTATCACCCTAACACTGTGCAAATAGCAGTAATTTTTCATATTTCATAGCTAGTTTCATCTAAGGATCTCAGAGGACTCAGTAAACACCAGTGAACTAAATCTCTGGCTCAGAAAGGTACATGGAGATGAAGAGCTCCCACTGACTTCAGCTGAGTTCGGATCAGGCTGTAAGTCTGCAAATTTCAATATAAATATTACCATTATCATTTTTACAGGTAAGTAAATCAAGGGACAAATAAAATCACATGGTGACAGCAGAATCAACACTAGAAACCAGGAATGTGGACTCCTGGGCTTCTGCTTGACTTCAAAAGCTCTTGCAGCTGCTGCTCAACTTATTTGTTCAGCAGTACCTGCGAGGGAAGAGGGAGAGTGCAGAACAGGCTAAAAAACTGTGGGCACAGTTGAAACCAAGCATCCCAGTCTCCCCAGAAAGGATGGTAACTGTAAAAATTACTGCTCTCTGAATATTCTTGGATACTTCCCTCCCCCTTCTCAATTTTGACCAATGAACAAAGTTACAATGCAAACTGCAAAAGTAAAATGGTGTTAAGGTCTTGGAATGACAGACAACAAATACAAAAGAAATAAGACATGTTTTAGTGAGTGCAATAATAAAAGTGGGGCTTCATTTTTCTGTATGTGCTATACTTCGCTTTTTGGATATGAAACACTGTTTGAAGCACAACTGGCAAACTTTATTCCTAAGGTAACAAGCCAAAACTGAAAAACCAAATAAAAAGAAACAAGGCTTAAGTTTGTTTGAAAGTCTGAGACTCTCGCGTTGGTATCCCCTTTGAGACTCTAACAAATCTTACAGATAGCCATTTCTTACCCTGATGTGGCATTAAGGGACATGGTTTAGCAGTTGACTTGGCAACATGAGGTATATGGTTGGACTCAATGATCTTAAAGGTCTTTTCCAGCCTAGACCATTCAATGATCCTAAAACATCTGCAGGATATCCACTCTAATGGAAAGCATATAGATTATAAGTCCAGTGGAATACTTTCATTGCTTTGGTGGAAGAAAAATTAGCCTTAAATTTGAATGTTATTTTTGTATACTACAAAATCCCACACGAAGTAACACCTCCACTGAATTTATCACCTGATGAGATCAATCCCTTACAGATCATAACACACACGAAAGATTAACTTCAATTCCCAAATTACCCTGAAAACTTGTTAGCATCGTCCTGCGATGAATTTCATAATATATTCCCCAACACTTGCATTCTGCACCTTTCAACACTAAAAACACTGAGCCAATCAGTCAAATTCAGTTAAATTACAGTAAAGACCCGATCAAAAGATGCTTGTAATTACTAACTTACATATGCACATGCATAAACGTTGCCTATATCACACACATGCTTTTAAAAACTTGTTGTTCTAGTCTGGTGGTGGGGTCCAGCATGGATGAGACCGAGGAGCCCTGGTGCTTATATGAAACCCTGTGACTGATGGCACCCCTGGGTTTCCAAAACATCCCCAGTAAGTCCCAGCTCCTGTCAACTCCCTCTTCTCGCAGTGGACATCTCCAGAGACCCGGGCACACACGTCCTTAGGCTGAGGGGCAAAAATATTTGGCAGTGGTAGGACCAGGAGATCATTGATACTCCAGCAACAGTCGACAAAATGAACAAGGAAGATGGAGACTGGCTTTCTGGTGGAACGTGAAGAAATAAATTTCGGGACTTCATTGCAGAAAACCTGCTCTAATCTGTACATTTTTCTTTTGCTTGGCATTTCATGAGACAGGGAGTACTTTGAAAGGACCGCTGACTTCTTACTATGCAATGTAGGATGCTTTTGTAACTGCAAAGTACTTAACAGAATATCTAGGATTTAGTCTTAATGTAAAGACACCAGTGTTTCCCAGAAGACTGATAGCTTAGTATTTTTCTGCTGCACAGAATTATCCCTGGATGTATCTGTATCAGAAATTCTAAACAGTTTCCATCAACTGTGCCTTCTCCTTAAATCCTTAAAAGCATGTCTCTAAACAAAAAGAAGTCATTTTCTTGGCAAATTTGCCAATCTTCTATGTTAGCAACTTCGGGATGCGGGTACAGCATCACAATATTTGTCAAGAACTGCCAGTGTAGAGCGCAGTATCTGACAGCTGACAGCACACTTCTCCAGCAAAGCCCTCCAGAGTTTCCGTACTGCGCCGATGAACTGCTCCGCCTCCAGGGAAGTTTCATGGAAGCTCTGAAACCTTTCTTTACTTTGGAATCAATATTATTCAACCGTTGACAGAAGGGAGATGAGAAAACGCCACACTGTATGTGGATGCTCTGTAATACTTATATACGGTAATGCTCTTGTTTCTTCCATTATGAGACCATAGAATTGAATATTATTACACAGGTCAACACTTACTTCTAGGAAGACAACACCAGAAGCAGTTATTCATGATGCCTCAGCAATTACATATATACAGTGCAGGTTAACATCCTCATCTCACAGCTCTTCATTTACTGCCTTTTCATCAACACTCTTCAAGTTGTTGTGCGTTGTTTTTTTTTTCCCCCAAATATGCCCACACCCATACGAGCAACTCCCCAGATAACTTAGTCGAACGAGAAACAAAATATTTAGCCTGTGTTTCCCAGCACAGTCATGGTGAAATGTATTCACTGTGTCTAATGAGAAAATTGAAATGTTAATCAGAATTCATAGAATATTTTCTTTTGGAGTGAGTAAGAATCTCTGATGTAAAACTGGAAATAAAATTCTGCCTTCAGAGTATATAACATCATGAAAGTGACACAGAAAATTTTGGCTCCCAATTAAAATCAGAACTAATAGGTTTTCTAAAACTGTAAGGTTCAAGATAGGTTTTAATTTCAAGGGAGAGTTAGTTGTCATGACTTTTTTTTAATCCTAAGAACCAGCAGAAGTGCCAGAAGAAAACCTGTAAAGAGCCATAGATAAAAAAAATTAGGGTTTGTGATGTCAGTCTTGCACTGATGGCAGTCACTTGCATTTAATGATGGAACTCCTCTTTTTTTGAAAAAGTATGTAATTGGTAAAAAATAGTTATGGTTTAATATTAAAGTTCTAATTGCAAAATAGTTTTTAATTGCAGAATTCTTCTTTTACTTCTATAAAAAGCAAATAATTCAGAACAATGGAACACGAGTCTTGCACAGTTGGTATTTCCTTACTTCTGAATGTCTAACTTTATGTAGGTACAAAGACTACATCTGCCCCTTTCTGAAAAGCGTAGAAGAGACTTTAATTACACAATCACCTCATCTACATCCTAAAATAGCATCTCCCTATAAGATTCTACATGTGGAGATGTTTATAATCTTAGATATTTATATTCACTTTGCTTTTGTAGTCAAGTACGTACAACGAGAGTTTAAACATATCAAAAATAAACGAGTTTGTGCATAAATATACACACACAGTGTGTGTGTATGGATGAAGGTCTTCAGTTATATGAGCAACAAGCTGTTCCACAATAATTACTTCTGTGCCCACACAGAGCTCCATTACCTTCAGGGGTACTTTGTATGATCTGTATTTTTGTACTTTTAGCAATACTTCTAAAATTACTTTACCAGATACCATCATACTCATGCTACAGAAATAATGGAAAAGAAGAGTAAGCATGATAAATACATCAGTTAATGGCTAGTAGGCTGTACAGCTCTGCAGAAAGATTATTACAGGCACAATGCCACAGATTTATTTATGGCTTAAAGCAGTGCATGTCATAAGCATACATAGTTTTAGTAGGTGGAGTCATCTGACCCAATCTGGCAGAGCTTTCACATGGGAATGGCAAGGACTCCTCATTACCCATGAATTAATGCTTTTATTGGCAAAAAGTGTCTCCTATGTATATTCCTGAGTGAGAACAATGTGAAGTAGTTTCCAGTGATTCACGTAAACTCTTTTTTTCCTTTTGAAAAACTGGCTGACTAACAAAGTCACTTCCTTTTCGAGTTCTGCTTCAGTTCTTCAGTCCTTCCAGCCATGCAAGCCTGCACATCGGGCTCATTTGTCCACTCTAGCAATGAACCTCAATTCAAGGGTGAAACACAGTTATTTAATATTGAGCTCCTATTATATATTAGCGCAGCAAGGTAACTCAAATCTGCATCACGATCATATGCAAAATTTACATATGCAGATACAGTTACTTGTCTCTGTATTCAGACAGACATTAGTAATGCTGCTACAGGTCTGAAATGAAGCATGTGCTTTTTCAATGAACCACGGATTTCACATCTTACTGGAAAGAAAGGCTCACTGGCGGCTCAGTTCTCCCCAGCACAGCACTGCCTGACCCATTCAATTCACACACCACTCAATCAAACAGCTTTTCCCACCCTGAGTCACTGGAAATCCCTAAGTCAGGTTTCGAGCAGATACTGTTCTCTTAACCTGCTGCATCTTCTGAGACCACAGGGACATGATTGTACGCCAAGTAGGGTCCATGAGCTCGATTAAATTTGCATTAAAAAAAAAAAGCATTACTGTATTCTATGGACATAATCTTTCTGAAGTTTGTGGGTTGGGTTCAGGCTTTATCCTTCAGTTGGAGACAAACCAGAGCACTTCAATACCATGAAGGGTTCATCCTGAGTCCTGCTCTAAAGCCATTAAAAACTTGTTCTAAGGACATGGCTGCTTCATTGTCCACAAAAGCAGTCTCCTGTTCCTCTTTCCACTGGCCACAGAAAAAAATAATCCTTCTCATCCCTTTCCTCATTACATACCTGCCTTTGCAATTTCCCTTTGGCTTCCCTTCTCCATCATAGCAGGTATCTGCTGCTGTCTTGATTTCCAAGGCTCCTCCCAGCCCAATGCCATCTTACTCGATTTTCTTCAGTTCTGCACAACCAGGCTGCATCGTCACCCAATGCAGCCAGCAGCACCACCCTCCAACACCCATCAACCACATTTTTAAAAACACACACCAAGTACTCCCCATAGCACCACTCATAACCAAAAACATCTGTAAGACTTCGCAAAGCTACTATATTCCTTCAAAACTCCTCCTAAAACTCTCTTCCATTGAAACAGAAAAATTGACAACTTTGACAATTAATATAACAAAAACACTAAACCATGCTGAATACCATTGTATCACTATTTCCTTTGTTTTACCCATTTGTTTGTTTAGCTTAAGGAATTTTTTTAAAGAAGCAATAGATAGGCAAATCCAAGAGCTACAGGATTCAAGTGACTTTCTCTGGAATAATTATTGAAGGACTGTATATTTGGATAGCATATAACACGACGATGCTATGCCAAAGGAAAACCTATTTTTACCAGGCCCAGTTCCAATTTATACCTTACGACGCTGCATGATATGATAGTGACTTCACATGAAAGGTTGCAGCACCATAACTCTACTACATGAACAAGCAATACCCAAAGCTTTCCTCTGAATCAAAGCTACATATCCTAAGGTTTAATCCCAAGAGCTACTCCCTGCCTCCATACAGGCTCTGTTCTCTGCCTTGGGGCACAAAGGCAGCGGTTTTGTTGCTCGAGTCAAGCCACAACTGAGCCTCATGTTCCCCACGGAGCCCAGAAAGCTTCAGCTCCTTTATTTATCCACTTTGGGACACACGCTATTGGGTTCTGCAGCTCCAAAATGCAGTTTGGAAGGTGTTTCATCTGGGTGTGTGCAACCCAACTCCACCTCCCATGGCAGAACCCTAAGTCCTTTTGCTGCCAACCCACACGATTAACAAGGCAAAGAAAACAAAGTGTCATCTTTGACTAAAGTACAGGAATAGCTTCCATTATTCCTTCCCTCTGCAGTTACTGAAACAATCAGTCTTTGATGTATTATTATTTTTTTTTTACTCTTATTCTGTTTCCATGCAATGAAAATAATACATAATATTGGCTTCATCTTAAAAATACTTCTCTTATGAAAAGCATTCCATTTGTACTGACTTTAGTGGAAGGTACGTGGGTGTGTCAGAAGAAGAATGAAGTCCCGAGACATTTACATCTCCCTGTATACTTAATAAAGCAACAATTCAAACCTTGTTTGTTTAAAAGAAAAAGTCCAGCTACAGGCAGTTTGGAAAACACCACAAAGAAATTGCCTGAATCCCAAGATCTCAAAGCCTGGACAGGCCAATTCAGTCTTGTTCAGATTGGATCCCACTTCAGCAAAACACCTGACTTAGCAGGATTTTGTATCATATTTAAATGCCTAGCTAACTGTGAGGCTTAAGTACTACTGAAGCAAAATTAATATAGTAAAATAAAGTTACCATGCGTGGCGTACCAGGACTTTCATTATCTCTCCGTGTTTTCTTTGAGGGCCGAAGGGGAGAGGAGGTTCTGGCTGATGGAGGGAGTTTGGACGTTCGTGCCCAGGGGACCATTATGCCTTAGCACCCCGCTAATCTTCCCGGTTTTCCTTTCTTCCATACGCCACAGCACCTTTGTTTCCTTCCATTTATCCTCCTCCTCCCCTCCCCTCGCTCTCTCTTGGTGGCCATTAACTACGCTGACAGTTTGACAGGCTGAAATAAGGAAATAAAACACTTAAACATTGTTTCCTGATGTATGCATTCATCTCCTCTGCCAAACACAGATATTGAGGAGATACTTCACTCCTCCTGTCAGCTTGCTAAATTATAGCCCAGCTCTCACAGCAACACAACTCTCAGGTCTCGTGCATTCACTTGATCCGTCTTCCCATCAGAAGGCCACGCAAGGGCCATTTCCATGGCTTTAGCAGGAACTTTTTATATTTATACTCTTAATACCGCATTTTCATACGCCTAGGGTTGAATTTCTGTTAAAAACACTAATCTCACGCTTCTTCTACTGACCACGCTCACATGACAGCTCCACTCCTTGCTTGGATGACGACGAAACTACTTCAGAAATACAATAAACTAGATAGCATTAAACTTTGTGTCATTCTCATAACCCATTACAGCAGCTGAGTAAACCAAAAACCAGCTTCGCTTTGACCAGGTTTATTAGACTTTTCTATTTAAGCATATTCTCCCAGTTGACAGAAAACATGCTGCTGGAGACTAGAGGCATCCCACCCTTTATATAAAAATCCACTCCTTACAGTTGTTGGCTCACAGGAGCCAACGTTGTTCGGCTCCCCGGGGGGAAGCTGCAGTGATACTGTCACTGCTCATTACCTCCAGTGGGTGTTGCTGTGAACAAGCCTATGGGAAAAACGCAGAGAAAAAAGGGGGGGGAAGTATTATAGAAGCTCATAAACATGTCCCTCATCCGGAAAGTCTGACTGATCCATACAACCAGAAAGAAAGGAAAGCTTGCTAAGAAACTGAATATACTTCTTGACCATTTATGGCCGCCTTCCACACCAGTCAGCATTTGATACACAAGCCCAGCAGATAAAGTAATGAAAGAAATGCTGCAATAGAGTCAAGACTCCTTTTTGTACTTGCAGTAGCTCCCGAGGTCTATGTAGAGCTGTGGCTGTAGCCTCTCAGGGATGCCTGACAGCCAATATCCATTGCAGAGCAGACAGACCTTACATCTCCACCATCCCGGAACGGCTGAGGCAGTGGGAGAAACAGGGCACTGAAATCCCAGCTACACGACATTCCCTCTCGCAAACAAAGTTTTGAGTGTAACAAACAAAAATACATCAATAGCCCAGAATATACTGTTGCTTTTCTCCCTGGCCCATGGGGAAGGTTAGCTCAGGTTTCAGCTAGGAGGTGGAAACCTAGCAGAGGCAGGCTGGCACATTTTGGAGCCTTGAAACAAATGAACTCCAGCGTTATAAATCCTCGCAGAAGAATTTTGCTCTCTTCCTTGCCTCCCACTGTCTCACTATTTCACATCCCTACTCATAACCCAAAGAAACAGCCTTTGAAGTAACTATGTAATTCCACTGACATGAAGGCTAAATTGGAGGTAGGATAAAACAACAACAACATCATCATCCACAAGGAAAAGTCTGTATAAGTGATGCTGTTGAGGTTTCATTGTTCTTTGAAGCATTTTTTTTCCTGTTTGTAAGAGTTGCTATTAAACAACAGGAAAGATTCAAATTTAATCACCCTAAAGAGCCAGCAGAGCCTGAGTGGAAAAGTAATCCATTTGCTCATCTAGAGATGGCGAGGACTTTATTACTGCCTTCCAATATTGACTGTCCAAGAGCAGCATTTCAAACTGGTTACACCCATTCCTTTAATTATCCTCCATAGGCATATTAATAAAAGCAGCAGCCTGTTACGCGCTGTTACTTAACTGAGAGGGCTTGAATTTCATGAATGAAAACAAAAGAAAACATCTCAGTAAAGCAAGAGGAAGCACAAGTTTCTTACTACTTCCTCCACACAAGCACATAAAAGAGGCAGTCAACCAAAAACTACTATTAACTCTTCACCGACAATATCACAGAACTTCCGAAAAAAGTCTTAAGATGCACTTGAGTTTTATCATTGGGAATCCTAAAGAGCTCACAGCGTGCTGTTGGAGGGCACCAATCTTTTTCCTCTATCGTTATTTCATCCTGCTGGAGAAAAAGAATCACACCCACTTTAGATTGATGCAAATCCCATGGTATTTTTCAAGAGTAACCACTCCTGATTATTTCGTATTAGTGCATTTTCAGTGCAGTTACCTATTACTCCCCGAAATTTTCTGACAGTGTATAGACACAAACATTGTGATCCCACAGTTCTCAGCCCAGACTCACTGATTCTGTCAATAGACTTGCATTTCTGTTTGCTGCTAGATAAAAAAAAAATAATCATCTAAAACCTAAACCCAGGCTGCTTTTCAGATTGTGAAAAATTGAAAAACTTAACCAAACGTAGAAATCTTTCAGACAGTGTTCAGTTTTTATTTTTCTGAACAGTCATTTTACTCTTTATTAAAATGGTCTCATCTTACTCTTTCCCAGTCAAGAAAAATTTAAAAATGAAAAAATGAATATAAGCCACTAATTGAAAGAAATCTGTTATACTAAAATAAAATTAACCAAAAAATGCATAGGAAGTGGAAAAAAACAACACTGTAATGTCAGTAAGAGTTTCATTTCCTTCCATAGTTTTTATAAGAACAACTACCATTGTTAATTTTCCTCCACATATTTTTCTTTATTATTGTGGAATAGTAGAATATTGTTATTTTATTTTCCTGAATAGCTTGTTATCATCTCTACTTATAAAAAGAAAGTGCGCTGCTATCACCTAACCCAGAAAGACTTCTGTTTTAAAACCTGGACACCATAGGACAATATTGGTTTGAAACAGGGGACTCTTGCCTAAGATGGAAGCCACAGATGTGTGATTATCACAGTCATCTGAATTAGCATCCAGAACAGAAAAGTCTGAACTTTTAAAGAACTATTATCTACCTTTCCCTAGCAGATGCAGTAGGACTTAGGGGTGTCCTGCAGCTCACCATTCCTCTGCACTTACCTCATGCTCCTTTCCTCATAACAAACATGACTTTTCTGCTACCAAGAGAGGTCCATCAAGTGGATTTGGAAACAGTGCTGTAAAGCCTGAGACCCATCTAAAAATAAATGGCAACCATTGATCATTTTGAGGGCGGTGAAGCGACAGTGAGAACATATCTACTCAGGGTGCAGTTTGCACAGTAAAGTAGCAATATCATCATGCAGGATGTCACACGCCTCACTGCCACCTTCAGATTTCACCATCCAGACTTCCAGGACAATACCACCCTTCACCATATACAAAGCAAGGCCTGTACATACACCGCAGGAAGGGTCTCCTGCAGGACTTTGGCACAACTTTCTCGCTTTCTATAGATATAAAAATTTTTTTTAGTCGGGCAGAATTTCCTTTCTGAAGTTTGTGTAAAAACTCCTGTGCACCTCTGTGTGTTAGCACGTGTGAACGTACCACTTTCCTAGAAACATAGCTGGCTGTTGGCACCTTAAAGAAATTGCAAGTTGCTACCTTTGTAGTAGGTACTGCATCTTATTACGGTTACCAGGGTTCTTCCACCTCCTTGCAGCAAGAAGCATTTTAAAAAAATAATTTAAATTCTTACATGCTTCTGGAGGACACCATGAAACTTGCTGCCCTTTGATTTTAGCCTGACCTTCATTTTTGCCCAGGGTTTCTCAAGTGTCATACCCACTGGTATGTAAACTTCAGAAGTCAGAGTGTGAGGGGCACATATGACTTCTAAAATGATACTAAGTCCTCTGTTGTTCATATTCAATTTACATACTAGATATCAACATATGATTATCTTAAGTGAAAATGCAAGGAAATACTGAGCAGCAACTAGAGAAAAATACTAAACATTGTGTAAATCACAAGGGAAGATATATATGCTTTTCACATTCCCATTTTAGGAAAATATCTTCAGAGGCAAACAAATCAGATACAGCAGCTCTTTAGTCACCTGTAAATTAACGAACCTAAGCTCCAGAATGAATAGTTGTGTTTTAAATCCCTGTGTTTTAAAGGCAATGCAGATATGTAAAAAAGAAGGTGAGTGCAAGAAGGTGGAAAGCACCAGGGAGCTCTTTCCATCAGGAAGGTAGACTATGGCTTAGGGCATTACCATGGGTGGGAGAAGGATTACAGCTGACCATAATAACTGATCTTCCACAAGGTCACCGATCCCCATGATTCAGTTCCACCAGGCAGGCACTGCTCATCAAAACCCTTTGTGCAGTTGTCCCCTTAAGCACAACACATTTATAGCATGTGTTTAGAAAAAAGCAGCACATAAAATTGACTTCTCCCCACCCCATCTTGTGGTCAAGGAAGTTCCTTCAGACTACATCTGTATCAGTATGCAGAGGATCACAAACAGGCACAGGCAGAATGGGTAAGATTGATTACTAGCTGTCTTAGCTTATTTCACCCCCTCCATAAGCGAAGGAACTACTTCAAATATATCCACTGTCTGAAAAAAGGAGACCTTATCAAAAAGGGCATTTAATAAAAAGCAACAGGTTTTTTTATTCCATACAAAGGTCAGCTTTATACCAACACTTTCCTTTTAATCCAAACCTGGCCAAAACCTTAACAGCTACTTCAGCAGTCAAGATCAGCATGAAGCAGTGGTCCTCCTCCGCAAACATACCAGTCCCCATCACCTGCAAAGGAAGTTCCTACTTAAAACTAATATTTGTGGAAGGATGTTTATGAGAAAAGCTAGTCAGGTATTTCCCTGCATGCTAGAAATAAGGGGTTCTTTACAAAGAAAAAGCCTCAGAAACACAAATTATCGCCCTTCCATCCTCCAAATGGCAGAAAGGCAAACAAAATTAAACCGGAATACCCTTCCGTAGTGTCTCAGCAAAGCTGTCATTTGTGTGCCTCATACCTTCCATTTCCTATAAGGGTTGGGATCCCTAGGTAAGACTACACCTTCCATGACACATCAAAATCTTGAGCCTCAAACTGTTATGTTTGTATTGTTCATGGTTTTTAGAAGAGCTCCATTTCATTTTCTTTTCCAGTTTTACATCAGTAAGAACAAAAGACAGGTCAAAAATAACTCAAACCACGGTAATTATCCATTTAAGATTTGATTAGGAAGAGCTATGAGTAAACTTTTCAGTAAGTCATTTTGACAAATAAAATATGAAATTCAGAAAGAACTATTCCTCACAGCCAGTAATACAAAAGAGGTCTCACTCTTGCAAAAAATGCTCTGCTCACATTAGCAATGCCAAATGAATTTTCAAAGTCAAAATGGTAAGTGAAATTAAACAGGGCTTTACAATCCCTGTTGAAATCAACATTACTTTTCACAGCAAACACCAACAACTCAGTATTAACCACAACTACCATCATCCCCAAAAGACCCAGGAGGACAAACCCCATAAAAGTTGAAGGGGTGTGGGGGCTGTGGAATAAATAAACTGAAATCAGCGCTCAAAGGTAAGGTGAGTCTTAGACAAAAAAGTCTCTGAAAGTGCAGGACCTTAACAAGCATATGTATTTCTTTCACTTATTCCCTGGGACTTCTCTAAACTGCTTTAGCTCCCTGTTCCCACAGCTTACCCTTGCTGCTTCTCTCCTCCTCTTTCCCTTCCACTTCTTATCCCAAGGCTGTTCAAACTGCTGTTCAGGATTGGAAAAAGAAATGTGGGACCAGTTATCTCCTTCCAACTTTCTTCATGTGATAAAAGTTTTGGATAGAGGGAAGAAGCAAACCTTCTCTTTGGTGAAGCCATTTAGTTCTCTACCAGACCTTGAATACCACACCATCCAGCAAAGGGGATCCACTTGCAGGTTGGCATCTTTAGGGATTCTCTACCTGGGGCAGGGCCGTCAGCCCTACTGTCCCAAGAGCTGCCAGATCCACCCTGGACATCCTGAACAGACCCCAGCTGTGCAGCTGAAGAAAGCTGCACACTTCAGAACTGGTTATAAGATGGATAAAACCCCCAGAGTCTCATAAAAATGTGTATACAAGAAATAAAGAAACCCCTTGCTCAGAAGCCTATTTAATATGTGCACAAGTGTTTAAATTAATGCATCTGCTGGAGTAATGAGAACCAGGTAGACGATGGCACTTCCCTTTGACGCTAGGATGATTAAAAGGGCAAGGTATTAACTAGCTTTGGAAAGAAAAAAAGTTATATTGGTTGTTCTGGGGATTACAGTCCTGCCTTGATCCTACCTTCACTAATCATTGCATTTAGTCATTAGATACTTTGCCCATTCCCTGGAATCCACGTCTGCTGATTACCGTTTGCTGATCTACTCTTCAGCCAGGATTTGAAACACAGGGATAGTGCTAAAATGCCCTTTAGAAAGGCCAGATAATGTCATTTCTGGTTTGTACTACAAGAAAGATTCTTTCACAGATACTGGTGTCAGCTACATCCTCATCATCTTTTTACTAATGTGCTTCTCACACCCAGTGGAATGTCGCGGATCAGATTTGTCTTGGTCAGTCAAGTATGTATTTCCTACTTATTTTTTAAAATACCTGAGAAAAAAAACCATAATGCCTCCTCCCTGCCTCCCCCCCAACCTTCTGCCACGCAAAATAATTCTGAATTAAACATTACATGATGGTTACAAATGCTGGCACGCTGGATAGAAAGCACAAGTTACAGAATGATTATTGGTGAAACAAATAATATTAGTTAATACATACCTTATTAGCATACATTTATCTGAGATAAAAAAACATGCAAAAATGCGATATTTTATGCAAATCACATGCAGATCTCAAGGCTTCTGGAAAACTGCCATTGCTGCCTATGGCAGTGCAAAATGTAGGTAACCCCTTTTCATAGCCACTATATGCAATAATATTTCCAGAAGTATGCTGTTGGAGTAAATGAAGTTACCTAAGTGATGCACCTAGCCCACAGCACATAAAAGAAAGATAGTGTGACAGGTCTCTGTGCTACAAATTCAGCAGCTGGTTATATATTTTATGCAATGTAACCAGTAGGAACAATATCATTTTCCTCTTCTATTACTTTACAAACAAGCCAATTTATAAAACGGCTATTGTGTTTACACACAAGAAGCTATCATAAATCCTGAACATTAAACAGTGTCGATGGATGAAAGCCAACTTTCCCACAACGTTTTGCATGCTGAACTTAGCGTACTTTTAAAGGCAAGGCAGTCGCAAGAGAAAGCTCCTCTAAATTCAGCTATTTACCGATGTTGGGTACCGGGGACAACAGCAAATCTCTAAGAAATTTAATCTTTCCTCATCACGAAAAGAGTGTCTTAAATTAACCCGAAAGCCTGGCACCTATCCAGAAACGTTGCCATTTTTAACATCGCACTTCTTTATTAATTACAGAAGATCTAATAGCAGAGGAAACAGCCCGTACTAAAAATCCCATTGCGTACAACTCCTTGCCCGTCTTTTGCTCTGCTGACAGCAAAGGTAGGCCAGTGGTAAAGAATAGGTATTTGTCCTTTTCTGTCACCCCGGATAAACAAACAACTTTGGGGAAGTCAGTGTCAGGTAACTAGTTCAGCCAGGTAACTGCACACAACCAGCTTCTGCTTTCGCTGAACTGGTACAGATTAGCTGCCTCCACTTCTGTTCCCCAGCAAGGTATCCAGAAGCCACCATCTCATCCCAGCTTTAGCAAATACACAGCCATAGCATAAAGCATGTTTTAAGAAATAAATAATAATAATTTTAAAAATCTCGCTGCATTTGGTCCAAATGCAAGTTACTGGAACTCAGTCAAGCAATGGCACTGATCTAATCACCAGGACCAGGTCACCGCTCAGGAAACCTGGTCTTCCTCGGGGATTGCTCCCAGAGAAGCAACAGCAGCAGCCAAGACAAAATGCTCTGGCCAATTAATGGCAGCATACCCCCAGACCACTAGTGGCTCTAGTCAGAAATATATTTGTCTCCACCATAAAAAAAAAAAAATCTGCTAGCCATAATAATACTGTTATATCTTTGGTAACTAATTTCTATGTGAACTCATGAAACAAAATCGTTAGTGAGAAAATTAAAGATGTGCAATGGTCGCTAGACCAAGTAGCTCCTAGTCCAGTGTCCTAAAAGCAAAGGGAACTCGACAGCTGCAAAGGGTAAGGTGTCAGGTACATGGCAGTCATGTCACAGCCTAATCATATAGGAAACTGCTTCCCGACTGCAGGCACACACCTTACACATCTGTATCTACCATGTTATATGTGAATGTTTAATCCTCTCTTACTCTGGTCTACCTCTAAAAATACAGTATTTGTCTACAGGAACCTCATTTCGTTGAAGTGCTTTATTCTGTACACATATCAAAAAGGTCAGGGAAAAGTGTCTTGTTTATTGTTATAAAAATAAGTGTGCCAAATGTTCAACTAGACTTTGGATGACACGGCAACATCATAGATATAATACAGGGTGATGTGCTTATTGTGTCAATGATAAAACTGGTACAGGGCACACAGATTTCTTTATATATGTAGTACAGAAAACGTGACAACTGTATTTTACCCCTTAGTAATGAAATCTGTATTTAAAATTAGCATTTGTTAAGCAGTCATTACAGCATTAGTTTCAATGTATTTCCTTTAATATAAAATAACTTCACTCAGTAGTTCTACTTTTTCCAGTTCACTGATAAGCAGAGTAGCTTTTTAGCAATGCCCTTACACTGAATTTTTAGTCTTTATGGGTGGCACAAAGCTGCCTCACCCCAGCAAACCCAAGGAGAAGGAATCCTGACTCACATATTTTGAGTTCTTCCCTGCTTTTCACTCCCTGCCAAGGAATATGTTTACTGCAGTTCTGAGAAAAGGCAATTTACTGTCCCTTGAAGTTGATAGCTCCAATAGGAAAAGGAAGATTTGGTGCCACCTGTTTTCTCACAACAGCAGCAGTTATCAGTATCAAGGCCACAGTTCTGCCCGCAGTCCACTCACGCAAGCGATCTGGAAGTTTCAGGAAAGAGAAACAGGACCAGAACAAGTGCAATACTACATCCAAATCCTGAAAGGCTTTCTCCAGTGGCTGAAAAATATTTATGAAACATTCACCCCAGGCAAAGTATTGGCACTCTTTAGCAAATCTATTTGAACCCCTTTGACCAGCTGTCCAGAGACCCAGCACAGAGCTGGGACACAGGGTCCCTGAGAAGGGACACCATGATTTAATTGGGCATTAGCCACCACCACGCAAAAAGCAAAGCACCACCAAATAGCTGATGGACTTCATCTGGGTTTTGCAAGAGGCAGCAAGCACCCACGTACGTCCACAATATGCTTTGTTGTCCTTTAGGTAGTCAACCTGTCATCTGGGGAAGAAAACTACTACATAGTACACCATCCTTGAAAAAAAAAAAATTTCTATTAAACCCTAGTGCTGCTTCGATTTTTCTTTCTGTCACAGTGAATTGTGGATGGTGGTGCCTTCCTATAAAAAGAACAGCACCCAAACGAGGGGCAGTAAGCACCCTACACCCTCAGCAGTTATTTGCTCCAGACTGCTCCTTACTCCGCAGGTCTCTCTTGCGGCTCCTCTCCCAAGGCAATCCACTCCCTCCATGGTGCTTCTCCCACGGCCACGTTTCAGACCTTACAGCCCCTAACTTACACTTAGGTGTTAGCTGTCTTCCAGGATCCTCACTCTATGCTGTTACTCTTGCAATGATGTCAGCAGTTGTCTTGACTGAGAAATCCAATTATCATCATACTTGTGAAAATAAAGTTTAATTATAGGCAAGTATGATGCATCTATAAATTATGATGATTATCAGAGCGACTGGTTGCATAACCAATAGCATTAAGACTGTATCTGAATATTGTCACAGGGCAGGGTCCAAACCTCTGAAGTCAGAGTGAAAAGATTCCTATTGATGTTAAAAATCTTTGGACTTGAATTAATAAGAGACAATGACTTCAAGTAATTACTGCAACACAAGTAATTATGTTACTACTCATAATAAGAATAATATTATTAATGCATTAAGGATTCTTTGAACAAAGGTATTAAAACCAAATAACAAGTGTAATCTAAGAAAAAGAAACATGGTACCCTGGCATGATGATATTCTGTCAATAATCTTGTGCAACACTAGAAACTTGTCACAGATATTTACATAATATTTTCCTATTCATCTTTTTGTAACAGAAAAATTGCAGTATGAAAGAAGTCAATAAAATATTTAAAATTTAAACACAGTCACCTTTTTTTTCCTAATATGACTGCTGATCTAGAATAGTAGCTTTGTTTTTATTTATTTCCCTATTTTTGCAGACTGGCATTGCGTTCCCATGTTGCTAGTGAGAACTCCAGCTAAATAAATTCAGTTGAGACTCACTCTATTTCCTGAAACATAACCATGATGTTTGCCGGACAAAGGCTAAAAAAACCCACCAAACCACCACACCATACCAAAAAGAAGGATCGATCGTCTTATCTATCCTGTTTTAGGTAATGAGAAAATGTAACCGGGACTCAATTGAGAGCGAGAGGAAGGCAGGCAGAGAACCTCTCTCTCTCTCAATAAACTGTTGCACATGGTAGGACTAATAGTGCACTGTCTCATAGACATCATTAGGCTAGCTAGTAAGTAGTACATTATCTTGGGTTTTCTTTTTCTCCGGGGCACAGTCATGTAGTTACTGCTCCTCATTATCCTTGGTAGCTGTAAATTCAAGTGTAAACTCATTGTCTCTGCAGGGGTTGCAGGTGAGTAGTGTGTAATGTCATTTACTCCATTTTCTCTACTGAATTTTGTAGAACTGTATTTTTAAAAGGTTCTCCTCCCCCCAGATCATCCTCACTAACTGGTAAGCGTTTGGATCTGCTCTGTAACCCCTCTGGTTTGGCCAGAAAGATCACTCGCTGCATTCACGGAATCCACATCTGTGTGGTCCCCAAAATTATGTGTGGCCACTACAGGATCTCATAATTTAAAACGAGGGTGCTCCTGGGCAGTGGTGGGATAGCAGCCAGGCAGCTTCAGGCACCAGCCGAATTATTCCATCCACTTTTATTACCAGTTGCTCCACCACTGCCTGCAGTTCCTCAATTACGGCTAGCAAGCCTACCTCAAAAGCTAACGAGGGAGGCATGTTCTTTCCTGCTTATGGAAGCTGCAAATACATCAAAAAAAAGAAAATGGACCCTTTTATTCACTTGGATGCCAACTCCACATTAAGCCCGAAGCTTCCAGTTTAGCTTCTTTGCTAGCTCTCAATTTTTGTGGGTAGCCAGAAAAGGCCCACATTAAAATATATAATATGGAAGTAATTATGGTATTAGAACACAAGACACAAAAATACACATGTCTAGTGGCTTGGGAAGGATTTACAGTCCCTCATCTGACCTGTTCACATCTAAGTCACTCAGAAGAGGGCCGGGAGGAAACAGAAGTAAAGTAGAAAGAAAGAAAGGTAGTTTGCAAGAAACTGTCATTCTGTGAAAGACCGAGCTAATGACTAAGTTCAGAAGGTGCCTTTGAAACCACAGAAGATTTCAGGAGGGAACAAAGACCTCCTGATGCAGGTTTACTGAGGACAGAGCATAGTCTCCACCTCACGATCAGCTAGATATACCATCTACTGAAACAAAAATACCTGTATTCCTAGAAGCAGAGAATGAGAAGACAAAACACAACCCTCCCTCCTCCCCTCCAAGGAGTCACAAGTGCTTGCGAATCAAAGAAAAACAGAGAGTTCAGCAAGAAGAATGAAACAGTTCTTCCCAGCAAGATGTGTGTCCACAGTCAGAACAGCCTTACGCTTTACACAACTGATTCAGAGGAAAAAAAAATAAATCACACACGGTAACGGGACAATCGTAAGAAATCTTACAGCCTTCAAATCAGAACAGAAGAGGGAATCAGGTTTTCTGATGCTGTCGAAACATGGCACCATCACAGGCCTAACTGATTGGTGCTTGTTTAGGAAAGACAAAACCAAATTTTGATCTTTTCAAATGTACCTATTTTATTAATTTCTTCTATATCTTTTGATAAGCTTGTATTTATAGGGGGGAAAAATGAGATTTAGCAACTGTCTCAAAAATGTCTATAAAAAGTGAAAGTTTTATAATTTTATTTTTATGGTTTTAACCTATATACCCATTTTAACAGCGTAGCCATTTTGAAAATCATTAACCTAATGACAGTTTAGATAGTTTTAAAAACTTATTCCTTTAGAGAGAAAAACCACTAAAGAAAAAAGGCATTTTAACCTGTCCATTGAAAAACATCCACAGGATCAACAGTACTATATGAATATGCTGGCTTGGGAAAAAAATTAAAATTATTGTAAAAATATCTTTACAAGTATTCTTGTTTGTTTTTTTTAAAAAAAAAACAACAAAACTAATCAGGGCAGCATTAGTAGCAATTTTGATATTCGGTCTAGCAAGTATTAAGATTGTTACTAAATATACTGAATAAATGTTATAAAGGCTGTGAAGCATCAGTGTCAACCAATTGGCATTCGGAAACACTCTCATTAAAATGTAACTGATAGCAAATTACTTACCCTGTTGTATTGTCAAGCTTTAATAGTCTTCCATATTTAGCCAAACTGATACAGTAGGCCTGGGAGAGCCTTACGTTTTGTAAATATTAATCCTTTAGTGGATTCACTGGATTACCTGTATGTTATTATTAAGCATAGCCCAGCTGTACTGCATTTGGCTGAAAATTGACATTGCTAGCAAGGAAGAGCCATGTAGCAATTCTGACTTCTTACCTAATATTTCCTTGCTTGGATTCAAACAAAGAAGAAAACAGCTGCAGGTCACATCAACCAGACAGATTGCTGTGGGGAACCAAGAGCCCAGTCATATCATAAAAACTGTCAATATAGCTTAGTCTCAAATTAGGTTCTCATAATCAACTAAATTCACAGTTCTAAGACTGTCTTAAAAGACTCCCAAATAATTAAATCACATTCTTGCCTAGGCTAAGATGTTCAAATTTAGGAAGTAATTCCAAAGTTAATTTCCAATTTTAACCACATGTATCATAGCTGCACTTCTTAAACTTTGCATAATACTTTGATGATTTCATATGTAAATCCAATCAATCAATAGGACAGCCCTGTGAAGCTATATATGTATATAGAAGTATGTGACTTCAACCTGAAAGTCAGAACTCACTGATCTTTATTATTTATAATCTAATCTGTTAAGATTAAGACTCTTATTCTTAGAATTTTGCAATACAATTATTAGCTATGTTAATGCATTCTATTCTTAAAAATTCATCATGTATATAAAAAAATTGATTACAAGAAAAAAGTTACAGTTCTTAAACATTAAACTTCACAGCACTGCACGCAGAACAAATATCATACTTCAGGTTACGTACATAGTCAGAAATATACTTTAGAAATGCAAAGGTAAGATTTTGGAAGGAACCAAGAATTCAATTGAATTGAGAAAGCATAAGTTGAGTCTGGTTTTCAATGAGTTCTGAGAGTCCTCTGGAAAAAAATTTCAGTTCATGAATTTTCTCACCACCACCACCTTAATGAAAGGACAGATGTTTTCCCAAACCTGTCAGGACCTTGAAATACAACAGGACTCAATAGGTCCCCAGCAGAAGACCCATTGCTGAATAGATATCACAATATCCAAATTACTACCTTTTCTCGTGATATATCAATACCTTTCTTTCAAGAAGTGTAGATCAAGTAAAACATTAGCTAAATGAAATAACAAATATATCCTGAACATTTGTAGGTAGGCAATAAATTTTACCAAAAAAGATTACAAAGCACTTTTTTGTCCGAATCCATTGTTTTCCAACAAGCCTTAGGTTCCTAAATTATTCCCAAGTCATTTTTGAAATGGGATTTGGGCTTATAAATCATATCGCATCTTGACAAATGTCATTCTTAGATCCTCCGCCAAATAATCCATCATTTGATTGAAGCAAAACCAAACAGAAGGAAAAAAAGATGAAAAAGACAAGTGACCTCAGAGAAGGAAGATCACTATTTGTGGGTGCACCACAACCTTCAGGTGCTTCAAAGAGTTGTGAATACATCAAGCTCAAAGACATTTTTATAGCTTTCTTTTGCTTACAGGACTTTAGATGCATTAAGTAACACACAACAGACATTAACGTTATCAAGTTAACAGGTTTATACTGACGTGCCAGAAGAGCACACAAGCACAAAACCCCCAAAGTCTGACCCTGCAGAAGTCAACGTTGCTCTCATCCCATTCCAAGCAGGGTGCTCCAGAGGGAACACCACATTGGTGAACACAGCAAGGTACCAATGCAACCAGTATAGAGAAGGCTGCATGTTCTGAAATGCAGAGCATTTCCTAGCCATTCATACCATAAGCTGTGATGGAGTACAGCACCTACTTAAAGAGACAAGCCCTTATTCTTCTGCTTGAAGGGCATTAGCATCCCGTACCCACAGCCCCTCTCACTTTAAACAACTCAGAAGCACCAAGAGTGCTTCAATGGGTCAGAAACAGCAATAGTAAAACATTCGTGGCCCAAAAAGTAACTTATCAAGAAAATACCTGTCTTTTCTGCTGGCAATAACAGCTCACTGAATAATATATACCAGGACCACTCCAGAATCACACATGGAAGTAAAGAAAAAATCCCTGAATCTTCCTGAATTTCATATCATTGAAGGAAAAAAACACCACCATCCAAAACCAAAAAAACACCTCCCGAAAAACCAGACACCCACGCCCAAAGGCACTCCTCCTTACTCCTACCAACACACTGACATAGAAAAACAAGGTGAAAGTAGTGATCAGGAAAGCCACCACCTCAGGAAATAATCCAAGTGCCATGAGAAGCAGGCTGGTTTAGCTCCCTTCTTAGTGGACAACTTTCCAGTTCACATAAGCTATGAGGCGTGTTGGCAGGCCCCGGAATAAGATCACTGGAGACTAAAGTGCTGTCTAATTCCTTCTGTTCTCAGGGTTGCACTTGACACGATCACAGGACAGATGGGTGACCCGGTCTTGCCCAGCTGAATCTTTGTTTATCCACCAAACACCAACTTAAAAGGATGCCAGTCAATTAAGTTTTAGGAATAAACCAAAATATTTAGTTAACTTCTTCTGGTGTTTTTATACCATCATTTAAGAAAACAAGAGGAAAGCTAGCATTTCTCCACCACCCTTAATGATCAATTTTAATCCCTCTTTCAGATGAAACTCCTCCATACTGTGTAGTTGCTGATCCAAAGCTGAACAGTGATCCCACCTGGATGAAGAGATGGATAAAATTCTTCCAAGGCAGGCCAACTCAGCGGCTGCAAAGGTTATGCAGCCACAATCACTGCTTTGCCTTGGTCACGTTGCATCGAGGAGTTTCCAGCTTCTCTTATAGCCCCTTGGCTCACACCGCAATCGCGGGAAACAGCATTTGCAGGGCAGCCCCCTCTCTCTCCCTTGGCTCACTTTTGGCTTTCCTCTCCTTGCACTGTGCCCACACCGACCTACAAAACACAGTTCCATGCGGTGGCAGCACATTTCACCTCCTCTACTCAAAACCCGGCTTCAGAATCGAACGTGGGTGAAATATCTTGGTGGCTTTCTTGTATCTTCAGGGTATTAATTAAAATCCCTCATTTCTCAAATCTCTTGTAACATCTGTGCTTTGTTCTTCCAGGGGAAAACTCATACCCAAATTTGACCACATCAAAGACCACAGACTCGCTGCAAAGTTCAAAAGAGCACTGCTCCTGCTAGCAGAGGCAGCTCCCTTTGCACAGCACTTATGGAAAGCAATCAGAAATTGGGACTTCGGAGTCCTTACTCCAGCTCTATTTTCAAAATAGCTGCAGGGGAGAAAAGGAATAAACCTCCACTAAAATTACTGTGGTTTGGGTACCACAGGGCATTTCTGAGAACTGCAGCTGCAAGTATTCAGCGTGGGGAAGGTAAGGCAAGCCTTTATCTTGGAGGGCATGAGAAGCTTGACATAATGCCTGTAGTGCACTCGGAGGACTCCGGATGAAAAGCCCTCTAGAAAGGCAGATCTCATCTACCGCAAGTTCAACACCAGACCGTGCTTCTGGCCCCTTTTAATCGAGAATAATATTTCTTTCTGTTATTAGTTTAGGCAACAGTTAAGAAGAAAACCTTTTTTAAATATATATATATATCTAGCATAGAGAAAATTTGCAATTCAAATTGATATTTTTAATCTTAAAAGTATTTTGGTGGAATGGACTGAAAAATAGAAAGAAGAACAAGTCCCATAAATCTGTCACTCGCAAAGCGCATCACTCACAGCTTTCCCCAGCCCACTGAGGAGGAGAGCCATACAGCTTTAAAATGACTTCATTCCCATATTTACATATTTTTTAATAGGGCTATGATGAATCTCCTTCCGCTTGACTCCTATTTTGAGCTGTGATATTTTAATCTCCATTCTTGCTGCAACTTAGCAGATGAATGTGCAGTGTGACAGAGCTCAGAGGAAATAGTATAAATAAAGCAAAGTGGAGCTATGACATCTCACATTTTATAGCTTTTTTATTGTAGCCTAAGCATAAACAGAGCACAGCTGTGTTATACTTACTGCTGTGAGCACTCCCCCAGCTCCAACCCCCTACTGCTTTTAAAGAGACACTGCCCCTGCTCCGGATTCTCTGGCTACAGGCACTACTGTTGGAGGCAACGCTAACAGAAGCGACCCCCACCCACCCATTGCTTCCTTTCCTTTGTTTTTAACTTTTTCCTCCTTCTCCTGCTTTGCCCCCTTGCCTTCCTTTCCCCTCGCCTCCCCGAGTGGCCCAGGATGTGACCCTGCGGTCCCCAGCGTGTGCCGCTACCTACCGAAGGATGCCTTTCTTCCCTCGCTGCTATCATTTGCTCTGTTTAAGTACACAGACACATCACGCAGAGCACAGAAACAATTTGCAAAAACAACACTTTGATAAAGAACTTGTAACTAGCTGGAAGTACTCAAAATATTGCCATCTTTAAACGGTAGGATTTTTACAGAAAGGGCTCTCACTTTTCTCATCGCTTCTTTGGAGTTCTGTTGTGTTTTTTTTCCCCCCTGCAGAAGTCAGTCAAAAAGAAAAGAAGGAAAACACACCAACTTTACTCCTGCCTATTTAAAAAACAAACTATCACGATGAGTTCTTAGACAGCAAAACCTCTTTGCACCTCAGTAATTTATAAGATACCACAAAGGAGCTCATCATAATCATCACCACACATTCAGCCAAAAAAGCTCCCAATTGAAGCTTTAGACAAGAAAATCACAATGCACCCGGACACTTTCATCACTATAAAAATGTAAGGGCAAACCCAATAACCAGCAATTTCCTCCATAGAGTCCAAGAATGCTGTTTATCCTTGTGGAAAAAATTTTATGGCTGGACTCAAAGATATTTTCCAACCCAAATGATTCTATGAAAGTGCTTCTCCATCTCTAATTTCAACGTTATAAACACAGGCACATCTAACATGCAAATGTGTAAGACTTCCTTCTGCTATCCATTTAAAAAAAAAATATATATATATCAAGGTATTGCAATAGTTGCACTGAGCTCAAAAACTGCATCCAGCTTTCCCAAATATAGGGCCAAGGGACATACAGGGAAGTTCTTTGCCCAAGGAAGACCACGTTGTATGTCTCATCCCACCAACTTGCTACTAACAGCTCCAACCAGGAGAGAAGTTTCAGTGATCACCAATGCTAGCCTAACGAGCTGTAACCTAGTTCCTCTGGCCATCCTCTGCTCTCCCCCTATGCTCCTTCGTGCCCCACTGCCCCTTGAGAGGATTTGCTTCTTCACTGCTACCTGAAACATTTTCTGCAGCTATTTTTTCCCTCCTGCCTGGGGTCCAATATAACCTGGAATAAAGCAGCGAGCAATTTTCATGCAAGCAAAAGAAAGTGGTTAAAAATAGCAAAATAAAACTATGCTAGATATGCATCAATGGTTGTATTTAAAAATTAGAAATAAATTTTTAAACCCATCCAGAAAGCATGCTGAAGTTGTTTCCATATGCAGAGCTGATTAAACTAACAAGTTTTCAAAGCTGGGATCTCGGGATTCTCAATTCTACCCAATGCCATCCCTCTACTCAACTCATGGCTTACCAAGCCACCAGCCCGATAAAAAGATCTGGTTAGAAAACTGCACTTTTGTGAGATGAGTAAAATTGCTTTGTTTTGCATGTGGATTATCTTATCTATTCCCAGAAATTCCATTGAGCTCGTCCAATCCCACTCTGCCTATACAACCTATAACTTCATAAAGAAGTTACTATCACAAGACCATACTGAGCATTTGCTCTGTGTGATGCCTGTTACTGTAAATAACCTCAGATGTTTTTGGAGGAGACAGGGGTTGTAAGGAAAAGACATGTCTGTACTGATACTCCTTATACCCAGGTGGCAGCACTGAAAGCTACTCACACCCAACATATCATTTGCAAACACTTCCAAGACCTGGTCTGAGGAACACCTCGCCTCTCCTGGGGCACAGCCACAGGCAGTCACCCAAGGCCTTGTAGTGGGCTGGCAAGTTCCCCCAGAGCTGGAGGAAGTCAGGCTGGGAAAGGAGCAGAAGAGATTGATCTCAGACCCAGAAAAGCCACTAGCAGTAGGTTAACACAGGCTTCCCACCACCGACATCCATTTAGGTAGGAAGCAGATGTGTATTCCGTGTTGACCACAAGACCGATGCTGTTTAACAGTATTGTCATCATCAAAACGTGCTCCCTCTGAATGAGTGAAGACTGAAGGAGGTGGGCCATAAATTACTTTTTACTGGGAGAGGAAATAGACAGAAGAAAAGATAAAGAAGAAGAAAAAAAAAGTAATATAGCCACAAACCAATATATTTTCCCCACTAGTTATCAACATCTACCTCCTCTTAAGATTTTAACTACATTTTTTCCAAATTCACACAAGATGTCTTCCATAACAGTACCACCAACTTTGCTTCCCTGTGGATGGCTCCTTAATACTTTTCAAAGTTGCCAAAAAACTCAGGAAATACCTAAAGCTGTGGTCAGTGCCACTAAAAAATCAGTACTACAAGTACTGGGATGAAAAAAAAAAAAGGGACATTACAAAGAAGCCTAGAAATTCAGGCTGCCTTACAGCCCTTTACACCTCTCTCATCTCCACCTGGAAAAGATCCTGAAGATACTCAAACATAATACTAAGCATGTTTGAATGAGAAGTGTTACAATACTATAGTACAGGTTTAATGGCAACAGTGGGAACTGACCCCTTAGTTAAAAAAATAAACATTTCTGTTTATTTTTTTATTTTTTATTTTATTAATTTATTTTATTAATTTTATTTTATTATTTATAAGAATTTCTGACAGGGATGCTCAATTTGGAAAGCTTAATCCAAGTCAAATAATCTGCAGCTACAAATTAGATTAACCCCTTTAGAATGGGCCTTCTGAAATTATAATCAGTATGGGATAAAACCCTCTATGAGCTACCACTTAATACATCTGACCCCAAAATTCCTCTGCACAAACTTTCTGCCCCTTACAGAACTGAAAGTTTGATTATTCCAATCTAAAATGTCTCAAAAATTTAAAAAAAAAACCCAAAACCAACAAACACACACAAACAAAACCCAAACCCACAGTCCTGGCACACGCAACGATGCAGCATATTAACAAAGGTACGGCAACATCAGGGCATCACCAATTCATTCTCAGGTCGGTGCGATATTACCGAAGTAGCTCACACCTACTGATTTTGAAGGCTAAATAGGGTTAAGACCCCAGTTTATAGCAAAAATTTCTCGTGCCCTGAAAGGCAGTTCCCTTACAGGCCACCGCACCTCTTGCCCAAAAAGCTTTCAGCCAAATCAAATGGAAGAGGCTGCAGGCAGGAGCTGTAGGGTACCTGCTGACAAACAAAGAGAGGTAGCAATGGGCTTTCTTTCCTTCTTCTTGTTTAGTTTTCAGTCACAACAAATGAATGAAATGAACCAATGAAAAGAACTAAGCTGAGAAAAAACAAAGTAAAATTAGTAACAGGCTAACAGCATATACCCACTGCCTGGGGCAACATACGGCTGATGGATGATGACAGCCAACAGACAAATCCTCATTCCCTGTCTACTAAACAAATTAGTAATCTCATCAATATCGTCGCTACATTCACCTTCTGCAGCAGCTGCTGCTGCAACACCACTGCTGTTAAGCTTTAGGGGGAAAGCCTGGCTTTGTCTTGTAGTTTGCCAAATCCTGTGGGCAATCGGGGTTGCCACCCCTTGGAAAATGCAATTAACCTGATAACAAGATTTTTTTATTATTATTTTTTAAAAAGCCTGCAGAGCTGTGTATGAAGGCAATGGTCACCTGCATGGCACACTGTGAAGTCCTAGGAATCTGCACCTTCAGGGTCTTCCCAGCTGTCAGGGTCTCTCCAATTAAAATTTGAGTTCAGAGACCTTAAGCTTGAAGAGGACACCAGGACTTCTCCTCAGACTGAAATTTTCCTCATTAATCCTAAAGTTTCTTTTAAAGTGACTACAAACTGTAACTTCCAAAAATAAAGAGCAATTTTTGGATATTTAACACACCTTGCTTTCTCTCCACCCCCAAAGTGCTGAGCCCCATGCAAGTACTGCCACTTGCAACAGCGTCCAAAAGCGACAGCATGATTATTGTCACTTCCAAAATCCACCAGAAAAATGACCCAATTCCAACACATTCCCATCCAGAAAGATCAAATTTCAATACCACTCAACACAAATCACAGCAAATCATTTGCTGCAAGAATTCTAAAGCATCCCAGCAACCCCCCTCAAATAACTACAGCAAATTTTAATGACTTCACTTAAAAAGAAGGAAGATTTAATTTATGCTGTGCAAATAGAAAAATGTAAGCATATATGTTCACATGCACAGGCATAAACTTTCTCTCCATTTCCCCCCATTCAATTCATCTAAAAAGGTGTTAAATTTTTTCATGAAGCCTAATAATTTTTCTTAACCAGCTTTACTGTTTGAAGATATTTGTTACTGTCAATAGTATACTTACTTACAAATGTCCTTCATTATTAGATAAAATATTTTCCATTTTTTTCAATTTATCAATGTTCACTTGAAAATATGCAATATGGGGAACAACTTCTTTCTGAAGCAACCCCCTGTGCATATCTACATATGGATTTGTCTACATGCCTTAGTTACAGGAATTCAACACATAATCACCAGAAAGCTTCATGGTTGCCTTAGACTTATTCCATCCACAAAAAAAAATCTGAAGGTATTCAGAGCAACAGCTGATGATTAATCCTACTGACTCAGCCTTTCTAGTTGTTAACAGCTGAAACCTTAATTGGATGTTAGGACCAGCATCTTCTCTTGGGGTCAGCTAAATGGACAGAATATGTGTTTTCCCCTGTTTGCTTCCATAACTGGCTATGAAAAATCCACAGGGCTTCTTTGTGCTCAAGACACACAACGTTCTTCTGTGTCCTCTAACAGCTGGCACAGGGACACGCTCCTGGAACTTGTTTAGTCAAAATATATATTGTATTTATCTTCTAGTTCACTAATTCACATGTGTAATAAAGGTTTCAAGAATGAAACTTAAATGCTGAAGGATCTTCATCAGCCACACTGAAATATTTCACCGTCTTTAACCACAGGACTCCCATTTAACTGTTTTCCAGCATTAAATATCTTTCTGCCTAAGTAACTGGTTACTTCTTCTCTTATACAATATATAAGGAATCAAAAAAAAAAGCTTTCAAACTCTTATAAGGTAACAACAGAAATAAAAATTTGCTCTATGTAATTTACTCATTTTCCCCCAGTTTCTTGGTTTTTGTATGTGGGTTGGAGTTTTTTTGTGTCTGTTCCCCCCCACCCCATTATTTAGACATATTATAGGAATATTCCCTTTCGCAGTAAATCGTCCGCAAAAAAGAACGTTCTATTGCTTCATAAACTCCATCACAATGAACATAATCCTTTAGTTAAGTGCCAATTAATTATTTAAAACATTCATTGAGGATTAACAATCATGAAATAGATACAGTTCTATTATGTAGTTGTTAATCCTCAATAAATCTACTTGTAATAGACAGCGTTTTTAGCATGAGAGCTAGCCTGCTTAATCTAATGCTTTATATTTAATTAGATAATTATTGCATGTTAAAAAATACATTCATTAGGTTTAATAACTATGTAATAAGCATACATCTAATAGACAGATTAGTAATCCTCAGAAAGGAGGTTTTTTTAATAATCACTTGTATTAGCATCCAAGAGCTGGTCTCTAACACAAAGACCAGTATGTTCCATCTTCCCTGCCGACAGAAATGCAGGCCAAGAAGGGGTTAATGCTCCCTGATCCACACTCTTTTTGGGTCCCCAGGTTGAGGACAAAGAAGCCTAGAGGAGTTCACCTACCTACAACTCTTATATTCCCTTGAAGCACCTGAGATCACACCTCTCCAGAAAGGAGCCCAGTCTTTCCTAACATCAACTGTGTGACGTAGCCAAATCGCAGTCTTCCTTTCAAGACCAAGGACTTGGCCTGGAAGGGATAAGCAGATCCAACAAGATAACTCTCTCCAAAACCAAAGAACTCCTTTCCAGCCTTTCCAAGGCTAAATGCATATCCAGCTGTACGGAGATGCACTTCTTGCTATTTCGTTTCTCATACGTTCTTTTGGTACCTCCTTTAAAGAAAGGCTGTGAGGAGAAAAGCATATCCCGTTACTCATCCGCTACCTAACTCCAGGTTGGCACCAGCCAAAGGCAGACAGGCTTGATGCCTGTTTCTAGGATTGGAACTATGGAAGCTATTTATAGCATAAGTAGCACCGAGTGATCTTTTTAGGAAATAAGCTTAATAAAAAATGTTCACCAATCCCTCAGTTGAAGCCGTAAGAGCTATTTCATGAAACAGTAAGAATATAAACTTACGTCCTGCACCTCTGGAAATCTATCACTCCCAGCTGACAGCCAGCATCATTACCTAACAAAGGTGACTTGCGAGATGGTGCTTTGGATGACCCTTAAAAATCCCTATAGCCCCATTTCTGTCTTGTCTTTTTCCTTTGCACTTCAATGATGAGCTGATTTTAGTGACTGCTCTCTTTGAAGAGGTGTTAGTTCTTGAACCAATGCCAGCGCATTGCATCTCAAGAATAGTAGACCTTGTTTTCTGATGGTGTAAGGAATACATCTGTAATTCTGTAAATCTGTGACTGCTTACACTCCCTTCTGGAACCGAAAGTGAGGAAAAAGGAAAGATGGTAGTCAGACAGAATCAAAAAGCACAGATTTTGGCTACTATTTTAAGTCTTGTATTGACACCATAAGTGATCTGTGTTCCTTCTTTAAAGTGAAGCTACAGCAGCTCAAAGTTAACTACAGTATGTTTTAAAAAAGTGTCACAAAAGTCCACTTAACTTGGCAACAGTAATTACTCTTTAATATGAAAAAAGATCTGCTCAGGATTTCAGCTACAAGATTATAGTCACTGGACCTCTCATTTTGATGCAAATATTCATTTTCTCCAGAAACCTCCTAAATTTTAGCAGTTTAACATTCAGTAATAAAAGACAGCACGTGTCAAATCATAGAATCACAGAATGGTTTAGGTTGGAAGGGACCTTAAAGATCATAGAGTTCCAAACGCCCCCTGCCATAAGGCAGGGACACCTCTCACTAGACCTGGTTGCTCAATGCCTCATCCAGCCTGGCCTTGAACCCCTCCAGGGATGGGGCATCCGCAGCTTCCCTGGGCAACCTGTTCCAGTGTCTCACCACCCTCACTGGAAAGAGGTTCTGGTATCTAATCTAAATCTCTCCTCTTCCAATTTAAGACCATTACCCCTTGTCCTGTCACTACAGTTCCTGACAAAGAGTCCCTCCCCAGCTCTCCTGTAGCAGCCTTCCAATATCTGAAGGGAGCTATAAGGTCTCCTCGGGGCTATCTCTTCTCCAGGCTGAACAACCTCAGCTGTTAGCCCAATGATTAGAAAGAAAATGTTTCTTCTTCAGTAGAATAGAACTATTGCCCTTCCATAAAGCAAAAAGGACATGCATTTGTCTACATGATGGAGAACAAAATTGCACAGGAACGCACAATCTTACCCTGTTTCTCAAGGCTTATTGAAGGATCTGATTAAGATCTAGGTACCCCACTGTCACACTGCTCAGCTTAAGTTATCCCACACTTTTCTTTTTTTTTTAAGATAAATTCCGAGTTTGAAGATGGCAAAACCAGTAACAAAACATCCTATAAAACAACTAGTGGGTAACGCCTGCTTAAGCAACTGTCAGCTTAACACAGCTGTCAAGAAAAGCAAATTTCCCAATACTACCCAAAGGGCAATCCATACCTAGACCTGCTGTTGCTGCCTGCCCAGCTCAACAAGTGACTCTGCACAAACAGTGAGCCTGGGAGAAGGAGAGAAGGGAATAGCAGGGCTGCCAGAGTGGCTGGGGGACAAGGTGCTCATGGCCATGCTGCTGCCCAGACAGCTCCAGCATCCGTAACAAACGAGACAGGAAAAGCACAGTTACCTCTTGGAGCAAGGTCAGGCCTTCACAGCACCCACACCAGGGCAAAAAGAAGTTGCATTAACCTCTCCTGGGCTTATCTGAGGTCAGCATCACACTACCCCAAGTATTCTCCTGCTCTGCCTTCCTCCGTAGTGAACCATCTGGATTTTTCCCAATGAGAAGGCCTTCCTCTTTTAAACATCTGACAACACACAGAGGAGTAGGAATACCTAAATCTTCCAGTAGCCTAGCAAAGAAAACTAAACTCCCCCATCCCTGAAATAAAAATAACATGCCCCCCCCCCAAAAAAAAAAAAAAAAAGACTGCAAGTCTGGGACACTGCTGGAATAAGCAAAGCTGCCTTATAGTTATGGCAGGGCAAGAGGAGGAAGAGGGCAACCCTGTCCTCTACAGACTCCCCGCTCTGGCCACAACTCAGCAACAGGCTCATAGGTTTTGCCTTGGTGCCCCAGGGCAGGCACCGCACTGGGACACCTGCCTCTGCCCAGCAGCATCCCTCCTTTGGGACCAAAAAGCAGGACCTGCTTTGAGATGGGAGCATAAGGAAGGGGGAGGTTTATCAGTTACAGCTGTTTGAATGACTGGTAATTGCAGCTGGGGGTCCTTCATCTCATGTCATATGGAGTAGGAAAATGGGTCAGACATAATGCATTTGGTTAAGTATCTAAGCTGAAAAGGTGCTATTTTCTTTTAAATTATATAGTCTTTACTGGAAGTAAGGTTACCGGTGCAAGGCTTTCCAGCTTTAAAATGTAACAGGGACATGCCCTCTGAGGGTCAGGCTTTCATTTGCCAATGTTAATTCTCAGCTGCCTGTTACCCGTCCTTCATTGTAGCCTCTGTCTTAGCTGGGCACGCTCCCGATTCCCTGCTATATCCAGACGGTCCATGTAAATAGTGTTTATGTTAAGGAAGTCATGTTCTGTGTGACTGGAGCACATAGAAACTGATGTTGTTGTCACTTTAGATTAAGCTCTCGTTTTAGCAAAGGAGGCAATTGGAGCAGGCAGCTGAGTGGCCGAATGAAATATTCAGCTCATTTCATTTAAAGCTGCCCCCATCTCCATTGTTCAGGCTGGTAAAGCTGATTAACCCTTGCTGGTGCCACCACAACAACTGCTCACTCTCTGTCCCTCCGCTCCTGCACAAAACCGAGGTCCCGAACGGTCAGGCAGATCTCAAAGGTCAGCAAGATGATATTTGCTGATTTTTTTTTCCCCAATTAGCGAACCTCAAGGGAAACAAATTAACCCTTCAGGTTCCCGCCACTTCGTAGAGAAGAGAAACAAAGCAATACTTAGCAAGGGTCAAGGACTTTCTCTATGCTTAATTCAAGCAAGAACACAGCTCTCATTAGCTATAGTTGGACACCTAATTCCTCACACCTGTGAAAGTCCTGCTAACCTGGAGTTAACCCCAACCATTTTATGAACTCCTGCTCATGGAGGACTACCTAGGTTGTTTGTTTTTTTTTTTTGCAGAAACTGCTGATAGTAAATAGTATGCCAAAATAAACTTAAAGTCTAGGTAACTGAAAGCAATGGCCAACGCTGCTGTGAAGTGTTCAGATGATTCGTGCAGACAGTCTATGGCTGGCTGGAGCACTGCAGCCCAGGGCTTCAACCACTGCTGCCAGGGGGCTGCTTGCCTACAGCTACCCTGAAACCTACTTGGCAAGTGCTTTGGCCACAGCCTCCTTACCCCTGCACCACGCCAAACACAGACTTTCCCCTCAGGGAACAATCTTAAGCAGTTTTCCCAAGGTTGAGTGGTTGTTACAGTAGAAGTAGCGAATGCTCAAGCATTTAACGCCTGGCGTCCCAGAACTGGAGATGGGCGTCATTAACTGCTCTGCCTTTGGCTTGATTAATTGCACGCCTTCTGTTTATAGAAAGGCCTAACACTGTTTCATGACGTGCAATTTCATGTCAAGCTGCACTTGTGCCAGCGTGGAGCACTGTCACTTACTGCCTTACGCTGGAGGACCCGACACATAGGAGAGCTCAGCGGTACCAGCTCCCACCACAGGGCTGGGGTTGCTTAGGCCAAGACAGAACTAGAAACAAGGCACAAAATATTCCTGGCAAAAAAGTGTTAGTAACAGCCCCAAATGCTGTAAAGTAATACTATTATAAACTGCAATATTGAGGGTAATAGCATTTTAATGAGAGATTCTTTGGTATTTCAAGACAACAGCTCGAGCACAGGTGACAAGTTTTCTTATGATCAGTGACAAGTACTGTACCAATTTCTCCCTTTGATCTCTGTTTTGTACTAAATTGCCAAAAGAAAAAGCATATCTATTAAAAATATCGGTAGTTATACAAACTGGAGTCATGCTGACAGAAGACAGCCACCAAAATAACTCTGCTCTTAAGCAGTTAAAATCAGAACTTCCTCACTCCGTCAAGAGACTAAATTGTACATATACATTCATCTGTCTACTGCTAAGGCACTTCTCTAGGACACAACAGAATTGGGAAGTACTGGAAAATGGATAAACCTCATAAAATACTATTTATATTACCAAAATGACTAATTTCAAATAGCCTTGCAGCTACATTTTACTGTGACATTTCACAGCATAGTTCATATGAGAATATTCTCCAAGAGCACTGACACAAACTCTATACTCACAAATACAGGATAAAGTTTCATCTTCACCGTAATGATTTCAACTGAGTCAAAATCTCATCAACTGCATGTTTGCTTTACTAGTTATCTGGATAAATACGCAGGTATCCATGAATGGCTCATGAATGCAGATAATAATAAGATAACAGGAGAATGTAAACATTAAACATGGTAACTTGGATGTAATTATTGTATATACAGTTTAATTACTAGCACTTTTTTTTTCCATTTGGTATCTCGGAGAGTATAGTTACCTGACTCAAACACTCTATGTATCTGCTTAAAATTTAAGGCCAAATTAAAGAAGATCCTTGAATGCTGTTTAAAGACGTACAGGTCTTGATATGTCCATAAAAAATTATACATGTCATAATGAAACAAAGGAGTCCCACATGTTATGATAAGACCTATTTCTTTAAAGACTAACCTCTTAAAGCTCAGAAGCAATGAACGAAATACTCCTTTTAATAATCTTCTTTGATGCTTTCCTGAACAAGGAGTCATGTAAGAAGTACACAGATGTAGCTCAGCTCCTATATCAGTCTAAACATGAGTGGTTGTGAAACCAAGTTTATGTTATGCACAAACATATTTTAGACCTATGCACTGGGAACAGTGAAGTGCTTGACATCTGGAGTTCGACAGCGGTGAATTGCAGCACGCACACATCAAGCTCATCTGCATAAGTATCGATTTTCAGAATCACCAGAGCTCAAACCCCCAGCTTTCTGCTAATTTAAAACCATCACTCCTTTGAAATATTAGGATAAAGCCCAACAGGTAAGTTACCCCCCAAAATTCAGTTTTGGAATTCGTACAGTTCCATATTTTTCCCCTCTCCCCCCACTTTTTTTAATTAAAAAAAAATAAATCACACACACATAAACTTATCCTATTACCCTGATATCTGATATACCTGCATCTCCAAAAGACCCATATCTCAGGACGGGAAAGTATGGAGATGGGCGTCCTCTGAGGGGAGGAAATAAAACCAACCCAGAAAACCAGGGGTCCCGCAGAAAGCACGGCTAAGTCAAGAAGTAGCACTCTCCCCCCCCAGGGCTGCAGGAGTCAGTGTCCCAGTGTGGTGCTGTGGGCACCCTGCAGACAGAGGTGCTGGGTTTGGGATGAGAGTCCCCGAGGTCCTGAGGGCTGCGGTCATTAAAACCGCGGCACCTTTTGAAGGAATCGAGTTATTAACCTCCATGACCCCAGACAAATTTAAACCTGACGAAGTGCAGATTTCTCTGAGGAATCAAGGCACGTGTTTGTAAATTGCTTGGATATTCAGCACGATGAAAGATGTTACATAAATGACAGTTATTAATATAATAGTGGCAAATGGGTCAGGAGGAAGATTTCAGTACTGGTTTAGGCTGTTGTTTCTATCCAACATCAAATATCAGCACAGGTTTGGGTACTGATGTCTTGCAGGAATAAATACGACGTTCACCTTTTTAAAACTGCAAAATGGATCAGAAGTATTTAAGTTGTTTCTATGGTTTGAAAGAAATGTTGGAACAAACTCTTTTAAGAAAGTTCAAATCAAAATGGTACCAATTCCTTACATTAGGTGTAGTCTGGCATTAAAGATTTGTGTTTGGACTGTAATATTGTCATCTACTGAATTACTGCCAAATAAATCCTCCAGCAACATCTGCTAAGCCAATTTTCCCACAGCAAAGAGAAAAAAGCACCTGGGAATGCATGGTATCCCCATTGCTCAGGAAGATTCTGTAAAGATATAAATTCAACTAACATTTTCTGAAAGAAAACAAATGGGTAAGAGCAACCCAAAATATGCATCATGAATGAAATTTCCCATTAGAACCCAAGTAGAGATCTCGTATCCCTACATAGCATCCCACTGTCATACCTGGAGCTGCAGAAGGACAAGCCCACCATCTGAATTCACTGATGTTAAACAAAGATCATAGCTGTTACACCCTGATGCTATTAGCTTCATTACCACCATTGCTTGGGCAAGTCCAACAACCATATATAAATATACATACATGAACATATGCATCCACAGACACTAATTTCCCTGCAATTCAAAAGCACCCAGCAATCATTTACAGATTAGGAACAGGCATCGCTTCCCCCCGCAGCCCCCTTCCAGCTACTCAAGAGGCAGCCCTCTTCTAAACCAGACCGTAACAACCAAGCAACGGCACCACTTCACAACAAGAAATGAAGTGGAATTGCTCCCAGATTGGAAGTCAAAGAAGATAGCAAAAGTAAACAGTATGTAATAATTACCCAAATGGCAATTTGCCAGAACAGACCACAAATTGCCTGAGCCAGTGGCTCCCAGTTCAGAGGTGCAGGCCTTGACAACTGGGGTCACAAGCCCAACCAAAATTAAATCGGAGAAGCCGGGCTCACAAGCAGAAGTGAGCCCAGAAGCAGGGTCAACAGGGGAAAACTCTGGAAGCTGTTTAAAGGTAAAGGTCTGGCTCTTTATAGATTCAAAGCATTTCACATAGCTTGTGAGAAATAAAGCAGTAACTAAGTAATACAAAGAGGGGGTGCATCTTTGTTCACGCTTCTCATGGAGTCGTTATCCAAAAATACCAGCAGTCTGGTTACAATTGATATTTTAGGGAGGCAGGGGAAGCAGGGAGGTGTCAAAATCAGATACCACAGAAGCGATCCTCACTCAAATTTTAAAAATTAATTCCAAGATTATGATATATTTAATATAAAAATGAATTCCCAGGAAATTATACTACTGTTAATGCTATTGAGCCCTTCAGTAGGTTCCCCCCATGTTAGAAAGAGAAAAAAAGCCACAAAAAACTAATGTATCTATGGCCAAATCTGGGGTGATTCAGAGGGACATTTGAGAAGAGCCCACATTTAGCACCCTTCCTGTCACACAAACATGGCAAGATTGGGTTTTTTGCTTTTTGTCTTTCTAGCAAACCACACAAGAAAGAAAGAAGCACTTCAGATTGATGTTTCAGGCCAGCTTAAGCAATCTTACAGGTCAAAACAAAACCTTATGTTCCCAAAAAGTCATCAGAGGTCCCAAAGCGCAGCTCCAAAGTGTGTGACTACACTGCTTTCAGGCTTAAGTGTATCAGGATGTAAGGAAATCTAAGTAATCCAGTTTTAGAGAACATTTCAATAAGGCTTCAATAACTTTTTGGTGTATGCAGGCCAATTATAGAGTGAACCTGGGTCAATTTATGGTTTTTGGTGGAAACTATGCAAAATGTGGTGGTTTCAGTTGAGTTTCATTCTGGGCTTTTGGGTTTTATTCAAAGCCTGAACTCTAAGGGAAACTAAAGGGACATGAAGATGCGCAACACAAAACAGAAATAAGTTTTGCATGAACCCTGAAAAGAAGGAGCCAGTTTCATGAAGTGGGGAGAAGGGCAAAAGCCCCGAGCAACAAACAGACCTCAGGCTTAAAGTTCACCATACATATAATGCTAATTCTAGTCTTCACTACTGCTGTCTCTGAGGAGTCATTCCACATACTTCTCCCAACTCAGAAATTTGAGGTCAAGAGAAATTACTTTTCACTCATGAAGCCTTTTAGATTTTTAGTTGGAAGAACACTACCCCATATTATCCATTAATATTTTCAGTCAAGCGCTAGGATTAAAATAACAGCATTTTATTTACTCAGGTTCAAACCTATAAACACTTAGGCCTTCCTATATCTACATCTTCCTTTTCAGATGTATCATCATCTGTGACTACACACAAAAACAATGCATCGTGAATCTGTAATAACATCTTCATCTGGTTTGCAGAATGGATTTTTGTCTGGTTAAATGTCTAAATTACTCCCACTTACAGGTTATCCACATACAGACTGAGAGCTGAACCCATTTGAGAATTAGCTTTTAACAGCTGACCTGGTGCCTCAGCAAGTGTGTTGCACAGTCTTCTGGGAAAAAACACATTCATGAGCAAGCCTGGAATCACAAACCTTACACCAGAAGAGGCCAAGTACATTAATACTTTTCACACAGCAAGTTCAACCGCCCTACTGCTACAACACTGCTCAGTGGCCAAGTGACAGAACAGCATTAAGTATTATTTGCTGAGAGAGCCATCTGCCTGCCATCACATAAGAGGGTGAAATCACCTACCAGTAAGTGAAAAAGAGATGACAGAGTTTAAAACGAGAAATATAAAGGGAAAGAGGAAAGCCAACAAAACCAGCAAAAAAGTAAAACAAAAAAATGAATTAACTAGAGCTGCATCTCAGCTCACTATTGGATCTATTAACATCATATCCCAAATAATTATAGGGTTTCCCCACTACCCTCACACTAACTGCTACTGCATTCTTATAAATTGCTATGTTACATAAAACACTGTGTATTTTTAATGTCCCGGTAGTATCCGAGCAATTATATGCATTATAGTTCTGTATTTTCACATCATTGAGGAATGATGGCTTCAATTCACCACCTCTGTGCTGACGACTCCCACATCTCATTCCCAACCAATCTTGTTCTATCTAAACACACATTTCAGCCAGTTTTACTTCATCTTACAACTGTTAAAACCTTTTTCCGTCTGTTACTGAAGATTCAACAGCAGTGACTTCAGACACACTGATGGGACAGCACTTTTTTTTTTCCCCTTGCCTTTAAAAAGAGACAGACTATAAAATATTTAATGGAATTGCTGGATATCCACAGTTAAAGTCTGTGAAAGTCAATGGTGTTACAAAAAGATCACAGAGTGCTTCCAGGCTCAGTATGTAAACTCTTCAACTAGTGATTTAGAAAAACCATTACAGATTTTTACAGAAAAAAAACCCAATGAAACGCCCCTCCTTCCACCTGGCTGGCAAAAGTACCTACCAACAAGTTCAGTTCATTATAGACCAACATCAAATTTACACCTCCTACCTAGTAATGTTATCAAACAGTATACAACAGCTTTAAAAGACCAAGAGTAAAATAAATCAAGAGGAATAGCAATAAAATTAAGTAACCTGATAGATCCTGCAGCCAGCTTCTCTGCTGCCATCTGCATTCTCCTCCCTACCCCCAGCACACACACCCACTGAACGAGCTCACCTTCTGCAGAGCCAACCTTTATTGACTTCCCCAGCTCAGGTGTTGGCACTTAGCTTAATCAGTAATTTGTAGCTGCAGTCCTTGATGTTCTGATTGCCCCCAGACTTGCAGAGGTAGCCTGGGGGTCACACAGAGGAGGGTGGTGTTTTGTCAAAGGACCCTTAGAGGAGGTGGAGTTAAAAGGGGTGAAGGTATAGCCAGCTATTGAGGCATATGAAGCTGAAGGAACTTGGGGCAGATAAAAAAAAAATGAACCTGGGTCTCCTTTCCCCTATTACTTTGATCTGTTGCTAGCATGGGAAATCATCGCCCCAGTCAAAGGAGTGATGGTCACTCAGTAAAGAGGAAACATGACCGTAGTGTAGTATTTTTTATATCGTTGATTAATTAGTGCTACCATGCAATCCCCACCACTCCATCAGGTGTGTCAGCACTCCAGGGACGTGTCACACGCACTGTGGCGGAGCCAGGAGATGTTCCTTCCTAACTAATTATCCCATGGGTCTTCCACACTGTGGAATATAGCAACAGTACTAACCAAAAACCGCTAAGTAGCTGCTCGAATTTCAGTTCCTGCCTAAGGAATGCTTATTTTGTTCACTCATCGATTCTGTCATGCACAGCTTGCTTAGGAGTTCACCCTGTTCTCCACCCGTAACTGCATGGGAAGAACAGACTCAATAAAGGCTCAAAGGTTTTGCTCAAATGGGTGTAAAGAGAGAATTTAAGCTTTGCACGTCTTATCTAAATGGTTCAAAACTCCTTCTGGAAAAAGAGAGAAAGAAATCTAAAACTCTCTGGACTTTCACACAATTTTTCCAGCTCTCCCGTCTGTTACACAGACTAGACATTTTGCAGATTTCTTGGAGAACTTCCTGGCAACCACCAGCAATCACCAGGGCAGGATGCATATGTGTTAAACTAAAATCTTAAACAAAATCATCTTTTTGAGCTTCAAACATCTTTTTTTTTTTTTTTTACTTTTTTACTGTGAATTCTGGAAAATGGTTTAGTATTATTTTATTTCCCTGCAGTTAGTTCAACCATACCACACCTTAGAACAACAGTACAGCAAAGGCTCAGGGGTTATCAAGTGGATGTTTTACATGGCCCTTCTAGGAAGAAATTGCACAGGTCTTTTTTTTCTGGACATCTTCTTATTTCTATTACGGTGAATTTTTTCTTACTGTACACCGTTATGATTCAGATCTAAATCCAAATCGCTAAACAGACAGACTCTTTCTGATTATTAACTCAAACAACCCAGGGTCCATGAGGTCAATGGCTCGGTTTGTTCCAGAGTTGTTAATCAAGCAAGAATTGATACAGTGAGCATAGGAGAAATTGTCAGTGAAGAGTCAATAAAAGGACTTCATCTCTTTGTGAATCTCTAATAGCTTAACAGCTTTCACTTGGATGGATGGCAGGTACCATGAAACATGTAAGCGTGACCCCACATCACTGTTAATGTGTAGTTAGTTGTTTTTATGTTCAAGGATATCGTGGAAGTTCACAGCTCTCACCAAGCTTTCTCCTTTACAAATGATCCCAGCGGCATACGCTCTGGGGGAGTCACGGTGACATGAGGACTGGCAGTAGCTCCTACGGCACAGACCCTTCCACAGGCAGCATCTCACAACCACTGCTACACGTAATACAATCAGTTTTGCAAAATCTACTGTGTTAACTAAGCACGTTTGTGTAAAATTACTCAGCATTGTTAATAAACTTGTTATTTAGTCATGAAACAAATCACCTTAAAAGCCCTGATGAACAATAAATGCGTTCTCAGTATGCCGTTATTCACCCCATAATGTAAGTAGGTAAATAAGGAGGTAATATCACTTCCTTTAACTACCCACAGGGTAGGTGAATTTTAGATATACTTACATCCCACGTGTACTAAAGACAGAGAACGAGGAGAGATTAAGCTGCTTGCAGAAAACCACAGAGGAAACTGCTGCCTGTGATGGGATAAGACCTTAAGTGGTAATTCTGTGCCCAGTCTGCTGACTATAGTCCTCCACTTCTCCTGGGAGCCACGCATTAAAAAAAAAAAAAAAAAAAGAAAGATCTAGAAGTGTTAAAACTAAGTGAAATCAAAACCAGGCTTCCATACAGAGCAGGAGAGAAAAAAGGAGAAAGACAGACTCATTGTGAACTCACTAGAAAGAAGGCCAAGGGAGGCACTACAAGAGGTTTTGAGATGAAGTAACACACTATAATAACTTGAAATCCAACCGCTGAATCTTGTGTTGCTTTCCAGAATAAATTGCTGACAAAGGAAGTAAAGTTCTGAATTAGTGCAGCAACACATCTGGACGCTTGACACGAACAGAAAACTGGGACCACTGAAGATAGTGAGAGTGACAAGTGCTCGGCACCTCCTAGAAGATACACCTTCTGCAATCAGAAGCGTGAGAGCAGCACGTCTACACACAACCACCCTGGTTGGAATGGAACTGCCTCGGGTAGCAACAGCCTTCACAGCGCAGAGGTAGAGGCTTCAGAAAGCCTTTCTGAGCACCTTTACTCCCACAAACAAAATTTCTTCAATTATTATGCGCTACAAAGGAACTAAGACTTACGATGAAACAAAGAAACTCTCATTGGCAGCCCAATCTTAAATGTTACCTCTAACAATTAGGGACAGAGCAAAGGCCATCAGGCCTCTAGAAGATCCAGTAAAGCTATCAAAGTCTCAAACTCAAAAATGCAAATGTTGACCACTCCTCAATTCCTCTTCAAGGGCAGTAAATAAAGTTTAATAACTATGGAAATAAAGAAAACTATAACAAGCTGCTCAGTAATTCCTTGCTAAAGGGAAAAAAGGATAAAAATAATTTATGTATATTCTCTGTGATCCTGCCGTAAAAGTCGCAGGCAAAATACACAAATCATTATTTTATTTAAAAGAAAGAGAGGACAAAAAGGTAATAATCACAGTTATTTGATCTAATTATTCCTAAAGGAATCCATAAGAGACTAGAAAATACATAAAAACCACCACTCCTGATCTGCTACCTGGGGAGAATAAAAAACATTCTAGTAGGAAATATAGGTGAAAAAATAATGAAATTAGCATCTCCAAATTGTTTAAAAAAGGATCTTCAGCCTAAAGAGAATCGACAGCATAGCTTTAAGGATAGATAAATGGCTGCCTCAAGGATCTGTCTTACCTCCTCTTTTTTTTTTTTAAGTAATACCTTAATTTGCATAGTAATAACCCAATTATTGTAAGATTAGGTGACAGAAATCTCATTATTACTGTTCCTACAAAACAGTCGATATTCCATTCAGTACCTTTTAATGTTACACACCTTAAAGCATAATTATTCCAACATATGCTCATTCATCTTTAATGCAATTTCTTTAATAATAATAAAAAAAGACTCTTCCTGTAATTGTTAGGGGTTTTTTTTGGTTGAATATATTAGTGTTAAAACATGATTTTCCTCGTTCAGGCTGCTATAGAAACAAGCAAAGCCAACCAACTGCTTGGGGGCACGCTCCCTCCCCTCTTCCCAAGAGGGAGTCCACCAAGAGGCCTAAAGCACATATGTTAAAATATGTTGCAACAACTCTCTCTCTCCATCATCTCCCCACTCCCGGCTTCTTCCCACGCTGAGAGCTGGTCACAAGACAAGCTTGCAAACAAAATCAAATATATAGTAGCGTCAGGCTTCTGAGAGTCATTTGTGTTTAGGGCTTGCTGCTACGGGGAGTGGGGTTTACCTGCCAGAGGCTTTCTCAGTTTCAATTACAAAGATAAGAAATGCGGTTAAGTGGTCAGTTACCAGATTAACAGCAGAAAGGGGACAGGGGGAAGGAGATAGGTCTGGCTCCACCAGAAGAACACAGCACCACACATGTTACGCTTCAAAAGGATGTCACCAACAGTTATGAGAGTGGAAACAGCAGCTACTGGTTGGCCGGTCCCGTTTATCTCAGCGTAAGCAAGGTAAGGCTAGGGAGCCTTTTACAGGAGAATCTTCCGTACCGTACGCTCCTTCAAATCCAACAGAGGCTGGAAACAACCGGGAGTTGGTACCACTGGGCATCTGGCAGGAGCCCAAAGAAAATCAGTCGCCAGCGCTTAGCAGCCAGTGCCTTTCACAGTCACTTAGAGAGGCTGGGAAGAAAAGGAAGGTACAGCAGCTCAATTTGCAGACAGAGGCTCCCTTCCTCCCTATCTACTCGGGGCATGTAGAGCGGTGCTGCAGGAAAAGTTGGTGGAAGCCATTCTTTGCATAAACGCACAAATTCAGCTTGCTTGGCTTTCCGTTGATCACTTATCCCAGCATCACTAAAAGCAGTAAATACAAGATGCAACTTCACAGGAGTTATTTACAGTTTAATTTCTGTGAAAGCCTTCTGTGAAAATGGCATGAAGGAGAAGTAATTTGGCCAAGTTCCGATTTTTGAAGTCCTTTGCAATCACCGAGCCACCACAGGTCCGATTAAAAAGGAAAAGCGTGCCTAGCTGGAAACCCTCCCTTGGTGGAAGAATTCCAGGTTTTTTGCAGGGCTGGGAACAGAGTTGGTTACTCTTGGGGGGGGTTAGGCAGCCCACCTCCCACCCCTCAATCACTACGGGGCTAAACACGAGTGAGAACTTTAGGCTGCCCTGGGTTTTACAGAAGGGGAAAATTTCACGTGCCGGCGAGGAAACAGCCATCCCTGGCACTGCCCGCAGGCCTGCCTGGAGGACAAGCTCCACCGCAGAATGGCTGGACCTCTTCTCTGAAGATTCTGACCACTTGCCTAATAGTTCCGAGTTTGAAAAGTTTCCAATTACAGCACGTTCCACAGAAAGCAAATTAAAATCACTGGTTTTACTTGAAAAATAAAGTAAAATAAAGCAGTGAATATGCTAATGATTTTCCCTTACATTCTTATCATCTCATTTCGTGCCTTTAAACTGAAAACCTTGTGAATCTTACTATGAAAATTATCAACAAAGAAGAAACAGCCTTCCATCTTACACCAAAACTTGGAGGGCTGAGTTTATACCATCCTGACCCAATCTGACTGAAATTGAAAACTTTTCCTCTTCCATTAATAGCTTTTCCAATTCAGCAGTTCAAAGCCGCAATCCCTCACAGCCTATGCAAGGATTTGGGATCATTTTATAAATCTGTGTGGCAAATGAACATGAAAGAGAAACTCTCCTTATGGCTGGGAACTATCCTTTGGGGGGAAAATGTTATTAGCTTTTTAGAGAGCATTTGCAAGGGTAATTTGCACTACAGCATCTCTTTTTATTGGCCTTGCAAGCAAGTGTTGAAACAATTTGTCTTATCATATATATTCACTTTGAATAAGGACCTCACGTAAAATGCTCCTCTTGAAACAAGAAACAATGGGTTTGAAAACCAACACTGAAAAATGTTGTGTGGCAATAATTTATTTCAACAAAGAAATATTGAAAGTGAAGGGGGAAAGGAAAAGGGAAAGGATAAATGAAAAAGGAGGGGAAAGCTTCTGATTTAGTTCATCATGACTTAAGGCAGCTATGCCAAAGCTCCCAGTTTGGTCCAGCAATTTCACAGGTATTATAACAGGAGGGTAAATCACTACTCCTGGACACCATTTGTATTTCATTACTTCTTAAGGGTCCTCAGCCAAAACCAGGGCCTCACCGTGCGACATTCTGCACAAACAGTAAAGAAACACTTTTACCACCCCTAGACAATACACAACATAGAGCTGCAAACCAGGATTACCATCACCTGTAAAGGACAACAGCACAGGACAGAGCATTTAATACTAGGAGTACAGAAGCCAGTGGAAATCCGTCCCCTCTTTCAATGTGCTTTGACTCACGGAGGAAGCAAAACTGCACATTGCTCCTGAAAAAATAAGCAATTTTCGTGCACTGAAGCCTCCAAGCCATCTCACCTTACTCTGTGGGACAGCCCTTCAACACAGATGACTCTGAGCAAAGGGAATCGATCTCTTTTATGCTTTGGTACAACAAAATGCAGACTGTGGATCTCCAGTTTTGACAGTGGCATTTCATTCTGCCAGGGCAAATAACTTTCATTTTAAGGAAGGAAAAAGCTATTAATTATATGACTAGGAAACAATACTACATTTGAAGTTACATGTCATTTGAAGTGGAAAATCAGGGAAAGTACTTTCTTTCAAATAAAATCAGTAACAAAAAGATCTATGGAAGTATAACAAGAAATAATAAAATCAAAGGTCGCCAGTTACATATGTTTCTAGTGCTGATTCTTCCCTACAGTAAAAATTCAATTTGCAGATGACAGCCCTGCAAGGCAGTTTGCTACTGCATATCCCTTCCCCTTCTACTGGAGTTCAAGGGATTCCCAGTGGGGGTAAGAGTCCATTCCTCACAGGCTAAAACGATTTACTTGTTCAGTTGCTCCAACTTTTCTATCTCCCGTGGAAACTAGCTACAGAGGGGTTTTGAAGAGAAAGGTACAATGGGCCTGCACTTCAACTTTCACAAATCAACACAGTGCCATTTCAATCAGTGTAACCCTCTTGACTAGCTTTCAGCTTGACCCAACAGAAATACAAATGATGTAGGCTTTTTCTGTTCAATGAAACCCAAGAAGTGAAGCTGACCAGCAAAAGAAAGCAATTAATTTCTCCAAAATTCTTGCCTAAAATAAGAAAATAGCAAAACCCCACATAAAATTCTTTAAAACATTTGTCCATGCAAAGCTATAGACTCAACTCCCAAGTCCTTAGGTAAATTCTCACTGGGTCCCGAGAGGTGTCTGTGATAGGTTTTCTTCACCTAAGAGGACATTTCAGTGCAGAAATACTGCTTACTAAAAAAAGGGCAAGCTCTGCTTCACTTTCTCGTGGCAGAATTGCCACTCGTTTACTCACAGTAGTAAGGTAAGCCTATTTGGCATTGTGTCATCAGTTTGGAAGGCAATGTACTTTATACATCGACATTCTCATCAATGTTAACTTCAGAGATAGAAATCGTCTCTTTCGAACCAACCCATACAGGAAAATATAAAATAAACCCCAAAAATGCATAGCTAATTACAGAAAAAGACAGTCAGACTTAGTAAAATAAACAAATAAACCCTCAAAGCATTGTACTCAGTTCTCGCTGATGCTTTGGTCAGCACTATGCACCATCATAAACTGAACAAAGCAATTTCTGGCAGCTTCGAACAGCAATTTAAGTCCATAGCTTACTTACAATTCATGTACAAAGTCAAATTGAAGCATCAAAGCACATGACTACATTTTTAAGCAAGCCTGGGATACACTATTCTAACCATACAAACTATTTCTTCCTGCTTATCACAGCCGTCATGAGAACTTGGTATTTGGCTGCTCTGCAGTACTTTGTCATGTTTCTGAATGAAGATGCATATTGTGATACAGATGTAGCTATCATACATGTGAGTCCATCTACTTGCTGCCAATATAACGTACTGGTTAAATATTGCATTAGTATTTAATTGTGACACAAAGAGGCCCACATTCAGCTTTAAGTATTTGAATAAGTGCTCACTGAAGTCCTTAAAGTTAGCCAGGTGTTTAAGTACTCTGCCGAATCAGGGCCGAAGTTAGAAAAAGTGTTGACATGGTATAATACAAAGGCTTAATATCGAATGAATAATGAGGCCAACACAAAGCTCATTCAGCTGAATTTCACTGTTATTAAGCTAAACAAATACACATCCTTCCTGGAGACATCTGATCTAATGGAACTCTAAGGCCAAGCAGAATGATTGTTTCCATCTATTTCAATGTGAAAACAAAATTATTGATTTGTGAATGCAAAAGTTGTCTCAAGAGTAATGCTGTTTGAGACAGACTTGTCAACACACACAAGGACTTCAATGTTTATCTGAAAATCTCAACATAAAATTTACCTATGACCCTGACAGATGTGTGATAAAAAGTGTAGAAGAATAGTAAAATCCTACATAACATTTCATTTAAATCTGCAAATGACTTGATAAAAATCTGGCTTTCTACTGTATCTCCTTTCTCAGATGACTTGATTACAAGAAAGTAAGAAAAAATCCCTCTTCATGAAATGTCTCAAAAAAACCTGAACAGCTGATAGAGGAACCTGAGCTCTGACTACTCTGAATGCCCATTATATTTGTAAGACCCGTTTTAATATTAACACTCTTTAGGTTTAAGTACTCACACGTGGCTGAAACATTAGATGTCTGGGTTTGAATCACACAAAGACCAAGTTTTGATGCAATACATCCATCAGATATATCTCCCAGTGTGTGGCTTACATTATGGTCTGGGGAGTCTGCCATCACACAATGTGTCACGTTCTATAAAATAGTATCTGGGAATTATTGAAGCCATTGTCATTTCATATGACAAAAATATCAATGTTAAATGTGCCTTTAAAACATTTATCAGTCACGTGTGTCATGAAGCAAGAGATGAGGAATATTTCATGTGAGTAAAATGCGGATAAGTTAACTTGACAAGAACATGTATTCACTTAAGAACGGGATATGTCCCTCTTGGCATGGACATCATACTGTGCAGAGTCTCCAAGAATTTAATTAGAGCTTATAATATAGTAATTAATTACTGTATATTGAAACCTTTTGTAATCTTTTTTATTATTATTTTTTTCTGTAGTGGGTGAAGGAAGAAATTATCATGCTGGAAAAAAAAAAAAAGGCACAAGAAAACAAAAGCTACTGTAAATCCACAAGCATTAAAAGGTGTGCTGTGGGCTTTGTAATTTCTTTGTTCCATCACTGACCTCACCTCGGACTTGATTGCTTATGACACCTTCTCTGACTTACATAAATGATGCAATAATTCTGATTTATTTTTGATAGCTCTCCAGAAATTACGCCACTTCTTTAAAGAAAACAGCATTGCTCCTTCACAAAGTCAATGGGGTAAATTCTCCCAGTCTCTAAATAGATATGTTCCACAACTTGTCAATAAGTATTGCTGGGGTTATGCAGAAAATAAAAACAATTCCAACCCTGGACCCAAAACCAAAAAATCAGACACTTGCAAGCACTGAAAACACTCTTTTTTATAATGTACATGTGTCTTAGGTCTTTGTTTGACTCCCAGAAGTGCTTTTCTAAATAATCTACACCAAGTCAGGAAGTAGAGTTAAACCAAACCTGAGCCTAATCCGAGATCCCTTTTCTCCTTTTTCCATGCTGAAAGCAGGGCTAAGCATAAAAGAAAGGGAGAAAATGTTGAACCACACATTGCATATGGTCCCACAGACATATTTACAGGTGGAGGGGAGAGGACAGGGTAGATCTGACAAGGTGATAGGCCTATTAATCATCTCCTCCCTTGTCAAACTGCAAGTCAACACTGGCCCTTGGAGATCTTTATGTTCAGCTCTGATTCCCCAAACAATCAGTAAATCCTGAACCTAGTCCTTTCTTCGGAACTCTGCAAAATTTCACATTTATGAAAACAGTATGAGGATTCAATGGGTAACATACTGGACCCAGCGTAAAAACATACACATGTATTATTTCAGCTTGATCCTTGTTTGGGTGGGTGATCTTAACCACTTCTGTTGTAATTTCTCCACCCATAAAATAGGAATAATAGCAACTTACCTCTTCAATAAAGTATTTTGAAATTTGTAACTAAAAAGCACCTTTTTAGTGTTGAATTTCATAATTAGGTGTTATTATAATCTAAGTAGCATTTGGCAAAAATAAAGAGAATATAAAAGCATCCAGGCTCTGACTGACTTAGCTCCTGGCAGTAGTCTTTCAGACTATCTTTGCCTGCTTTACTCAGCTGTACAAAGCGTTAACATTACAGAGAATGAGTGTTAATATGGTAAGGATAAATGCACCTAGGAAGGATTTGCAAACATGACGGTGAGACAAACTTACCACAGCTTAAGGAGTTACCAAGTATCAGCTGAGCCATAACCTTCTATTGTGGATGCTCTTAGGCTGTTGCAACTGCCTCTGAAGATCTTTTAAACTGTGATAACTCAATCACTTTCAAAAACTAGCTCCTGCCAGAGTTTTCAAAGCCAGAGTCCTCACTGATTGTGGAGTCTTACTTTGTAATTAATCTGCTAGGATGAATGTGCTTCAGCCCTTGCCTGTAGTTCAAAGTGACGGACTTTTTGGTGACTGGTGAAGCCAAGGCAGCGTTAAAAACAAACCCCCTACCCAGCTTCCCCATGCTGCTTCCCATGACTCTTCTCACGTTTGCTTGAGACTGGTCAGAAAAGTAAGCAGCCACCAGCAGGGGGAAGGACATTCACTGCCACCACACAGCAAATCTGAGGTCTGCTACGAGGCCACAGAGCAGTGCAAGGGACCTCCTGGTGCTTCCCCAAACAGCTCTTCCAAACAGCAGGAGCCCCCAGGGGGGAAGAACAAAAGCCCACAGGAACAGGCTCTCGGAGGGAAGCTGGAGAAGACATTTGCAGGCCCCAGTACCGGCACCCCTGGCTACACCGTGACTGGCAAACCTGAGCCAGGGCCTGTTCTTTGGCACAACAGGGCTTGCAGCCCTACGCCTTGATGCTCCTTCCTCCGCCTACATGGGACAGACACGGCCATGATGCCCCGCAGGATGTCTCAGCTTGCTTCTGTCCCCCAAATGAGGCCCAGACATGGGCTGGGAAGGTGGCCGCTGCCATGGGCCACAGCACAGCCACAACCACCACAAACCACGGGCTGCTCGTGCCGAGCCCCTGCCCTCGGCCGGCGTTGGGTACAGGCCCCGTCACTGGCGCTACATCAGCGTTATCTAACAAAAAAAAAAAGGCTTTCAGCCCAAATGGCACAATGCTGCTCGCCCTCATACCGAGCACCCACACTGCCGACTGGGAATCGCCCCTTGGCCTGTGGTAACTCCTGAACCCTCTCTGAGCCCTGCTGGTGTAAAGGCTGCTTGGCCCGGGCCAAAACCATGCCAACGTGCCTTCTTCCAGCAAGGTGAAAACATGGACAACGGCGTGCAGGGCCCCGGAATCTTGTCTCAGATCCTGGGGAGGGGGGGGGGCCATCCCTTCCTGAATCCCCATTGCTCAGTGCCTCGGGACGCCCTCTCCGTCTTCCCCTCAAAATGCAGCAAATTGCATTTAAGGGAGCCCTGCTGGGGCTGGGAAGGGGCAGGGGGCACAGAGGCCTCTTCTCCCCGCGCTGCCGGCTGGCCACCCCTCACCAGAAGGCACCACTACAGGAGCCAAACCTCATCTAAACCCAGGCTTCGGGACCTCCCTACCCCCTCCCCGGAGCTCTGGAGTACCATGAGGGCATCCCATCCTTAGGGATTAGTATTTCAGGTAGCTCAAGTCACAACTCCAGCCCTCTCCCAGGTCTCCGTTGTGACCCTTCACCAGCACAATCCAGCCTCCCCACACCACCCGTTGCCTTCCTGCCTCTCCCAAAACTCAGCTGTTTTCCACCTTGGGAAAAAATCCCAAAACCGCCCTCCTTCTCTAATACATTAAACGGGACATGTATTTCTGATGGGAAATACACGGAAGGGAATGTATTTCTGATTTCCTTCTCCAGGGATCAGGACAGGGCCGTTCCCGCCATTCCCTCGCCTTTATATCAAAAGCTAATCCTCCCACCTCCTCCTCATAGACATGCAAGTTCTCCAGCCTCTTCCTCATTACATAAGGCACATGCATAATCCTTCTCCTCCCACAGAGCATCTCAAGAAACACAATCCTCCTCCTCCCCCTCAATCACATCAAATCTAATCCCAACACTTCTGACACTACCCGCTAAATAGCCATCAGTATAGTGAGAACAAATTCTGTACACGGCTTAAACCACATCCTCACGACAGATTATTTCAGTTTTCTACTCAGCCTTCATGTTCTGCTTCATACCTGCAATTGAAAATTATTTTTCTATACAAATTCCGTCTTTTTCTTTTTCCTTTTTTTTTTTTTTCATTTTCTTTTAGTGAGGGATGAGGAGGAGACAGGGTGTTCTTTTATTAGTGAATAGAGGATTTTGTTTTGTTTTGTCGGTGGCATTTTATGGCCACATTTTACAGACAAGTTCACAGTAAGTTCAGAGGAAAGGAATTTTCAAAGAAAATCTACCACAAAGCATTGTGGGGAATGATATGGAAAGTTGACAAAATTATGATAAACAATGAAAAAAGAAATAATTAAGTGTGCTGAAACACTGCATCAGTATTTATCACATTGTTAACTTTTCTTGGGGAAAATGCTTTATTGTCTGCAGTTTCAGAAAGCGATCTTAACCTAGGCTATGGAAGCAGAATGCTGTATATATAATGGGTTTGAAACATATTTTTTTATATATATAGAAAAAAAAGAAAATGGCAAATATGTCTGTATGAGATAAGGCTTTCAGAACAAAATATAATACATGGAAATCCTTTCTTGAAGTGCTTTGTGGTCTTAAGGAGGTAGGAAACTTGAAACAGTAGTTACAGTAAACACAAGTCTAAACAAGGTGTGAAAAATTGGGGCATGGGCAGAAACAAAAACCCTGAAGAAAGCGGCTAAAAGAAGTGAGAGAAGTAATGTCTTACATGGACATGGCTAATCTATTTACAGTTGCTTTCAAATCCATTTAAGAACTCAGCTGCAAATAAATAGAGAAGGTCTATGCCCAGCATTTAGGAAAGGTAGTAAGAAAATGAAGAGTAAGTAGAGAGCTGGGCACTCAGAACTCCTAGCTCTAATTCCCGTCTGCCTGTGTCAAATTGTCTAAGCTGTACCATCTCTTAGACCAGTTTCCCTCATGGCTAATGGGGTGATAGTATTTTCCTCTCAGGCGTGCCATCAAGATGAATTAACTAAATTATATTAACTAAGGCTACCTCATTGTCTTCCTTCAAATCTTCTGTCAAGGCTCCTTCCTTGCCTTGATGTCTACAAAGGATATCTCGACTGCTGGGCAGCTGGTGTATTAAGATATCTGCCTATTATAAGTATGTCTACATTAGCAAGCAATTTGGTGCGACAGAGGCAGAGCACTAGATCACAGCAGTTGATACTGGGGCAACTACAACTATATTATCTGGGGCTCAGGTTTACTAGCCACTAGGTTCAGGCTTGTCCTCTGTACTGAATTATGCCTGTAGTTCACATTTGTTTCAAGGGACCAACCGTTGGTTTAGATCCTTGTATTTCCATCAGTGCTCAGAGCACCTCTGGTGTGGCTCTGTAAAGGAGTTTCTGCTTCATTTTCCTCCAGAGAAATCTAGTTCAACACAAACCAGAACCATTCCTCAAACCAAGCTGACATATGCTAAGTAAAAATGACCAGGGAGATGTGCCTCAAAACCACACTAGTGCTCCAAACCAAACTGCTAAGACAGGTGTAACCAATGCTGACTACTATAATTTTTCTTTATGCATTTCCTCTATCTCCATATCCTGTTGTGGGTTTTTTAATCTTCAAGATATGTTGAAGTTTTACACCATGTAAAGTTTTAGTGGTGAAGCCACTCTATGAAGACTGCTCCTGGCTGCAGTTTACACAGACTCACAAGTAGCTGCAATGGCACAAGCTAAAGTGCAAACAATTGAGGTGCAAAGACAGAAAGAAACATCTGGTACTGGATATTTTAAACCAGTTTCCCCACTGGAGTGTGGAGTGGTCTAAGAGAGTAAACTTTGAGGTAGTAACAGTCAAGTTTTACTCCATTATATAGTCCCTATCCCAGTACCTTTATTCATACAATGACACTATGTGGAAGAATTATTTGGCTCAGTGTCTGTATATAAAATTAATTTTCTCAACAATAATGTATTTAAGTCTTACTACTAACAATTTGTCTTTTGCTGGTACATCTTCCAACTTATTATGCATCTGAAAGGACATTTTACCTAAATATACAAACCCTGTCACAGGGCTTATCCTATCTGTTGAAGGAACAGATAATATACATAACTGCTTAGAGTACACTTAGCTATGTTCTATTTTGTATTTGAAACAATTAATTGGAGAGTGACTGCATAAAAGACACTTGGTAAGGACAGTGCTGAGAGTCGTTAGAAAGTACAGGAAAAGGATAACATACCGATATAATATTTTAAGTAGGAAGACTTCCATTTTATTGTTACTGTGTTTTTAACTGAAAGAGATGGAGATGTCCATCTGATTTCTTCTGGAGAAATCAGTCAGGAATCAATAATAATGAGGAGTATATTCACAAAGGTTACTTCAAGCACCAAGAAGCTAATCTTCTGTGGTTACTCATAACTAGTAAAGAGATAAAGGCTTATTCCAGGAATAACTCAGAGCACCTGAGCTAAAAACTGTCTCTAAACCACCTTCTCACATCCTTCCCCACTGAGAGAGCAACAGAGGAAAGTTAGCCATTAGTTAGCCTTTCTGAATAACCCGTTTGTGAACAGAGTTCCCATATACTTTCTCTCTTTAATCAGAAGATTGAAAATACGTTGTTTTATTTCTAACTGCGAGTGCCTCAATTTTGCCAGCGAAATCCCACTGAAATATTCCCAATTTTTAACATTTCATTTGGATGTGCCATTAAAAATGCTTCACTAACTCTTTAAAGAAGTATTTCAGCTTTGAGATGTATTAATTTGGGTCCACTCACAGAATAATTTGATTTATTTTATCAATATTCTTATGGACTCCTGCTACTGTTTTTCAGTTAAGGTCCTCATAGATACCTGAAGGTAAATCAGAATTGATCTGGAGTTACTAAAAGTAGATTTCAGTGCTGCTTTGCTGTTATCATGTGATTAGTCCCTGTGGACAGGCATCCACATAGCCAGTTTATGGTTAAGTAATGTTCTATTACCTTGAAATTGTTATAATGCCCTAGAAAAATATTCTATTCCGATACCTTATCTCCTCTGATACCTATTCTGATACCTTGTACCTTAAAGGTAGATATAAACAACAGTAAAATCTTAGAGATACTCAAGGTGTGAGCATTGTGCAAAAATTCAAGATGTAGCTGGATACTGCATGCTGCAAATGGGACAGGGAGCGTCACAGAGAGCGTTCAGTGATGACCGGACAGTCAAGTCCGATGACCAGTCCAAGCTGGTGAGGCCACGTACCAAAACCCATTCACCTATCACCAAATCCTAGCTACTGTGGCCCGCAGGAACATCAAGAATTCATACAGTCCTTCCCTCTCTCTCAAGTTAGACCAAATCTGTCTACGCCATCCTAAATGGAGAAGAGGTGCTTCTGCTCCAGAGCTGTCTATGGATGTTCTTATTTTGTGCTCCCCACCACAAGTCACACACAACCCACTGCAGAGTCTTTGCGGCCACGCAGGGGCGAAGCCTGAGCCTGCCTTCATTCCTACCAAGTCCAAAGATGAGGGGCTCTGTGCTACCACGGATCACTCAGCAAACATAGCGCTAAGGAGACGGCAATACAATGCCTTTAAGTCTTGGAAATACTATTTTTCAGTTTGTTTCAGGTTTTGTGTCGAGATCTTTTTGTAAATAAGAAATTAGCATATTTAAAGCAGCTATTAAACTATCCACTATTAATCTCCTATGGACCCAAGAAGTCTTAAAAAGCAGTGGAATTTTAAAAAGTATTTACTTTCATGTTTCTAATCATCGTTGTCTTCCTGCTTCTAAAATCAAACCAGTTTTGCTCATAATTTCTTGGGTTCTCAGGATGAAATATTTGCAGAGACCAAAATCCTTGTGTGACCCAGAAACATCACTACTTTCCAAAAATATAATGACATGCTAACCTATTAATCCAAACCTGAAGCTTTACATCCTTTTCACTAAATCACACCAAAATGCTCCAAATGTGGAGATCTCGTTGAAACATGTTGCCAAACTTCCTTTATTAGAGACACTCACAAGAATAACACTTCCAAATAATGAAGTCTTAAATAATCATCTCACTAGCATCGTTACTTTTTTTTTTAATCAGCGTGTTTACACTACTTAAGATAGGTATTGGTTCTTCAGGGCATGCTTTTTCAACCTGTATTCACCTCAAGTAATACAGGGTCCAGTTGACTTCCATGTCTTCTGTGAGACTCAGCACGAGATTGGTTTGCTAAATGTGAGTAAAAATCGAAAAATCTGGCCTTAGGTGTCCAGCTATGTGCTTCTTCCCACAATGTGTCAAACTTCCCCTCCTTTGAACTAATGTCAGAGCTGAGCTCTTTAATGCACGGCCTTGGCTTGATTTACGCATACATTTAAGGAACGTGAGGTCACCCAAGCTAGCAAACCAGCTGGCCTCGGTGCAACAGAGCCAAACAAAAAGTGTAGGCAAAAAAAATCTCACCGTACTTGCTTCCAGGAATGTATAAAATAATCTTTTAAATTTTATTTGAAACCCCATAAATACAGCTATATTGTGATTTTGTAAAACACTGACCTATTTTAAGAGGCAGCCAGAGATGCACCAGAGGAAATGTTGGTTTTTTTCCCAGTTCTGTCATATTGCAGTACCCACAGTTGTGGCTACTTCATTCTTACCTGTCTGAAAAAGAACATCTAAGGAAAAGAGTCTCCCTTTAAATTACAAAGAAATAACACTTTATCAAATATGTGATGTAATATGCTGTTTGGAATGGAGATCAAAAAAGTCTTTCCACAGAGCTAACACAACACGCCAAGTTTTTAATGCTGCTGTCTGCAAGGATTAGATGACTGCTGTACGGAGACTGAAGAGACATGAGTGTAGCACACAAACTCCCAACACATCATTTTACTGGCAATTTGCGAAAAATCAGAGTTAATCTAAAAAGACCACGGAGCAGACAAGAGGTGGTCAGTATTTACGGGCTCCTTCTGCACTCAGTGAAGAAAAAGAGACACGCTATGAAAGGAACATCAGTTTTCCACCTCCTGCAGTTTAGAGATACCTGAAGTATTCCAGTGAAGTGCCGAAACCTTATAGGAAATTTACCTTACTTTCTGCAATACCCTCCTAAGACAACGCTCAGAGCCTGCCAGTTCCCTGATAAATCAGCCATACTTGGTCAGCCACTCTGGAGCTATACGTTGCAATTCAGGGAGACAGTAGAAAAGATCTAGACAACAGCGTTTCTCCAGGGATAAAGCACTACAAAGATATTTACGCACAGACTTGGTGTTGCCAAATACTGTGATTTTATCATGAGATTCATAACAGGCATTTCTCTTAAAGATCTGCTCTACTTATTGGAGAATATCAGCTCCAATTTAACAAAGAAACAGAGCTACTAGCTCTGACGTTTAAAAAAAACCCACCCTCAAAAGTGTGAACCCTGACAACTCAAAAGCAAGAAAAATATAGAGAGGCTTTTGGTTTGTTTTTTTTTTTTTTTTTCCTTTTTTCTTAATCTTATGATTTCTAAATGATTTTGTGTCCTGCTTCAACTGGTAATATTCACACAGATGGGTTAAATGTCATTCTGCGCTCTGAATTAACTTCCCTAAAAATCTGTTCGGAAAGCCTTGTCACTCACCTGAGTAATCCTACTGGTTTTAAATGGGCCTCCATAAGTGACCAGACTAGTCTACTTCTGCACGCTGCCGAGCGTTACGTAGGAGGTGCTGATACTCCCACATCCCTTTAAAAAGAAGATTAGGCACTAAGATAAGTGAAAACTTCTGTTCAAATTGGCTCAAATCCTTCTCCTATTTAAATTGGTGGCAGAACTCCCACTTACTTCAAAGGTCCAGGACAGGCACACTGTACTAATTAGGACAGCACAAAAACTCTCATTACAAAACCCAAGCATGTGACACTCACCTGATTTAAAACAAAAACCCCAAAAAAAACCCACAGTCTTGGATTTGCATCTTTGTGAACACCGGGCACTACAGACCTTGAGGCAGAAGTCCCGGGGAACTCAGATTTTGAATCAAAAATAGGTAATATTGAGATACTTTTTTTCATTACTCATTTGTTACAAGCGTGACAGCAGGACCCTTTTACGGCAGGTGTAAGTTTGTTGGAATTCCTGTAAATAAGAATAAAACTTGACCACAGAGCAGGTCATACTTCCCACAGCTCTACTTAGATGGAAGAGGGCTGGGGCTTTTTAATTTTAAAGAAATGTTAGCCTTTGCCCCTCTCTCTGCAATTCAGCGTGCTTCAACGGCAGCTCCTCCAGCGCTAAAAGGCAAGAGGCACCTTGGCACAATGCTGGGTATAAATCTAGTGTTGCCACATCAGGCTCCTTTCCTAGCGAAGCCCCATAGCTTCATTCCAATTTACCTTCCCAGCTCATCCCTGCAACCTTCTAGAAGATGGGAACGTCAGGTTGGCCCATCTGGAAAGAGCCTCCCTGCTACATCAATTAAACCCAACGCCTGCTCGGTCCTGACGATGCAGGGGGCTGGGGCCAAGCTTTGGCTCCCCAGACCAAGCGGTGCCACGTTTGCTCCACATCAAATTCTTGCCTTTTTTTTTTTTTCGAAGCAATGGGGAAGCAAGCAGGCTAATGTCAGGCTGAATACTTTTAATATTTATAATGAATAAAATTATATGCTTGGAATGCAACCTTCAGCATAACAGCATTAAAAACTAAATTTTTATTCGGATTATATTCATGGTAATAACAAGTAATGTAGGGGGTTTTTCGTGACATAGGTTAAAAAGTCTGCAACCTCTAATTTGACAGGAACTCTATTATCACTCTCTGGAAAATTAGACAAGATAGAATATTAAGACATCCAAAAACTGACACAAATAGAAAACTAGGTCTCTCACTTGCTCCTCTTTCTTTAAACAAGGAAGATGATTATATGCTGTTTGACATTCCATTTTCAGGGCAACTAAAGCGATGCCGGGAGTCACACTTCATTTATTCTTCCAAATGCCACCACTGAAAAAAAAAAAGTGTTGGTATTTGAAGGCACCATACTCCCACAAACAGCGGCCAGAATTAACCTTGTCTTCCTGATGGTTTCATTTGTGAAGTCCCTCAGTTTAGTTTCTCAAGATGAAATTAAAAATACCCTCGTGGCTGAGTGTAAGCACTTAAAGCATACACGCTACATGGTGGGCCAAAACTCCCCAGGGTGTAGCCTCACTGAACTCATTGTATTAGACAAGTCAAGGGGAAATATGTTCTTGTAGAGATTTCCAGCCTCAAGATATTTGGATTTGCTTAAGGTTAGCATCTGAACTTTTACATAACCATTCAGACTGAACCTCAAGAAATTTTGAGGTTCACAACCAACTCTGAAACTAAGAGTGAAATAAACTATTTTAATAACTCTTTCATGATTCCCAGCAAGATGTTTTGCTTTTCAGTGTGAATAAAACAATGTTGGTTTATGTCTTGTCATGCCAGCGAACAAAGGCATAATGTTGCACACATTTCTGTAATAAACAAACAAACAAACAAACAAACAAACTCTCCATGTTTTCTGGTGATATTTTATCAATCCAAAATAAGAAAAAAAAAGAAAATTCAATTTTTTAAAATCTACTCAAAGCCGACACAAAAAATTAGAGTCATTAGTGAGTTTTTAGTCTGTTCTTATTCAGGCAAAAGTCCCATTGAAATGAAGCCAACATTACTTCAAAATCTGAATACTGTTTCATTCAGCTTTTCAGCACCAAGATGAAGCTTTAGTTACAACCATCTGTCATGGGTATAATCTCATAGCACCGATACCCATTTCTCTTAAATATAACCTTTCTTCATAAACTCTTTATCTACCTCTGGGGTATATACAAAGCTCAAAGAATACAAATGAAAAATCAGTATTTTTGCTGTTATTGTACATGAACAACAATAGTACCTTACACTGTAATAAAAATTCATCCCAGATAGCTTAGCTAGGCTGAAACACACTATAATACAGTATCTTGAAGACAGAGATTAAGACTTGTTTTGGCACATCTTGAAAGAACATATGAACCAACGGGATGGTGGAGAAGGAGACAATGTTGTATTTTAGGATCTCAACACATTGTGAGGTTTCTCAAATGGCAGTTCCCTCCACTACCATTAAAAATCCACTATACCTGCATTATTGACTATTAAGAAGATGAAGTTTACAATGTGCTTTCAACAGGAAAATTATAGAGGACATGGAAAAATATTATAATTGTGTCCAATAATAAAACATAATCATCCCTGAGAGCTTGCATTCCTCGATATCCAAGTATTTCACACTGGCCTTGCTAATGTGTGACAAAAGGCTCAAAACTCTGGGCAAAACAAGAGAAACGGGGCTTGATGACGAATGAAATGAGGAAACAGCACAGTCTACTGGTTAAGGCATCGAACTGGGTATCATGCCACATGGGGCTGCATCTCAAACTTGGCTACCGAGACACTTCTTTTCCTCTGGCCAAGTATGCAGTCAGTTGGGCGAAGCTGAAGACTATACAAAGGCCCACAGAGTTCAAACGGTGGGCAGAGACATCTACTTGCGCTCTGATCTGGTCTGACTGGTCCATACGGCCACCTTCACACTCTGTCCACCTGCAGCGGTGGGATACGATAACTTCTCTTCTCAACTTCCAAACTAATCTGACCAAGCCCTTCCCTTCAGATGTGCCCCTTACTAAAAAAAATAACAGGTCAAGGTCATGCCAGAAATTCCAAGCTGTGTTACATTAAGTGCTATATTGATTGGTAGTTTTTATTTTCACACATAAACCATTAAATAATGTAGATCTCTTTCAATGTACCAAAACCTGAAGGTCATCACCAACTGCTCAAAACAAAAAGCAGGAAAGACAGCTGTTCAGAGGAAAGAAGACTCATGACTTTCAATGTGTCTATGATTTTTGAGTCGAGACAGATTTTTTACATCAGGGTCATGATTTTTGAAGACCTGGAACGACTACACTGTTAATTAAACATTTTTTCCATCTTAAAGGCCTGCTTTTCATCTTCAGTGAGAACACAATACTAAGTAGTAGATCTTTTCTGGTTAGTTTGGCTTTTTTGCAAGAAACATCTTTTAAAAATAGTCCAGATACTTCCAACTCTTGAAGACAAGCAATAGCAAAAAAACTAATTGCAAACACAATGATTCAATTTTAAAAGGCCGTATTAGGCATCATGCACTTCTTGAGGATTCTGGGAACTGTAGTCTCCTAGCTTGCTCATCTCTTAAAATGTAATAAATTTAGGGCAAACCGTTCAGATATTTTTATTGGTAAAAATGGGGTGAATATTGCTCCCTGAAAATATCTCCACAACTGAAGGGAAGAGAACCAAGTGAGCCTATTCCTCTAGTGTAAACAGATTATTCCCTTGCTTAAAGTGATGAAGCTATCTCTCCCTGCTGCACAAATATATAAAACAATATATCTTAACTCTTTGCCAGGATACTGGGTAATGTCTCCAGGGCTGACTATCAGCTGGCTTAATTGTAAGACAGCTTTACATTAGGCACAGGAGAGGGGAATTTGGTAAGCACTGCGAAAGGGGCAGGAGAAGAAAATAGGTCAGATAGCTTACAAACATGCCAGAAACAGAGACTAATAGTTCTACTTTTTATTCTATAATAAAATTAATGTTGCCCCAGCAGCATGCTATTTGGTACATCCATCTAATTTATTAAACAAACAAGAAGACAAAGGATTTGCTGAAGATAGTACTCCTGTGTATTTGTGAACTAGTTTCTTGTAATTAACAAAATTGATGATAAATATAATTTTGTTTTTACTTTCTCTTCGTTTTCATATATAAACATGCAATCTTATATATCAACTAGAATAAAATCTGCTAAACTGATTAGGAAACTAGCACTCTATGATTTATTTACATGTTTAGTAACAGCATCTTCCCTTTTACTGGTTCCTTCACGTAATAAAAAAGAAAGGGCAAAACAGGAGGAGATATGCACAATTTCACCCACCAGAATTTTACATAAAGCCCCAGAACGTGCACACAGCCCAGGCTGCATGTTCACACGCAGCAAAGCAAACACTGCAGAAAAACATGAAAGGGGAGAAAACAGTGGACAACTCTGAACAAAAGCAACCTCAAGTACAAAGACTTGAGATCTTTTTAAGATCTTTGCAAGCAGAGAGGAAAATAACTGCTTCAAAATAGGGGCAAAGTGAAAAGGGTTCTTTATAAACACAGACTCGAAGCCTTCAGACATTAAAGACTCACATTATAGACTTACACTAGGAACTCCCCCAAATCTCATCTCTCTAAAGGCTTGAATTAATTTTTCTGTTGTCACTGGGAATTAAGTTTATTTGGTCACTCACATCTGTGCAGTTCTCTGCAAGATTTTGCAGCATTCAGTACAGCTTGTGGAAGCAGCTCTGCAGAACAGAGCCTTTGGAACTATGTTTATAAGAGAAGACAGAGGTAAACAGCCCTACTGCAGCAGGGAGAGTCCTGCAGAGAGGAAACCCAACAAAAGATGCATTATGCTATTAACAATAAGAAAACAGCTCTATGATTTCCTCTTATTTTTAATATTTATATTGGCTTGGTGCCCAAAAAAACCCCAGTGAGTCCTCCTGCATCTCAAAACCTGAATGGAGCTTACGGACTGAATTAAGGGACTACAGGTAAAATATTTTTTCTCTAAAAATATTATTTCTGGCATTTGAAAAATTTTCTTTTCCATGCTTTGCCTCACAGGCACAGTGGACAAGCGTGCTCAGTTTAAGATTCCCAAATTTATTCATATATACTGCAGTGACAGCATACTCACATGATGACCGTAGCCAAGATATCAGTGCTGATTCATATCTGCATGAAACTCACTCTTCAGTTCATAAAATTCTTCTTATCTTTTTGCTAAGTTTGTGGTCTGCTGGAACCTAAAATCTCAAAGTGAAAAACTAACAGCATGTATCTATTCTGGGGCTGAGCTGGAAGAAAAAACTGAGTTCCACAGCTTTCCCCCAAAACAGTAACACATTCAGTTTTATTTATAACTCTCACCTATTTTGGAAATTTTTGTGAACCTGGCCTGACATTCAAATTGGTAATTCAACTTAAAACTAGGGAAGATTCCTCTCCTTTTATGCCTCCATACAAATGCTCTGAGAAAACTAACACAAAAAAAAAAGATAATAGCGTACCATGACACGAACACATGACTATCATGAACTAATGATTAAATTCTAAAAGGAAGAGGTGAGCAGACGAAATCTACTATGAACTGTTTCTGCTGAACAACAAACAGAAAAAGAAGACAAAGACAGTGTTTGTATGTTGGGGATTATAAAAGGTTCTGAAAACTTCAGTATGACTTTGGCACGGGGGACACAGGGTTGTGACCACTTTCAAGGAGGTCCCACCAGTCCTTGGAGCTAACGATCCTCTTTCTAATCTGTCTACTTCTTCCTTTCAATCTTCCTTTTTTTTGTTGTTTTCGCTTGGGAGAAAACAACAAGGAATGATGCTGTGGGAGAAACGCCAATATTCAGCTCCTGCTGAGAAGAGGAAAAAAAAAAAAGTGTCGGAGCTGGAGCTGCTGAATCCTGCTCACTTTGTGCAAAGGAATTAACAGCATCTCCCTTCACTGACTAAATAGGGCAAAATTGGTCAACTGGGTTGGACAGAGCCTTTCACTGATGGTATAACATAAATACTCAAAATAAAATGGCATGGGCTTGACATAAAAAAAAATAATATGTCAATTCAACTCCACTGCTGCCATGAGCAGCATCCAAAGGAGATGGGGATTGCTCTGGGCTAGGTGGTGAGCCCCTCCACATCTTCCTTGGGGGGGGGCAAAGAGGTGCAGCAGCTCCTCCGTGAAGGAGCATCCCAATTACTCAGACCATCAAGCACAGACAAGCTTTTGGTGACAGATGGGGCAACTGGTTTTAAACACACCCACCCACATCACCCCCACCCCCAAGGAAAAAAAAAAAAAAAAAGCCCTAAGGAATTACCCAAATAAATCCCTTTTGTCTGATTTTTTGAGGAAAGATTTGGGATACTGGATAAAATGGGATTTTTAGACTTTGGCGTTTAACTTTCTGCACCTGCTTCAGTTTTTTTAGACATTGTTTATAACTGAGAGGATGGCACACAAGAGATCTGAAGGAAGTTATTTGTTGTTCTCCTGTCTCTGTCACAGAGTGTGGCTGAGAGTTCAGAAAGCTGGTATTCCTACCACATAGCAGAACTGCAAGAAGAGCAAGCACCAAATTCAAAACTTAGTCTTAAACACTGTTTCCCTCCAACAAATCCCAACAATTAGCAATACCAACAACGACCATTTAAAAATCTCTAAGGGCCTCAAATTGCTTTTGCATAGGAAACCAAACTTCACGATCCATCTTAAAAAACTAAATCCAGATGCACAGAGAAGTCAAGCCTTTTCTCTTGATCTGGTGTTTTATCCACAGTCCCACACATTCTTTATCTACAAATACTGACTCAAAGTCTAAGTAATTTTGAATTTTGGAGCTTTTGAAACGTTACTGCAGAACACCTTACCTTCTATATAAGTCCCCAGCATCTGCATTTCTACTCTGAGAATATTAACATTACTCTGTTCAAAAGGAAAACTGGGTGCCTTCCTCAGAAATTAATGTCTTTTCCAAGCAATCGAAAGCAGAAAAAGTGATTGTAGTACCTTGTTGGAAACACAAACACACACAGAGCTGAGAACTAACATTTTCTCTACCCAGGCCGAGACAACACAGCATTTCCAAAGCCAGGAGCAGGATCCTGATTTTGGGGGCACCTCCATGGGCTGGTGTCCAGGCTTTAGCAATGCCAAACTCCTCCTCCTCCCCCTCTGCAGGCACGGTGACAATTTGCATGGCTAAGCAAAAGTATTCAACAGCTGCCAGATTTCACATCCAATTTTCCCCCTTCACCCCCAGTCCCGAGGCAAGGCCACAGAAGAAAAGCAAGCAGGTCAGACAGCATCATCCCACTGGCCACCAGCTGGACTGCTCCAAGGTACGGCAGCTTTGAGTTATTTTTTTTCACCTAACTCTTTTTTCACTTTACTCTTTGACATAGGAAGTTGCTTCCTTCTGTCCATCACAGAATCACAGAATCATAGAATGGTCCAGGTGGAAGGGACCTCCAAAGGCCATCTAGTCTGACCCCCCCACAGTCAGCAGGGACACCCCCAACTAGACCAGGTTGCC
>JAOQGH010000001.1:70052970-70079348 GCA_025769975.1 Gallinago jamesoni | reverse complement strand
CTGGGCAACCTGTTCCAGTGCCTCACCACCCTCACTGTAAAGAATTTCTTTCTAATATTTAATCTAAATCTCCCCTCTTCCAGTTTAAAAACGGGCATCCCCAGTCACTCGCACCCTTCCACTCCCGACCCTGACCACCCGCCATGGGAAGGTGTCCCTGTGAAAGGGTGGCCCTGATACCAGATGCTGCACGTCGTAGAGAAGAGAGCAGAAATAAGAAAAAGAAATTAAACGCATTCCCCCTTTCCCACATAAGTGCCAGTTATTTCTCCACACCGGGCAGTGTACAGACTTCCAGAGAACTGGAGTTTTCTTCACACTAGTTCAGTCCTCCTTTCCAAAAATGAAAAGAGGCTTAATTTGTAGCTCAGGTCAGTCAGGGAAGAAAAGCAGTCCTTCAACTGCAAAGGCTGCTGAGCAATATTGCAGGACTTTGGGATTCTCATTTTTTTCCCTTGCATCGTTTACCCTGTGGCTGGACAAACATCTTCTCTCCCTTGACCTTTCCAGGCCTCTGGACCCGCTTGCTCGGACCCACGTGCCCGCTCTTAATGAGCCTTCGTTATATCCTCCCCTTCATGCCAAGCTGCTTTAATATTTCTGGTTTAGTCATTTTGGAATTTCCAGCCGACTAAACGAATTTAGAAAATCCAACGGCAGGCTTATTTTCAGCGCTAGTAAGATAAAAACAGTTTCGCAGTGTTTTCAAAATGAACATCTGATATATTTTTTGGAAGGAAAAAAAATAAATGTAAAACCATAACAATAAGACTCTTACCTTAAGTTTTGATCGAACTACACAGGAGACAATCTTAACTTCGGTTGTCACGCGATATGCAAATTTCAAGATGATATTTTAGCTGATGTTGAAGCATGTGGCAGAAAAGCTGGCTTACAGCAAAAAAAGCCAGCTTGCCCGGTACGGCTCGTGTGCCTGCTGTTACAGAGATGTAGACGGAAGAGGGATCCCGGGTTCTGCAATATCTAAATGAACAGACCTAATTTATCCGAGTCCTTGACAGCCCACACAGCACAAAGCAGAGGTCTTAGGGCACCAAGAGGGGGACGTCTTTATAAACACAGCACAATTTTTCAGGCCTTTGCATCCCGTGGACGGGCAGGAGGGCTTTAAAGTTAGCACGCTTTGGACTGAAGAGCATCGCCGTCGCGTTTTTATTTTGTTTGCCATTAATAAAAATGGCTCGAGCCACCCTGGCTTTTTTGACTGGGGTCTTCTGCGCAGCCCCCTCGTCCCAACGCACTGCCCTTCTCTGCTTTACACTTGTTGAGTAATCAGCAAAAACGAACTAGAAAGAGACTCTCCAAAGGCGGGGGGGGGGGACTCTGGCAGTAATTACCAGCCTCACGGAATCCGGCAGGCGGTGATTATACACCCCAGGGATAACACAGATTTTGAAGAAGAGACGGCCGTCCTCCTTCCAGTAGGGTTGGTAGTACCCAATGAGGGTACATTGGCTTTTATTTATCTGGGGGAGTGTGGGGGGGATGCGGGATTGGGGGGAGCCGGAGTCAAGAAGAAAAAGAGAAACAAATCCCTGCTTTTTTAAAGCGCTACAAAAACGGGATGGGGAAGCTGCAGGTTAGTACAGCTTCAAACTGTTGCTGCATTAGTTTTGCTTTTTACCGTGCAACACCATGGGGTAAAAAACCTGATTTTTCCTCTGAGAAAAAAAAAAAACCACACACAAAAAAAAATCTGTATTGATATCAGAAAAGGGTGGGGAAAGAAAAATGACAGCCACTGGCCTGCCCTTTAACCTTTCTAACAGAGCTGGTGGCCGCAATGAAGCTTAATCAATGCAATGGAAGTGACATTTCGCAGTCAAATCAAATTAAATGGAAATGAAAGGAAAATCTGAGGTCCAACCTAAAGGCTGTTCCCTCTTGCACCGAGGTCATCGCCATGGCAACTAAATGCTACAAATGTGTAGAGTAAATCCTTAACAAATCTGGAGAAAGCATGTCCAATTGAATATGATAGTTCCTGTCACCGCACTTTGTACCTTTCAGGAGAAAAGGGGGAAAATAAAACAAAACACGTCTTACGGTCCGCGCAGCAGAAAAAGAAGTTCTGCCAGAAACTCCGCGGCGCCGCGGTGTCCTTAATCTTTCTCTCCTGCTTGGACACGGAGAAACCCAGCAGCTTTACTGTAAGACAGCAAGTGGGTAGCCGTGGACAGAGACCATATTAAGTGGATTAGGGCATGGTGTGTGACATTTTTCAGTCTCGCTTCAACTGGAGGGCTGGTGACTGCAAAACCTTCCTTGTATCATGGCCAATGTGTTCAACCGTGGCTGGGGGCAATTCCTGCTGCAGATTGCCCCCGGCTCCGACCATCCCACCCAGCTCCAGCACGTACCTCCCTCACCCTTCTTCTGCCTTCTCCCGGGGCGAGAAGGCCGCTTTCTTGGAGGGCTTGGGATGGCGAAGGGCTGGTCAGACCTGCTGAAAAAATAAATCAGGGATGCTCCCCGCTTTGGGCGTGCAGACCTTCTTCTGCACAACCCCAAGGATCTCTTCCCCACCCCGGGCTGCACGCAACGGGGTGCCTGGGCAAAGAGCCATCCCATGACCTACCCCTGGTGCTCCCCACAGGCAGGAGTTGCCGAGAAAGGGGGACAACATGAACCAGCTTGGCCCCCCACGCACCCCGGCATCACGGGGTGGCCCTCGCCCCTATCCCCCCCCCCTGCAGCAGCTCGTGCCCTGGTGGAGAATTGAAGATAATTACCCATTCCTCCTGCACACTCACGGGGCGCATCTCACCCCTCAGCCTAACAGCTTCTGACAACGAAGGGCAACTTCAGGACCACATCAAAGCTCTGCCGAGTGCCTCGCTCCCCTCAACACACCCCCCCACCATGTGTAAGCACAGAGATAAGATGGGGGAGGCGCCAAGCGGGAGGTGGGATTTTTTTTTTTCCTTTTCCTTGGGAGATGTGGAAGACTTTACGTAGCGCGCCGTGACCTTCCCCAAACCCGTCGTGGATCTGAGCCGCGTAAGGTGGCAGCCGTTCTCCTCTCCTTGGAAGGCGAGGAAGTTTGGATCCAGGGCAGTCACGGTGGATTATGGAAGAGCTCAAGAGATGATGTGCCCTGGGCCAGCACGGGCTGGGAGTATCGCGAATCTGATAGGAGGTGACATCTTCTACTCAAACACACACAGCCGCAGGACATCACACACCTTCCTGCATGAATAGCAATACACACTAATGAACTAATTTCTGGGGGGAAATTGTTACTTCCCAAGCGTGTGTTGGGGGGGGGGGAGGATACTCCACCACTTCAACCAGAAGCAATTCTGGCTTTCTTAGGACCTTTTGCTGCATTTTCACCTTTTCCAAAGAGCAGCACTACTTCCCACCGCTACACGAGGCATCTTCAGCCAAGGCCACCTAGTTGGGAGCTCCGTGTGACGCACCCTACAATATGTGCATGAACCATGGAACACCTCAGGGTACGCCTGTGCCCCATCGCACCCAGAGGAGAACCTCAATTATACGGAGGGAAAAAAAAATTGACTTGGAATTTATCCGGGTATTATATTCACTAAATACTGCTGGATGTTCTACCCCGGGATGGCCGTGCCCTCCTTTTCACCGCACGCAGCGCCGTGATATTTACAGATCATTTCACGTTTCTTTCACCCTTTAAATGCCGCTGTGCGTTCGCTCACTCCCGCCCCTCCTTGGTTAAAAACGCGCTCCCAAAAAATTTGGCTGGCAGTCCAGGCAAGATGCTTGCGCTGGAAGAGCTGAAGGGACAATTCACTGTAAAATATATGTAAGCTCTGACTCAGAAACACAAAAGGCCAAAGAAAATTGCCTTTAAATTACCACTGTTGCCGTCTTTCTTGAGCTTCCACGGAAAAATAAACTGAAAAAATATTTTCAGAGGACCAGGTAGATCAGGGAAGCAGTAAATTGATTTACGGAGAGGGGAGAGGCACAAGCACTGCATGGTAAAACCAGCATTTTTCCAACGCAACTGGTTTCTTAAACTTGTCAGTGGAAACCTCACGTACCTCTGTTAATATCAACCCTAAATTTCAGAGAAATTACTACCTAGAAATCTAGGCACCCTCACCGCAAGTATCCGTGCAATGCAGCTGAGGTGGCACTCAGGTGAACAACGTCACCCACATCCCAGCAGAATATTTTATCACAGTATAATATTTAACCCTTTAGGTTTTTGCTCTTTGCTTTGGGTTAAAAGAAACAAAGCAGGTTTGACACAGGATGGAACATTACAGAACAGACCCAGGAAGAAAAAGGATGAGGAAATGTGAAAGGCACAAACTAGATAAAGAGAAGAAACACTGGAAACAGAGCCCAGTATGTCTAAGGTACGAACAACTACTTCTACTCAGTTGATCTTATTAAAGAGAAAACCAAAGTCCCATAGGAACGAACAGATAACGATTGTCCTTCTCAGTGCTTTAGAACGATACGTAAGGAAAACATGTAAGAAAATCCTCACCTTTGCTACAGACTTCATTATTAGTAACAAATAAAACTATATTTTAAAAAATCCTGAATTTTTACATAAATATCTGTGGGATCTCACTTCCTCTGCCTTGGGTTTGACCTTACAAATTAAAGGAGCGTTTCAAGAAGCAGCATCTGCAACGTGATGGGCAACAACTAGCAAATAAGGATTGTGAAACAATTTCTATGTGGTTTTGCAGTACTGTTTGATACATATTTTTTCATGTTGTTTCTTTTATATTATTTTTGAGATCTAACGACTGCTTTTAATAAGCAACTGTTATTGCAAACATATAATTATACTAGGCCACAATCCAACAAAGCACTTAAGGGCACAGATTAAAGACACTGAAAACAATGGGATTATTTATGTGCTTAAGGTTAAGCATCTGCTGAAGGACTCAGATGGATCAAAGCCCCATTTCTATTACATCTACAGAAAAAATATTATATATGTTAATTAAACGTAAAATATATGTAAATTAACTAGCACATGAAAAATAACACTTGCATAAATTTTTATACCCCTATACAATTTTTAATAATAGAACATTCCAGTTAGCCAATAGATGAAGAACAACTGCTAATATTGGCCATTTCATCAAACGGTGAAAAATTCCTAGAACTGAACAATTATGAAGTAACTTGCCATAAGAGACGTCCCTTCATAAACCATGTCTTAACTAAGCGTCTTCTGAGGCATAAAGGAGAACACAAAGAGACAGAAAGCACATCTTATTTATCTTCAGACTTCAATCACTCCTGTAAAAGTTTGATTTTTTAACTTCCATTTTGATGGAAAACAATTTAGTTTTATTGATAAGATCCACAAATTATTTGCAGTTAGTGCCTAATAAACTTATTTTATCAAAATGTCTTGCTTGCTGACCAATACCTTGCTCTTGAATTAAGGATTAAATGGACCACAGTGCTAGACTTCTGTTCTCTCCAGAATTACTTAGTTTGTTTAAGTATATACTGTTTCTTATTCTTTTGTTCTCTATTAAAAAGCCCAGATCTACTTAAAAACCTTGCAAATAATATTTCTACCGTAAATTGCTGTTTCATCTGTATTGACTATTTTCAATAAATACACCAGCTTTTATGATATTTGATTTTGAAAAACCTAGAGATGACCTCTTGAGATGGTTGAAAATTTTCCTTTTTAATTGTTAGTCCTAACAAGCGCTATTTTGATATGTAAAGACAAACTATCAGCTGAAAATGTCTTCTACCTGATGCTTCTTTTTTATTTATTTTATTTGGTGCTAAACCAAAAAAGGAACCCTTTATTTTATTTCAATACAATGCTATGACAGATCAAACCAAAAAAACTTTCTAAAAATGCTTCGCTGCTGGAAATTTCAAATTTCTTTCATTTCTCTTTAATTTGGAAATTACAAGTGGAACAGTTACAAAGATGTGAATCTATCAGAGTATCACTAAAACTTGTAGTACTTTCAATTCGTTTTCATATTCACTTTCTCTGGTCTTTTTTATTTTTATCTTGCCACGAGTCTACACAGATTGTTTATTCCATGGAACAAACAGAAAGTTATTACCTTAGTCTTCCCTAATAGCAAGTATGTTTTCTTCAATATTTTCATATGAAATTGTGTATGGTTTAAGAGTCAAAAAGCACCAATTGTTTTACGTATTTAAATTGGACACATACTTGGAGAGTTATAACCAGAAGTTACACTCAATGCAAAGTTTTAAATGAAAGCAAAACTCATAAAATGGTCTGATCACATCTTCTTTCAGTCAAGTTTGTGCCAGTTTACTGACTTTGCTTATGACTGGACTTCAATTTTGATCTTCTCCATGCAAATAAGGATTTCACTAGAAACCTTCAATAATGATCAAAAGATAAAAAGGCAGAAAAATAATGACATACCTGAATAATCAGCTACTTTTAGAAATACTGGGTCCATTAGGCTTTGCATCAACACGCAGAAGAAGTTAACATCACAATGGCTAGCTAAGGATGCAGCGGCAACTTCAGTGACGGGGACAGGTCCATTCAAAGAAAAGTAAATTCTGGAAACTACTCTGAAGTTCCCAGTTCTCCCAGTGGTGACAAGAGTAGATGATCTTCTGAGCAATGTACAACTCTACATTTTCCTTAGTTCTAGTCGCTGCTTCAATGGCAATTAGAAGCTACGACATTGAATACAAAAACCTTTAAAAAGTTTTAAACGAGCGCCTTCCCTCCAAAAGTAAGTCACAGTAATAAAAAAGGCGGCACCCAGAATTTTCACTTATTAGTTAAAAAGCCTTTAATTTTAAAATGTTTCTTTTATTTACAAGAAGAAGCTGTCATTCACATGAAGATGGCAGGCCTACACGTGTGAGTTGAGATGGCTGGGAGTCAAGCTATCACAGCTTACCATCAATATTCTTAATCTTTTTTCTTTCCAAAATAAAGCAAGACTGTGCTGATGGATTGCTGTGGGCATCTTTTTCCCAGACATTATGAAGGAATACCACGCAGTGATGGCAGCAAGGAAAAATTAAGGAACTGCCCTTATTCTCATTTGAAGGGATGAGAGAATATTCAGTTTCCTCACCAGGACAACAGCAGTAGAGAGTTAGTGCTGAAACATCTGAACGCGACTAGAGAAGTGCATCTCGACTGTTTTGTGTACCACAGACGCACTGTTTAATTAAGCCATCAAAAAAAAAAATGAAGGAAAACAGAAAAAAAGGGGATACAAAAGAGAGGGAAACTTCTTCAGCAAGTTAAAGCGCTCTTAATAAGTAACAACATGACATTAGTCATTAAGAAACAAGAACTCTAAATAATGCATTCAGAACCTATAGATCTAAACCAGAAGATAACAAAGCCTCATAAATCTGTTTGTTCATTAAGTTAAAAAAAGCTAGACTTTGTGTTGCTATCATGTCAGCTGGCACCAAACTGTACGCAATTTAGTGCGACTACAAAGTGAAACCCATAGTCTACAATGGCAGGGTTTTTGATCACGCTAATTAACAGCCATTTTGTTTAAAATAAACAGATACGACTCTAATTGCCTTTTTTACATAAGAAAGGGAAGATCTTAAAAGTGAAAGCACGCAAAAGGAAAGATCAGACAGTCGCCTTTCAGACTGATAAGCAAACTCTGTGTGAAATGAGCACAAATGAAGTTTGAGCCACTCTCTGGATTGACAGCGGGGAGACAGCAAAGCAAGAGGAACAATGGTTTCCAAAGGTGGAAAGCCACGGCCACGCTTCCTTCCAGCAGGAAAACGGTGTATTTTATACCCGTATTTTTCTCTAGCCTCCTCGTCCCCTGAGCATCCGCCCGCAAGGAGTTCCATCTTCTGCGGGGCCAAGTACGCCCCGGGGGCATCCGATTTTGGGAAATCTTCGGATCGCACAACGAGCCTGGCTAGCATGTCTGTACCAAGAGTCTGTCGTAGAAAAGGGAAATTTTGTCCCGCACTTAACCCTGGCACCAGAAGAGGGGCTAGACAGCACTGCACTGCTCAGTTTGCCAACTTCTAGGCTATACACAAAGACCATTCAGGTCCCTGAAAAGTCCTGGTAAGTAACGTGCAGGGGCAAGGGCTGGGACACAATCCAGTTTTCCAGCTAATTTCGGGCAGCCCGAAATGCAGCCTGGAGTGGCTGTAAAGACAAAGGTTTTCAGTTGTTTTTTTTCATTTGCTGCATCAGCGCTGGTTACTTCTGTTAGACAAATTCCATTTATCGCTTTTCAAGCTTCAAAGTTGCTTTTTTCAGTGCACTAAAACATGTAACATTGCAGAGTAAGGCAATGAAGCAAAAAATGTTATTCTTGTTATGTGAAAAAGCTCCCTTGCCTTTTTCCCACCAGTGAAATGCATAACCCTACTCCTCCCCAACCCCTACCCCCTCTCCCCCCCCCCCCAAAAAAAAAAACCAAACTAGAAGTTTTAGGCTGCAAAAAAATATAAAGAATATCAACATTCAGAAATGCTCCCCTGCACTTCCAAGTCCACACGCTCCTCCCAATAAGAAGTCCTGCGGAACAGCATCTTGCAGCAGGCTTCCCCAGCAGCGCTAATTCCCATGTGGAACAGCATCTCCAGGGGCTTCCCCTGGACTTAGGACAAGGTCCTGATTTTCAGGACACCCCAGTCTTTCAGGATATTCAAAAACATCCTTTAAAGTTCCAAAATCACAGCTCAGGCAATGCAGGCTTTTTATGCCATCACAGCACCGGTACAGCAGGAGGCAGAGTTTTTGCAGGAGCTGGGCAAAAATGTGGCAGCAGCTGTAATGGGGATAAAGGTCTGCAAAAAACCCCATCATTTCCCGTTTTGCATCTGATGGATGAACTTCTTCAACCTGCTTTTTCCTAACTCTAGGCACTGCAGTTTGTGCGTTTAAAACGACAAAAGAAGCCTCATCTGAAAAAGGATCTGAAGACTTGCGCCGGACACGCAATTTTCTCTTGGATGAAACAGAGAAGGCAGATTTTAACAGGTGTGAGCCACGTTAACGAATGAGCTGCTGCAAGAGATTTAGGTGATACGGTGAGAAAAGCAGCACAGGGCTGAGGGCACAGGCTACATCTCCTAAAATGTTGGCGGTCCCTCTTCTTGCAGGAGGGAGCGACTCTGGGATGCACAGGAAAGCCACGGGCACCCAACACACACATCTGCAGGGTGCAGCTGACCTAAAACTTCCACGAGGCACCACAGCAGCGTTCACGTACAGAGATTTTTTCCCCTTTTCAGCCGAAACTGCAAAGTAAAAATTATCCTAAATAAATTTCTCAGAACTCGGCTTTCCAAAACCAGTCGTTAAACGGCGCGTTTTCAGTCAGCTTTAATGATAACAACATCAGAGGAGGACTTCATCACGAGAGCGATCTCTCTGGCCTTCAAATATTTGGTTAATATAACTCTGAACATCAGACATATTCCCTATCAAAAAACAAGCATCAGCATATACTGTAGGGGAATTTCATTACTACTGGAACAGCGCGACGCATTGTACTGCTGGCTGGGAATCTCAGACCGAATGACTTCAGCTTTCAGAGCAGCAGCCAGAACAGGCTGCAGCTGGGCTAATTCGATTTAGAGGAGGCCACGTTGTTGGTTTTCAACCATTAAAAACCCCACGGAATCGTCAAGCAGCAATGGTGGTGTTGCCTGAAAAAAGGACAGGCAGAAAGACAAGAGCGGCTTTCCCAGCAGCGCAAACCAAGGCTGCCAAAATACGCCTAGAAGAAGTCACACTGTGGGAAATAAGACATAAAAGGGAAAGTAAGTCAGAAAACAAGCTGGATCCCAGCATTGTCCTATTGCTAGCATCACATCAGCAACCACGCTGGAGAGAGGGATGCGTGATACCCACACGCAGCTGGTTTATCAGCTCACCAGAGGGATGCTTTCAAATTCAGGCTTTATTTATGTATCAACAGGTTTATATACACGGAATGTCAAAGGCAGTGATTACTTTAGTACGGCTCGCGGTAGTATCTGTCAGGATTTGCCTACCAAAAGATTACCCACACAAGGAAACAATAATTTGGCTTGCTTCTGGTCTGTATGAAAATCGTTTCAAACAGTTAAAATTACAACCACAGCTCTTAATTTTCCAAGAAGCTGTTTGACTTTTGAATCTAGAAGCTATTAACTTTTCAATTTGACTGTAGTTCCTCCTGCCTAAGCCGCATTAGGCAAAAGAAAAAAAGAAATAAAAATCCATCAAGTTTTAGCTCTGCAAAACAAAACAGTGTATCATTTTCCCTAAAAGGGCAATTTTAGCAAACATAACCCAGAGCCCATAAAATAAAAACAAAATAAACACACAGCCTTCGACACTCCCTCCTCTATGTGTGTGTATGTGTGTGTGTGTCCCTGTCCCAACTCTTCTGTCTTCTAGGGGATCTTTTAAGGGACAAATCTGCATTAAAATGAGATGTTCAATTCTAACTAAGTACTATTTCTATCAGCTGCATTGGTAATAAGGCTTTCAGCAGCAATTTTACACAGCACAACAAATGACATAAACAATTTGTCCCAAAAGATCCAACTACCCTTGTTAACTATGACACTTCTTCTGAAGGAAACATATAAATAATCCATCATAACAAGCCAATTCCTCAAAATTAAGTTTGGGAAAAAAGTGTGGCAAATCTAGACCTTAAAAAAAAAAATTAAAAAAAAACCCCAAAACCCGAAGTATTTTCATTTAGAATTAAAGTCTCGAGTAAGTGGTGCACTTTATCGTAATTCTGTGCTAGGAATTTCTGTTAAAATCATATACATAATTTACCATACTAAGAAATAGGCCAATAATTGGGAATATAATCATAAGCAGGACACAAGTAAAAGAAACTAGAGGCAATCAATAGACAATAATCTAGATCACAATGTGGTGGGGGTTTTTGTATCCAAAAGGTTTACAAAGAATTCTTCTCATAACAGCAGAAACACTGTATGGTGTCTTAAATAAATAATAAAAAAAAAAAGTATGTTTGGAGCTTCGCAGAAATTTTGTGTGCTGGAATTTGGAAGTCCTATAGAGAATCACTGAAGCTTTCATATTTAATGTTTTCCACTGGAAAAAAATCAAAGCCAAAAGTAGTAAATCAGTTTTTCATTCCAATACTTTATTGACTGCAGAACAGTAAAGTTCTGCTGTGATTCAAAGAAAAAGTGATTTTATGAAGTTACATTTCACTACAGTGTTATCTCCGTCAGGTTTTACATCGTGACTGGAGACTGTGCCTATTTCTGTAATGGCCATTTTCATACTGTGCTTGAATAAATCCATCTGGCTGACACACCAATCACAGTACAGTTTCAAAAGTGGAATAAAACTAAATTAGTGCACTGATTTCTGTCACGAAGAAGACCTATTTTCATATCAGACCTACGGCTGGATGCTTATTGAGCCATGATGATCTATAATATGGAAATTGTTAGCGCAGGGGAGACAAGTAAAAGAAGAATACCTCCCATCTACCCAGCTTGAGTCCCCTGTGTTGTGAGTTCATGAAGAGAAAACACCTGCGTAACAGTATGGCACAAAGACACGCCGTGCACTGGCACTGGTTAGAGCTTTACAGCAGAGTAAAACTCTGCCCCGATTTAAAAAAAAAAAAAAAAAAAAAAAAAAAAAAGCCAAGTCATCACTGTTGGACTGTGTAAGCACCACACTGCGGTATCACAGACGGATCCAGCCGAAGGGGACCTTTCCATAGCTCTGATTATCTTCTTATTCATGCTAACACTGCAGGATTACACTGCCACTTGCATTAGTGGAAGTTTATGTTATTGTACGGGTGGTAGTCGCTGTCATGGATATGCTTTCTTCAGATACACCATTCCGGTCGTATTTTCCACTGAACAGGAGCTTTTGGCATAGGACAAAAGAAAAGCAGCAGTGAGCTTCAAGTGTACATCCTAAATTCTCTCAGAACAGCAGCGGCAGGATCAGAAGCAGCAGGTTGCATTTGCAAACGAAGACATTCAGATAAGGGAGTTATGGAAGAGAGAATTTCACTGGAAATCATCTCCTGGAGTTATATTTCAGCTCACAACTGGCACTTAGTGAGCAGGCTTTTTTTTTTTTTTTTTTTTTTTTTTTTTTAGGAAGGAACGACTCAAAAGCGAGTCTTCGGTGAAGCCCTTTGCAGATGAAGACGCTACCTTACCCGGGGGAGCTCTGTCCTACCAAACCCTCATTCATAAGCTAAAGAAAAGGGAAAACACGTGCCGTTCCCGATAGCTGGCTCCAGAAAGTGTATCACTGGATCAAGTCCAACCTCCGTACTTCAGAATAAGTTTAATGACTAGCAATTCCTCCTTAGCCTTTAGTGCTCAGAATTTCTAATAAGCCACTAACTAGGTTCCCCTCCAGTAGTTCCTCCTCTCCACTGAGCTTGCTAAAAAAAAGCATCGCTATAGCCACTTTTGCTCCTTTCCACTTTACAGTTCACTCCAGCAGTTGGAATCGCTCAAATGCATACCCTGATTGGCCTCCTTCCTGCTTTTCTGGAGATGCAGCTCCTACTAAGTCCAATCCAGGACGGAATTTTTGCTCTCATCGCTCAGCCAAGTGACAGAGAATCTGAAAACAGAATTTCCCCTGTAAGCCATTCTTTTCTGAAGGAAAACAGATGCAACAGACACACACCCCAAAAAAAAAAAAAAAATTGAAGAACATAGTCATGGGAGTGCTTTTTGTCAGCAAAATCATCTTTGGGGGCCTCTTCTAGGTGGCTGGGCTAGTACGACAGGTGGCTTCAAGAGATACTTTGGAAGCAAAATTATTTTTTTTGTGAATAGTAACAGATTTAGCTTTGGGATTTTTTGTTCATTGCAACTATATAATCCTTTCTTAAATGAAGAATATTTATCCTTCTTACTCATATCATTTGGATTAGAATGCCTAAACATTTTGTCATTTCGGATATTCTTCATATGGATTAAAAAAACTTAAACATGAACATGTGAGAAGATACATATCCTTAGACCACACCATCATGCAACAGAATTAGCTTTCATAGATTTGCAGGATCTCTGTCTCACACAGAGTAATTTCAGTAACATTACAAATATCAAAATAATACACGTCTCTATCAGTGTGCGTATATACAAATATATATATATGCATTCACATATGTGTGTATACTATATACACACAGGTTCCTTGCACATTTGTCCATGAGATGTCCACAAACTTTAGAAGCCGATTTGCGTTTTAAAGATTTATTAAAACAGGCTTAATCACAAGGAGCTAAAGCTCACCTGAGCGGCACTTAAATAGGCAAATCGAAAATTCATTCTTAAAGCACTTTAGCACAATCCCAAAGGTCTCGGGAAAAATCCCTCTACAGATCTCAAACTCTCTCTTTCAGAAGAACCTGAGCACGTAACATAGGAGGACTTCACAGCATGTGAGGTCGCCCATCAGTGCAGACTTTTAGTTTCCATGAAGCAATAAAAAAGGCGCGTACTTTTGGTGCCACATAAGCCTAAGACTCGTTTCCCCAATGTCCTTCTGGTCACACGGAAACATTTCTAATGTGAAACAGTAAAACTGGACATACTCCTCCTCCTCCTGACCTCAGCCCATCCTCCTATTAAAAAAAAATAATAAAAATTAAATCTTTTAACCTAACGAAAATATTGATTAGAAATATATATTAAGTCTTCAAGGCTGCAGAATTTTCCTTAGTGTCTCGTCACTGGACCTGCAGCCACTTCTGGAGAGGAATCCAGGAGCTGCTGAGCAGCACACAACCCCATCACGGCACAGTTCACAGCAAGAAATTAACACTTTAGATATAACTAAAAATTTTTCACCGACTAGCTGAAGGGACTCTACGTCCTCGTCTCTAAAAAACACACGAGGCTTTAAAAGCAAGCATCCCGAGGAAGATAAAACACAGCCTACTTTATCACACGTGGCTCTACGCCAGCAGCTCTCCGTGACCTCTGTTTAGCCTCCAACAGCATTTACATGCACCTAACAATCCTGGTCCACGTTCTGCCCTTCGATGTGCACAAGCAGCTCCCTCTGAAGTCAACGGCAGCTGCATCCGCACATCCGATGCGACTTTCTGTGCTGCTCATGAGCAGAGCGGTGAAGTCAGCACGTTTGAAAACTCGGCGAGTCTCGAAACCCCCCTGAGAAAAGCCTTCCTCCCCACAAAGAGAGAGACTCCCCAACAAAAAAAAAAGGTCCAAAACTCACGGTTTTAGTCATTTGAGTGGTGCTTCTGTGAGGGAGAAAAAGCAAAAGGAAGAAGATGCGCTCGTGCAGTTCATACTCACAAAATATCATATGTAGTTCTGTGTCATATACGAATACCTATATATATGTATGCATGGGTATACATCTATATATGTATTTTTCTGAGTGGGAGAGGCTGTATTGCAGATGCAGTCAAAGTCTCAACTCTGGAATTACTGACACTCACCAGCTACCTCAGAGCCTTCACGCCTTCAAGCACCATTTATTGCAGGCAATATTAAAATGTGTGGTTTATAAAAAGAGCAGCTTTTTCCTCTTCTCATTAAAAGTACTAATGAAGAGCTAAAGAACTTTCTTCTGGCTTCTCTTTCTCACTGTATTTATTTATTTCCTGTATTTATTTATTTATTCCTTTTGTAGTTAAGCCAAACGGAATGGAACCTCACTCTACAACTACTTGAAAGGACACTGTAGAGAGGTTGGTGCTGGTCTATTCTCACAGGTAATTAGCAATAGATTGAGAGGGAATGGCTTCAAGCTGCAACAGAGTAGGTTTACACTGGACAGTAGGAAAAAAATTCTTCCCAGAAAGAGTGGTCAGACCCTGGAATAGGCTGCCCAGGGAGAGGGTTGAGTCACCATCCCCGAATGTGTTGAAGAGTCGTTCAGATGTGGTGTTGGGGGATATGGTGTGGGGGAGAACCTTGTGGAGTAGGGCTGATGGTTGGACTCGATGATCCCAAGGGTCTTTTCCAACCTGAGTGATTCTATGATGCTAGTATGATTCACCCAAGGTCAAACAAAAATGGCAGGGAAAGTCAGGTACAGAAAACAGAGGTGGCGAGACCCTTGTGTGAGGGTATTTCAGCCCACAGGAGACAGGAACATCAGGCTTTATGTGGTGAAGAGAAGATGCGAGACTGGCTCCCTCCCTGTGCCCCTCCATCACTGGTCAACTCTATCTCCCAACTTCGAAGCACTGGGCCACCGTTGCTCCCTCTCCAGGATGCCACCTGGACAAGAGGCAACAGGCAGGAGGCCACGGCCCTCCACTGCAGCCAAAAAGGCGGTGGGTCCCTACCAAAGCCCCATCTTCACCGATGCAGAACTCTGCAGCTGGGGGTCCGCTCCACTTGGAGATTCTTTCCGACGCTGTTTAAATCGGGATATTTGGAGAGAAACGGCACTAGATGCTCACAGGGGCTGCCAAAATACTGCTGTGGCTTGTGGATGCCACGTAGGTCTAGCATCACCACGTTGCTCCCCCTGGAACACAAACCGTAGATCCCCACAGGGCCTCACTGAAGGCTGGGGAATTAATATCATTTATGCTGCTTATGGGGCTGGCTTTTTTTTTTTATTTCAATTATTAGAAAATGATGTTCCAGCTGTCAGCATGATGGTAACAGTAACGCTAATACACTCTACTTCTTAGAACTGACTAAGTGGCGGCCTGTTGTCTGTAAATTAACACGAGGATGTAGAATTAACACCCTTTTGGAGCACACTGCAAGTTTTGAATGAATTTTAAAGGCTTTCCACTTACAGCAGGTAATCAGTGTATTTATTTCTCGGTCAGCAGCTGCCGAGGAGGGCCCCATGTTCAAGGAAGACCTATTAGAAGGCACGTTCCTGATTTCCAGCCCCAGCACTGGGGCTGTAATCCCCGTCGCACAGTTCTAGTAACTCGAAAACAAAGTTTAGATAACAGCAAAAAATTGACGTTGGGCCCAGGTTTTTAGGTGCTCAACATCCACATTTTAAATAGGGTTCTTGGAAGGGTCTCCACAGGTACCTGAACAAGGCACAGATTTTCAAGTCCTCCCTATGCTTAAGAGCTCCCATTGTGCACACCTGCCCGACTACTTGGGATCCTGGAACCTCCCCATGTGAAAACCTGAAGTCCAGCCTTGCTGCAGATGCCAGATTCATTCTAAAGAGGCCAAACCCAAGAACTGCAAAGCCAAACCCAAAGATCAGCCAAGCAGAGCTGAACGCCTTCAATTCATAAGGCAGTTAGCACACCCCGGCAAAGTTCCTATCCTGTCAGCACATAAAAATAGTCCCAATTTATCTGAATTGATATAGTTAAAGCTACATAAATCTATTCCAGTACGCCAACTCCTCCATTGCTCACCTCCACACGAGTATAAAACGGTTAGATTGGAAGGGACCTTAAAGACCATCAAGTTTCAACCCCCTGCCATGTGCAGGGACACCTCCCACTAGAGCAGGTTTTATTCATGGATTTATTCACACAACTGTCTTCAAGCCAGTGCACCATTTCTGCACACCCTGTGTCTAACCCTCCATAGCATTACAGGCCCCAAGTCCATGATGCAACCCTCTATAGCATTACAGGCCCCAAGTCCATGATGATGGGACTCTCCTTAGGACTTGCACTGCGTAGCCCCACCAGAGAGATGGAGATGTCACATCCTTATCCAGAACTGCAATGCAGTAACAAATATATGCGTTTGCCTTCAGCGTGTCCAGTTCTGGGCTCCCCAGTTCAAGAAGGACAGGGAACTGCTGGAAAGGGGACAGCAGAGGGCTACAAAGATGATGACGGGCCTGCAGCATCTCTCTTATGAGGAGAGGCTGAGGGACTTGGGGGTTTTTAGTCTGGAGAAGAGAAGGCTGAGGGGGGGGAATCTGATCAATGCTTATAAATACTTAAAAGGTGGGTGTCAAGAGGATGGGGCTGGTCTTTTTTCAGTGGTGCCCAGGGACAGAACAAGAGGAAATGGGCACAAACTTGAATATAAGAAGTTCCATCTAAACTTGAGGGGGAACTTCTTTACTTTGAGGGTGGCAGAGCCCTGGCAGAGGCTGCCCAGGGAGGTGGTGGAGTCTCCTTCTCTGGAGACATTCCAAACCCGCCTGGACACGTTCCTGTGCAACCTGCTCTGGGTGGACCTGCTCTGGCAGGGGGTTGGACTAGATGATCTCCAGAGGTCCCTTCCAACCTCCTGTGATTCTGTGATTCAGCATGTCAGAGAGTAAGGCTGTGTTACGGGTACAGAGTCAACGTCAATTTGTACTCGGGACGTTTCAGCGCCTTCCCCCTCAAGTTTCTCTTTGCAAAGGGCCCGTTCCTCTTTCGTTCCTTAACGCCACCTTTTTTTTCTGGATTTAAGTCCATCGGCTTTCTCCCACCATGCCCCTTCAGTTATTTCTTGAAACAAGGGGATGCGTTTCCAGTAAGGTCAGAGCAGCGAGGAGGCACGTGTGAGTGAGCCCCTTCCACTTCCCCTTTCCGTGCAGATTCTGCAGGGCCATTCCGGGACCGCCAGAGCCCCGCAGCAGAAAAGCATCAAACACTCAAGGGGAATCCCCTTCTGTCACTTTTATTATTCTGGCCAGAAAAAAAAAAAAAAAAATATTAGTGATGATGTGTCTTCTTAGACATGGTACTGGGCAGCAGGGTGTTCTTTATTTTAAGTACGGGCAGGAAATGAGTAATAGATTTCCTCTGCAGTCAAACTGGGGCTTGAGGCTGGCTGAGAGACCTTCAGCCTCTCGGTATTTCAACCCTGTGCTAAATGGGGAATAGTAACAACCCCTACTTACTTTCATCATTTTTTGCACGTTTCAAGATCAAAAATACTAACCTACCTGCGAGCCTCATCCTGCACCCCTGTCAGGAACATCCCGATCCCACCAGCTGGGAAACCAAAGGAGATCCAGAGAGACACACAACAAGAAGCCACTGCTCCCTCCCGTGGCACTAACTCCTTTTCCCTATCACTTCCCACCATTATTAAAACCAGTTCTTTTCCCCGCAGCGGTAGCAACGATGGGATTGCTTGCACACACACACATATATATATGTGTATATAAAATCTCTATCTTTGTTCAGAACGGGTCCAGATGCCCCTGCGATAAAATCCCTGCACAGCCACCTGTGCTTTGTTTACATTACGCCTCCTCCTACCATTACTCCCACTGATGAAGCCACACAACTGTTAATAATAAAATTTTTTAGAGGGGAAAGGATGTTTTTGCCGGGAAAGCAGCTGTTAGCTCACAGCACCAGCTCGTGTTTAAGTCTCCTCTTTATCTGGACGAGAGCAGCCCCGTTTCTGTGTGTGTTTAATCTTCCAGCAATATTGACAACGAGGGCTTTTCGCCTAGCAGGGTTGAAGAGCCACACCAGCCAACTTCTCCACGCAGAACATCAAGTGAAAGGGAAGAATTAAAGCTAAAGAAGCCACCAACAAAAACGGACTGCGCAACTTAACGATTAAGGCACTAGGGAGAGGCGGGCAGATAGGAGAACAAATTTTCAAACAAATCTGGGGAAAAAAAAATGAAGTTGTGACCATTTTAGAGGAATTCGAACTGTTTCCTGAACTAGCATCTCAGTTCCACTACGGCAACGACTAATTATAAACAAAATTTAATAAAACATTACTGTAGAGCAACCGTTAATTCTGATACTACAGATTTTCTACCGTGACTAAACTGATATACACTCTCCTACACCAAAAAGGCCACTTTGAAGGCTTTGCAGTTCCTGCCATACACTTCTGTCTTCTTGGGGCCCTTTCTGCTTATCTCCACCCTATCATTGACTACTTCTATGGTCTTACACCCCACTTACACTTCAGGCAATGAGGCTAAATAATATTACCGTCAAGTTATTTGTTTCCAATTTAGCCACTTATAAAAAAGTCTTTTCTATTTAACTTATGCAAAACACAGAATTTGGGAAACGGATTAGGCCGATTAACAGTTTGATTGACTTCCTCTTAGAAGAGCAGTCTTGCTTTCAAACCTTTGGTCAAGGTGACATTCGCATTTTCCACCCTCATTCCTACGAGAGACCTAATGTTCTCCAGTAGCACAGCCAAATTGGGTCTGTGGGGACTGGGTTTGCCCCATTTTCCTCAGAAGACCAACTCATGCCAGGTAACAGAGCTCCAGCTTCTCCTAAGTTTTTGTACTGGATCTGCTTTCCTGCCACTGACTTCCCTTGCCTCAAACTCAAAACTGTAACGCACTTCCAGTATTTCTACTAAATGAGCATTACCAGTGTTCAGCTTTTTCCCATCATCAACAAACACCCTGAAGCCTCTCAAGTAACCTCTATCTCCCCTTGATCCACAAGCTTCCAACTTACCCCCTTGCTGCTGCTATCCCCAAACCCTGGCTTACCCCCCAGTATGCTGAATGACGTGGTGGATCTCTGTAGGTCATGGAAGACTATGGGGTCCAACTACCCTTGTTGCAACGGAGAATCAGGCCTACCCAGGGGCCCATCTGCAACGTTTCTGCTCCTTGGCCACCACCACAAGCGGGTGATTTGTTCTCCCCAGCAAAGGAGACTTTTCATTCAGGTCCTGCCCTCTCTTTTAGCTTCGTGTCTTCTCACCGCATCGTTAGAGCTCGGACAACTTATAAGACCCATAAGGCTAATTTTTCCTTAGTCTTCTTGCTATCTCTGCTTGGTTTCACACACTCAGCCACTCAGACAGTTGTGAGGAAAGCCTGCTCTTCTACTGGCAATGCTCTACCTTGTTTCTTCAGCTTTGACTTCAGTGGATCCTGCTGCTCTTGGTCGGTTCAGAGGTGGAGCTGCCACCCTGCTGTTTCCTGTGGTGCTTTAAAGAGAGACCTGCTCCCCAAGATGATGAACAAAAGCAGGTATCTTCTTTTCCAAATTTTCATTATAAATCAAATTTCTAAATGTTTCTATTATACTTGCACCCAATGTTTCTTAATTTCTTACCCATAACGGAAAATTAATTCTAATATGCAAGACATTAGGTCTGTTTAAAACTTCCATAAACTTTTCATAAAACTAAACTAATAGTGTTTTTACCTAAGTTGTTGCTACCCAGCATTACCATCTAAAATTGAGGGCTTCAATTAACTCAATAGCAACATAAAAGAAAGGCAGGGGTTTTAGATTTTGAAGTAAAATGACAGAGATGGAAAGCTGAAGGTAATGGAAGGCATTCAAATGCGAAATAACACGTGCTGTCTAAAAACTGATTCCCAAGAACAAGAACTCATGACTCGGAGGCCGTGAACAGCCTCACGACTGTTCACGTGCCTTGTGTTGACCAAGCAAGAACAGAACCATAAGAACAACCCACGAAATAGCTGCCACCAATCCCAATTTCACTTCAGTAACACAATACCCGTTGACACCGGCGACATGGGATGAGGATGGTGACGCAGTATGTCACTAGGAAACAATCCACCAACATAAAGCACTGACCTAAAGTGGTAGTGGGGTGCTAGTAAGAGCAATGAAACGGTGTCCCCCCCCCTCCCCAGATAACTGCAGTACACCCTCCCTATAGCTGGGATGCAGTTGGACCATGGATGTACTCATCAATGACCATGTCCCTCTCTGTATACACCATGGCGGGGAAAGAGAGAGGGAGAGCGGAGTGGGGGTAAAAGTTTAATTTTCCCTCGTATTTTCTTCTTGTAAAAAAAAAAATAATTTGCATAGCCTTGTCTCTGTTTCAAAGAGCTCATTTGAAAATCCACATCTAAAACCCATTTAAAAAGAAAGTTAGAAATTACCAGCGAAGCAGAAATCCTCAGTCTCACCACCATGCTGGTGTCATTTCCCCGTTTGTACTGCTGACCCAGGTCTTCTTTTTTTTTTTTTCTGGGTTTTTTTTTTTTTCCTTCCCCCTTCTCACATCATGAGCGTTTGACTGTGGCTGCTACTCAAAACATATCCTCAAGGCTCCCAGTGTTGTTCTATAAAAGGACAAACAATCGAAAGAGAGAGATCAGCAAAACCACCTCAGGGGTTCTGGGCGGGCCAGTAAGATGAGTACCCCATTTTAACGGATTATTTTTTAGTAAAATTAAAAAAAAAAAAAAAAAAAGTGGGATTGAGGATTGCCAGAAGGAATTTTCAGTTTCCAGTAGTCTCGTCTACTAAATAAATGGATGCCTGCCTCACTAAGCTGTGAACCAGGCACACATAGTTGTAATGTCTGAAAACAAATCACTCAAAAAAAAACCTTTCAAGGGTGAATCCCCTCCTGGGGCTAAAGCATAAAAAAGCACACCCAACTTCTGTGGTTTCTTATCACAAGTCTAGCAAGATTGAGTCTCTTTCTCGAGTCCTTAGTTTCTAGAGCCACCTGATCGCATAGCAGTATCGGTTTCCATTAAAAGAAAAAAAAAATAATTGCTGATGACCTGTAAGCATTTGCAGGATTTCACGTGAAATTTAAGTAATATAGGCCTCACGATGTCTTTTCAGAAGTACAACAACCTAAAAGTTTGGGTATTACTAAGGTCCTGGTGTTGAAAAGAACTCTCTTAAGTTCCACTAACTTTTACATTGTTGTATTTTTCTTTTTTTCTCTGATTAAGCACAGAATCTCAAGCAGCCAGAAACATTAGTAATTCCTAAAAATAGCCATCCTATCCTCCTTTCCAAATTTAGAAATATATGGCATTTCTCAGGAAAATGGAGAATTAAAGCGTTCACTAAAATAAAGGTGGAGTGTCCTATTTTTGCCATTTTAGTCAGGTTTTTGGGTTTTTTTTCCTCTCAACTCCCCTTTTCATCTTCGTATCCCTAATCCTCATTTCCTCGCTCCTATTTTTACTCTAGGGAGTAACTGTCACCATTACTCACATTGTCCAACTCCTTTCAGTTTTCCCTCATTTTCAGTTCATTCATTCCTTGTTTCCTTCCACTTCAAGCTCCTTCTCCTCAGCTCAGCCTTTCCCTAATAAAACTGCCTCAAAGCAGCACACTTCTCCAGCTCTATTTAAGTCCCACTTCAATGATCATAAAAGGGCATAAACATATAGATGGGGAAAAAAATTAGAGACTATTACAGCTGATTAAAAAAAAATAAAAAATTGGATGACTAATGTATATATAAAATAAGGTCAGGATCAGACAGTTGCCAGTCTGATCCAACATCAGAAACAAACATTTCTAGAAACGTGAAAGGGCTTAACTTAAGTATTTAAATTTTGTTATTTGCAGAGGCTTTGCTTAAAAATTCTTTATTTTAACACAGCCTCAGTAAAGTTACAAAGGATTTCTGATTCCAAACACACAAGAAAGCTTTCATTTTTGGTTCTGTAAAATAACTTCTGCTCAACTGAAACAAAATATCTTCCCTCTACCTAAAAAAAACCCCAGCCCTCTCCAAAATGCTTTTATTTGATGTGAAACAACTGTAGTCCTCAAACCAACGAGCAAATTGAAAAATCTATGTTTGTGTAGTGTCCTTCAACGAGTTTGTGCTTTGGCAGCTGGCTTCCTAACGACCCAGCCTGGAAACCTTAACTCTAGAATAAAAATGAGCACAGATGGGTTTTTGGGTTGGTTTTTTTTTTATTTTTTGCGTGTGTATGGGTTGTTGGGGTTTTTTTTGTGGTTGGACTCGATTATCTCAAAGGTCCCTTCCAACCATGAAGATTCTGTGATTCTGTGAAGAGTGCTGGCCCTTCATGTCCCTGAGAAGTCAACAGGCCAACGTCCATATCTCCCACCTTTACTGACGTAAAAGGAAAGAATTTCACCTTTAATTTCCAGTCTCATTTCTCACTGTACATGCTACCAACACCCAGCCCAAGAGAAGGTTTATACTTACCAGCACCAGCTCTTCTTAGCTGTTTGGCCCTTTGACTCCCTTTGCTCTGCTCTCGCAGCAGACCTCTCCGGTGATGCTCGTTAACCATCCCCTCCTTCCCTAACCATCCTCACCTCCTCCCCACAGATACCTTCCACTCAGCCCACTTTAAGCAGATGAGTACAAAACCCTGTCCCTGAACAGAAGGAAATTCACTCTCCAGCCAGTAATTATCAGTGAATATCACCAGTCCCACAGAGGGCAAAGAAATCTCCGTTACACAATCAAAGCAAGAAAGTGCAGCCTTTTGTGGGAAAGGGAAAGGTAACGTTTCTAATTGAAAATTAAAGCAAGAAGCACGATACTAGCGAAGTGTATTTATTGTGTTAACGTACCATTTGTCTTCTGGGCAAGTTACTAAAGGTCATTTGTTCTTCATGGCAAGTGTTGGAAATAGTTTATGTTGTGGGTCTAACTTAAAGGAACAATGTCAAAACCCTCGGGCCCAAAATGACCTTTTTATGCCAACACGGAGATCTAAACCTCTTACTGAGGATAGTGGTGATGTTTGTGTCTCACTCTCTCCCCCCTCCTTTCTCTTTCTAAGCCCCCACCCCCCCAGCCTTTCACACAAAACACCTCTCCGCAGAAGACAGTGGGGGCTGCAGCGTTAAGGTGCCCACCCCACACCTCCTGCTGCTCACCCCACAGCCTGCTGGACACCAGCAGCTCGCTGATGCCCCTGCCTCCCAAACCACCATCCAACCAAGGAAAAGGTAATGCATTTGTGAGAGAGAGAGAGATTGAGAGAGAAAGGAGGGGAAGGTATGAAAACCTACCCTCACCTCCTGGAGGAAAAGGACCACACGCTGCCACGTGCGCTAGAAGGTAGGACATGGCGACGTGGTCCGTTCTTGCTCCAAAAAGCTGTTTTCCTGCCTAAACAGGGGGGTCACACCTAGCTGCTTCTCCCCGAAGGGCCTGGCTGTAACAGGGAATTGGTGTTGCTAAGGTGCTACCGAGGAAGTAAAAAAATACACGCACATATGATAGACACACAGGGAGGCAGAGAGCTACAGAGACCGTCTAGATTACTCTAGATGGTCTAGATTACTCTAGATGGTCTAGATCACTCTATAGATATGAAGTCCAAGGCTCTGAATGGCTGCAGACGGGCGAAACACCTGGAGCCCCACGTGATAATTTAAAACACAGCCCATCTTTCCTACCGCACAGGTGCCCTCTCTTAAGTGTTCGTGTGAGGTCAACGTGGTGGCCTCATCCTCCTCCCCGGTGTTGTCACATCAGCCTCAAGTCTCTTCGGGCTGAGCAGGTTGCGAGCCCCTGCAGATGTGGGAGGGAAAAGAAACGAGCTCAGCATCACCTTTCAGAAGGCACTCAGCACTTTGCAGGATTTAAATGCAAAAGCCTCGAAAAGGCAAAGCTCGTTTTCCTGAATTCCCGGCTCTGGCTGCCATTTGTGACAGACTTCACACATTTATGTGCTGCCCTGTCACATTTGGGTGGCAAAAAAATGGCAAAGTATAGATGCCGTGACAAGTAGATGAGACATGTTTTTCCTCTTTAGTGTTCCTAGGCTCAGATTTCCCTTCAACACATAGAGGAAGAGAAAAAAACCCTTGGGGCAGACAGAAACAGTTTAAGACTTTAGTTATTTGGTAATTGTGAAAAGGATTTTTTAAAAAATTAAAAATTAAAACATTATGAAACACAGAGCAACCTTGGCCTTTCTGAAATTCTAAGTCGAGGCTTTCATATGTGTAGACCAATGCAATAAATAAAAATATCCACAGGCATATGTTCTATTATATATTTTTGTACACAGATCTTATGAATGAATTTCTATATTAGATACGTGAACTACATTAACAAGTTTCCTGGATACCTTTTTTTTTTTCAGTTGGTTGGAAAGACTTGTAGAGAAAATTAGAGTAACAATTCAGACAAGAGTATGGCTCCTGATCACCATTCCTACCAAATCCAATACTTATTTCACTTAATGTAAGGATCCAAGAGTAAACGAGATACCCGACTATCTAATGGTTTCTCTTGGAAGGTGAAGGGCAATCCAACTATATTTAAAACTAGACATACTCTTATAAAAAAAAAAGGCAAAAAAAAAAAGGTGCTACGGTTGAGGGTGAGAGATTTAATTAGAACACCATATCCGTATTAAGTCCTAAATAGTCATGACTCTTGTTTTGATTTTGCATTTGATGGCAAGTATTAATGTTACAAGACATATTCTCAGCTCACAGACAGAAAACCTCCAAGGGCCCCTGCGAAGCCTCTGCAAGAGCAGTCATCATCAGACTTTTCAGGGTTCGTTGGTTGGCTCACAAATGTATGAAATATTGCCCCATAAAACACATATAAATAAATACACCTACAATTAGATTTACCCCCCCCACACACACACTGTGTGTTTCCTTTTTGCAGTGAGTATATTCACTTTTATAAGTCAAAAGCAAGTACTGACACACAAGGAGATTTAAAGTCAGAGTTATCCCCTGGCTGGTATCCCCCTGGCTCCTTTAAGGGACAAATTACAGACTTTAGTAAATTCTGTCCTACACAGCTGTAGTTAATACCTACTATCTGATAGTAACTCTGACCTTAATCAAGGTTCAGTATGGGGATTTTATTTCACTTTTACGTCCTGTGTCTGTGTCCAAGTTGAATCCAAGAGCTGACAACAGGTTATTTTAAATTGCGAGATATTAAATACTCTAGCTGAAATCCCGGCTCCTTTGAATTCCACAGCAAATATCCCATTCACTTCAATACCGCCAAGATTTTTACCATGGAGAATAGCCTGGAATTCAGCTTGTGAAGGTGAAGCAATAAAGAGTCTGAATCAACTCCCACTGAAGCCCATGGACAGACTCCTATTCAGAGCAACGCAGTGGATCAGACTCTAAGCCAGCCTTGGCAGAGCCAGGAGCCATACCCTCACAGATAGTGAAAGAATTGTTGTAAATGCCAGACAGAATTAGGAAGTACAAGAACACCCAGTACTTTAGACGGCGTTTTACAAGAAGTTCAAAACTCTAAACTGGACATAAAGTTAAACAAACTGCAATTAGATTAAAAAATCAGTCATTTCAACTTATTAGAAACCCAAGCTAAGTTTTCCTGTAATGCTTGAAGTAGGCAGAGCAGAATAACGATTTACTTCAATGTAAAAGTAAAGCTGTAAGAGAGAGACAAAGACAGAAAATAGAATAATCTCAGGGGAAAAAAAAAACCCTCAAAACTGTAAATTAAAGAAGTAACTCTAGCTTTCAGTGACAGCTCTACGATTTCATCTATGTTTTGCCTTCTCTATACATTGTAGTGAACTATGCCTTATTGAAAGACAAGAAATGGTCATGACAGGATTAGCAAGAACGATACATAATTGACATTGCCATCAAAAATGTTTGCAACACGCAATTAGGTTGCCAATCTTCACCTGCAAAGTTAATCTAAACCACAGAAACTGCTATCAAAACCATTGCACGGGGATTGGTTTTGCTTGCAAGGGTTTCCCCGTAGCAAAGCAGACTCTTCTGCTGTGGGATTTGGTGGGA
>JAOQGH010000001.1:70038755-70049704 GCA_025769975.1 Gallinago jamesoni | reverse complement strand
AAGGATTCATTATACAGAAGGTTCCAAATCAAAAAGGGAAAGAGAAAGAAGTCTCTAAAACATAGCTATTTGCAGTTGTGCACTGTTAAAATCACACCTAGTAACACCGCATGAGTTAAGGCAAATAATAATAATAATCTGAATTAAACTAAATAAAATTTGTCAGAATGGAAAGAAAACAAATCCAAAGCCTTGACAGCAACATAAAACCAGAATTCTGCCCATTCCCTTCATAATGGCTTTTCTATTGAGCTTCGTTCTGACCTTTTATTACTTTCCCAACATTGAAGACTATTGCTTTTCAAAATTCTTCATGTCTTTGCTACCCCTGCCATTATTCCCGCTCCTATTGTTAGGAGCTGTTAGCCACTGTTGTTCCAAGGTACACAGTAGTGAGGTACCTTAAAAAAGAGGCAAGAACATAAGTACTTTTTGAAGAAAAAAAAATAATATATGTTTCCCACTCTTCCTTCTAGAAACCAATGCCACATTTTGGTATTAAATTAAATAATAAAGTCACTAAATGAATAAATAATAGTTTAATAAGTATGCTGCGAGATTGAAATGCATGAAATCAATTTTCTGCTGGAAGGCAGGGAAAAAAGACACTTTTATATGACTTGACTGAACTTAAATAGACATTGTCCTGATCCTGTAATTGTTCCATCCTCAGAACATCTATTGAATTCAACGGGAGCTCCAAAACCAGATCAATTAGAGGATCAGAATTGTTTGGGAAAGGCCTGCCCATCACTTTGAGAAAACAAACCAGACAGACATTGAAAAAGAATGTAAGCCCATAACTAGTCTACAAGATTAAACAAACGAGGCTATGCAAATCCTACAGCCCATAAAGAAGCACACGGGCACATGCGATCCTCAACGATGCCTCTGGAAACCAGGTCTTGCTCACAGAGAAGAAAGGGCTTTGTCACTAACTTCAGTGTGAACGTGAACTTCACCAGACCTATGACCAGGCTTCAGGAGGAAAAGTCCAAGCGCCGACACTAAGTCAAGGGATACTGATTTAATTTGCACTATATGTTTAAAAACCTACTGGACCAGCACACAGCCCAGCAGCAACTTGCACCAGCAGAAGGCCTGTCAGAGGACAATTCTGCCCTTAAGCAGAGGCGAAACCCTGGCTCCGGACCAGACCAACAAAGATCATCACACAAACAAAGTCTGCTTCCAGCCTTGCAGCTGGATCCTAGTGGACAAACCCCATGGGCTGCTGCTTTTAGGTCTGCAAAAGCCCAGAGACCTAACTGCAAGATACGGACCCTTAATTCCTAAGAAATACTGTAAGAGCTATTTTAAAATTGGAATAATGGCAGGGGTAGCATGCCCCTCAGCCCTGTGTTCCTGCTACACCATTAGGGAAGTTGCTGATGCTTATGTGAGAGGGTATATAATTTAAAAATAAACTGAACATTAGAATCACAGAATCATAGAATGGTTAGAGTTAGAAGGGACCTTAAAGATCATCCAGTTCCAACCCCCCTGCCCTGGGCAGGGTCACCTCCCACCAGACCAGGTTGCTCCAAGCCCCATCCAGCCTGGCCTTGAACCCCTCCAGGGATGGGGCAGCCACAATTTCCCTTGTTCCAGTGTCTCACCACCCTCACAGCAAAGAATTAGCTTGCAGCCAGGTCAGTCCTTTGCTCTGGCTCCCCACCCAACCCAACTTGGGGAAAGGATGCATGCCCTCCCTATACCACGACATCCCATTCTAGTGCCACTTCAAAGTGGTTACACGGCTACCGCTTGAGCCCATCGCTTTCAGCCCGTTGATTCCAAGACACATCAGTAGTTAGCAAAATAATGTCCTTCATTACTTTGTAGAAACCTTCCCGCTTCCCAGTAAAGACTCGGGGGCCCTGGACAACAAGCCCAGGCCCATTGAGAACCACTTGCTTTTCCCAGCTACCATTCACGGGCGCTTTGAAGGAGCCCACGATCATTCAGCATCGCTTGAAAAGGCTGGAAAAAGGACTCCTGTAACGAGATTGTACCTTGCTGAAATAAAAGAACTGGCAGAACATCCCATCAAATTCTCTGTGGACTGAGCCTCCTATTTTAAAAGCAATGTTTGCCAGTGGTGCTAGTTCTGATTATTCTGTCTTAAAGTGGGCAAACTGGAAAGAATATCTTTCCTCTTACTCCCGAGCATGGGATACGTTTACGTGATGCCCAGAAAAAAAAAAAATACTCTGTGGTTCATCGAGGGCATTAATGCACAATGGTAAATGGTACAGAGATCATTTGCTCATATTTACCTCTTTCCTTAATATGAGACACACAGTTAAATGGCATACAATATATTTAAAATTAAAACACTTTCTCAAGAAATATAAAAAGGCCCAGACACTCTGTAACATATAATTAAGTTGAGAAACCAGCTAAAAGAGCTTGGCAGGACTCGGAAAGATTAATGCACGCGTGGCTGAAAACACTCAGATTTGCATTCAAAACAAAGTCTCCTCCTCCAAGTCAGTCAGACAGACCATACATTTCAGCTGTGGAGTCTCTGCTCCACGAAGCCACCGCTAACCAGCCTGGTACCACTCGCCCCCAGCCCCACAGAGAGCTGGGGGGACCAGACGCAGGAAGCCCTTGGTCCCCAAGCCCTGGGAGGGAGACATCGTGGCTCTGGCAAGTGGGGAGCTCCCCTTCTGGGTGCCCATCGGAACTGGGGATGCTGGAGTTCACACGGCCAGGCTGCGGGGAAAAAATCCACCCAACCATCCTTCTCTCTTCTTCTAATCCTCAGCAGCGCTTGGCGTGACCTGGGCAACCCCATTTAACTATAAAACAGGATGGAACTTCAAAGCTGGCCTTGTTTTGAGTGTGGGGTTGAGCCACAAGCCCTCCATGGGTCCCTAAAACATCCTGTGATTCTACGAGCATCAAGAAACAAAACAAAACAAAAAAAGGATTATTAAAACCAAGAAACAGAATGCCCCGTACATGTTAATGCAGGGTAATACAGGATTAGTGACTGAAATGTCTGTGACCTACTATTGTGTTTGCTCCAAAAGATGTATTTTCAGAAGAGGTATAATCTTAGGGGAAGTTCACAGGTATTGGCAGAGATGTAATATAGGAGGGACGATAAGAGATCACACAATCCAGCTTTGTAGCTCTTAAAAGCAAATAACATTCACTGAGAAGTAAAAAAGAATAACCTTTGCTTGTTTAAATAACCATATTGGACAACAATTCTTTTCAATACTACCAGACACAGAGCAGCAGAAGAGTAAAAATTAAATTAAAAATATGCACACAGTTTCAAAAGGGAGCAGCTTCTCTTCTCCTCCCTCCCTTCACCACTTAATGGTGAGAATTTGGTTTCCAGTATAAAAAAAAAGAACAGCAAAATACCTTCAAAAAATAGAGTCAGGGTTTCATTCCTCTAATTGTGTAACCACCCTGATGAGTGGATTACAAACCCAAGCAAACCGAGCCTAAGGCTAATCAAAATGCAGCAAAATTGCAATAAAACTAACCACCACTGCTCTTCCTCTCACTTCTTTTTATTCTGCACTGAAGACAGGATTAATTGCAGGTGAGAAAAGAGAAAAAAAAACCCAAACCTGTGACTATTTAAAGTATTAACTTCCACCACAGCAACTGCAGAATATCGGTGTTCCTGAGTGTGATTTATACTACCCCCAGCAAAAGGAGAGATGAAAAAGAGGGGGGAAGAAAAAGAATGGAAGCAGAGTATCAGAAATAAAAATCTGGCATGCAGCTAGGTCATCTGATGTGGTAATCAAGTACTTTAGAATTTGAAGGTATTCATATTTATTGTGCACGTTTCAGGGGGAAAAAAATCACATACAATAGTAAAAGTAATTTCTCAGAGTACTATCTCAGACCAATAGTTGCATACTATCTGTAGCAGGCTAGACTGAGACCTGGGCAGGCTGGAGAGTTGGGCAGAGAGGAACCTGATGAAGCTCAACAAAGGCAAGTGTGGGGTGCTGGACCTGGAGAGAAATAACCCCCTGCATCAGGACAGGTTGGGGGTGACCTGCTGGAGAGCAGCTCTAAGAAGAAAGACCTGGGAGTCCTGGTGGACAACAGGATGACCATGAGCTGACAATGTTCCCTTGTGGCCAAGAAGGCCAATGGCATTCTGGGGGGCATCAGGAAGAGTGTGACCAGCAGGTCTAGGGAGGTCATCCTGCCCCTCTGCTCTTCCCTGGGGAGGCCCCATCTGGAGCACTGGGTCCAGTTCTGGCCTCCTCATTCCAAGAAGGACAAGGAACTGCTGGAGCAGAGGACCGGAAAGATGGTCAGGGGCCTGGAGCACCTCTCCTACGAGAGAGGCTGAGGGACTTGGGTCTTTTTAGCCTAGAGAAGACTGAGGGGGGATCTGATCAACACCTATAAATACTTAAAGGGTGGGTGGCAAGAGGATGGGGTTGGTCTTTTTCCAGTGGTGCCCAGGGACAGGACAAGAGGAAATGCAGAATTTCCATCTAAACATGAGGAAGAACTTACTTTGAGGGTGGCAGAGCCCTGGAAGAGGTTGCCCAGGGAGGTGGTGGAGTCTCCTTCTCTGGAGACATTCCAAACCAGCCTGGACACGTCCCTGTGCAACTTGCTCTAGGAGGACCTGCTTAGGCAGGGGGGTTGGACCAGATGATCTCCAGAGGTCCCTTCCAACCCCATGTGATTCTGTGACCTCAGCTGAGATCAGAATGAGGAAAACTTGAGGTATACGTGGCCCAAAAAGGGGACAAAAGAGAAGGTGACCTAATGAGGTGTGTGTTCGTTAGGTAAGGAGGCTGATAGATCAAAACAAGTGTGATAGAAGCTCACACATAATGTCAATGGTGCTCTGGCAAAGTTTTTCCAGCCCTGACCAGAGTAATACTCAAGCTCCTTCAAAAATCTGATCCCTCATTCCTTTCTTTGGAGAAATGCTACATAATTTTAATTATCTGTGATCACCCAAAGTAAATAAGGCAGGATATTCAGGAAATAATAACAGGCCTGACCATACGCTGTTTCACAGCTACAAGTGTTTTCCTTTAATTTGCCTCAAAAATTGGGCCCTTGGTCCGAAAGCCCATATTGAACTCCTTTGAACATAGTGGCTTTGACTGTAAAGCAACATATGTTTCTGGAAGAACAGAAGTAAAAACTAGCTAAAAAAAATTGAGTGCTTGTCCTCCCCACAGGCTCCATCATTGCCCACCTCCAGCCTACTCACCTTGCTCCACCTCCGCTAAGCTCAAGTGCCCCCATGATTACAAGGGTGAGAAGCAAAGAAGCTGCAAGAAGGCTACAACTCTTCCAGGTCCCCTTGGTTTTATGAACCAAGAGACGTCCCCTTCACCTGCTCCTCTGACCTGAGTCCCACACACGCCGCTTGCTTCCAGCCCCACTGCTCTTGCTGCCATCACAGCCAACACTGGGTATCCCTTGGCATCTCCCAGTGATACAAGGGTGGAGGCCATGGCTACAAATATTTTTTTTTCCTGATACTAAACTCTGAGGCAGAAATCACTTCAGTGGTACTTTTACTGCAGGTCAGATTATTGTTCCCCAGCTAAAAAACACAAAGATGTGGATGCAAGTTTCCCACCCCCAAACCTTTTTGCCATTTTGGAAAGGCTTGTGAGTCCAGCCCAGTCCTGTCAACGAGGGCCACACACAAAGCACAGCATTTTCCTGTAGGAACAAAAGGAGAATGAACCTTGGGGTTGGCTCTCTGGGCTGCCAGTGTGCATTGCCAGCTCATGTTGAGCTTCTCATCCACCAACACCCCCAAGTCCTTCTCCTCAGGGCTGCTTTCTAGCCATTCTCCACCCAACCTGTATGTGTGCCTGGGATTGCCACGTCCCAGGTACAGGACCCTGCACTTGGCTTGGTTGAACTTCACGCAATTAGCACGAGCCCACCTCTCCAGCCTGTCCAGGTCCCTCTGGATGGCATCCCTTCCCTCCAGCGTGTTGACCCCACCACTAAGTTTGGTGTCATCAGCAAACTTGCTGAGGGTGCACTCTACCCCACTGTCCATGGCTCCAAGAAAGATATTGAACAGCACTGGTTCCAGTATGGACCCCTGAGGAACACCACTCATCACTGGCCGCCAACTGGACATTGAGCCATTGACCACAACCCTTTGAGTGCAGCCATCCAGCCAGCTCCTTATCCACCAAGTGGTCCATCCATCCAAATTACAGCAGTTGCCCACATTCTCCCAAAGTACAGCATAATGACAAATTTTGTGTGATGGCAAAGAAAGGGTGAACAAGCTTCAGAAAGACAGGCAAATCTACAGCGAAGCCCCAGTCCCATGAGCTGTCCCACAGATTTAAAGATGACTACGTACATCCTGGAAGTTGGAGTCTACCTCTGCTTGACTATACCAGTGCCAACAACCCAACGAAACCTGGTATATGAAAAGCCACCGTGTGACATACTGGAACCATACATGGTCAAGACTCATTAGGACCTACTGAGTTCCACTGCCATATCACGTGCACTCTAGCATTTCATCCTCTTTTGAAAACAAATTCTTTAGAGCTCTCCTTGGTTTAGTAACAACCAGTGCCTATGCTAAATTCAAGACAGGCCAGAAAAACAAAACCAAAAATCTGTTATCAAATTTGACTTTTAACGGTGAGCTTATTGAGTTGAAAATTTAAAAAGAGCCTGAAACTGCAGCAATGTGCCTCATTTTTCCTTTTGTTTGCGTGGTACCTTTCAAGTGACACAGCTTTTTAGTTGGGTATTTATTTTTTTTTTTCAAATAACACTCATTAAATCATTATGAAATGTAATTACACGGTACCAAAAAAGCTCTTTAAGGTAACCGCAGCGGCGATAAATATTTTATCTTATTGTCGGTCTGCTACAAAAAGATTTTAACCTCTAGCTGGTTCTTTGACTGCCGCCCACCACGGCGCATCGCGAGGAGCTGGGCTCTCCCCGTGCACTGCCCCCCTCCCTGAGCATCACGCCGCAGTCGCCACCGGTTCTAGTGAAAGGGATGTGGGAAGCCATTCCAATATATTCCCAAGGTCAGCAGCCAGCACAGAGGAACATCAGCCCCATCACTTTAAGGCTTTAGCTCCCACATGTTTAGTGTGGGGTTGGTTTTATTTTTTTTTTTAATTTTTTTTTTGGGGGGGGGGGGGTTAATTGGGCGTTTTGGTTTAAATCCTACTTTCTGACTGATGAATTTTTCGATTAATGCAACTCATTTTCAGCTTGGTCTTTTGCCTAGTTCCCTTCACATTGAAGCAATTATAGAAAAAAATTAAGTGCTCCAATAATTTTAAACCTCTCTACACTCTGCAGTATTATCAGTGTACTTCACTTTTATTATTTTTTTTTTTAAAGGTGCAAGCTCTTCAGGAGTGCTTTCTATTCGAGCACACACAGTCTATGAACTGATTGATTAAATATTATCAGACAATTTAAAATCTTTACGAGAGCTTTGGCTTTCCAACACTGAAAGCAAATGCTGTGCCAAACTCAGATGATGCTACGACGCGGTACGCTCCAAACAAAAGAAATACCAAGATGATTCTCACACAAAGCCAATCTCGGGCTTTAGATACACACAACAGCAGGAAAAAAAAAAAAAACAGCCTCTTCAATAATCGAAGGGTGAACTCTTTCTTCTCAGATCATGATCCAGAGAACTCTGGGTCAAAGTCCTGCCGGACATATGGGTGGACAAAGCCTCACCGAATCCCATTGATGCTTCAAGAAAGGCAAAGGCAAGGACCAGTGAGGGTCCTCCTCTTGCAAAACAACTCGCAAACCTGGGGCTTTAAGGAACGCACATTTCACTTTGAAGAAAAACCCACCACGGGCAGAAAGAAAGACCCACCCGAGGGGTGGCAGAGGCTTGGAACGACTGCTGCCTTTGCAGTACAGCTGCCAGGCTTCTGCCACTCTTCTCATGTCAGGAGTTCATATGAATGATTAAATGAGCTCTGGAGCAGGAAGTTATCTCCTCTTACACACTTAAATGCTATCTCAAAGAGTCCACTTCTAGAAATCTACTGCACTTAATCATAATCTTAGTGCTCTTTTCATGTAAGGTTTTTCAGAGTAGATATAAAGGTGACAAACCTACACGCAGAAACCTTATTATTCCTGAAGAAGAAACTGAGTCAAATAGAGAGTTTGGTTTTGCTAGTATTGTTAAAAGAATGAAACCCAAGGAAAAATACAGAACACAGATCGATGAAATCAATGCTTTCAGTGCAAGGCTTGGCTTCTTCCCATATGTTACGCTGCATTTATAATTTCAAAAAAACCCTGTATTACGTATGATGGTACATGACTACTGAAGAATAGGCTTACAGCATCCTCTAACTTATCTGTACCAAGACTCCAACAATTTTTTTAACCACTCAATTAAAAACAGTAACATAACTACAATACGACAGGCTCCTGCGAGCATCAGAAGTCTATTATTCCCTGCTTAAAGAGAAGGCAAAAAGCAACACAGGTTATCTTTTTTTTTTCCTTCTTTTTCTTTTTGTTCTGTTGAATACCACAAGAGCAGTTTGTAGGCTCAAGGGTAAGTTCTTGATTGCTCAACAAATGCCATTACATTCCACACAGATTTCTCTTGATTGACCTAAAAAGCAATCCCCTGGAGATGGGGCACAGGCTGATCAGCCTAATCAGTTTTTTGTCCCGCGTTCCACGATTTTTAACCCACGTACCACGAGAACACCCCTCTATTGCAGCGGATGAGGACACGTACAAAGTTTGCAGAGCTAACTCCTGATCCCACCCTCAGGCATCTGCCTGAATGTGAATGCCCCCAATTTAAATCCACCACCCACTGCCCAATTCAAAACCGGCACTTCAACAAGTGACAAATCCTTTTTACCGCACGTTTCAATAAATACCTAATGAATAACCTGTAACAGGAAAAAAAAAGGATGTCAAGAGAGAAAGGGGCAGATTACAAATCTGCGTTTAGAGCGGCGTATTTTGTGTGTTCTCCCTGTATCCATTTTCAAACCTGTTCTTCCCTTTCCTTGCTCTTTGGAGTTATCTTTCAGCCTTGACCTTAGCAGAGTGAAAGAGATTACCTCCAGCGCTAGGATAAGCCTTCTCCAGCCCCGCGTATCGGCCACTCAGGTTAGTCAAGGACGTCAGCTACGGATGAAGGGGGAGAAGAGATCACAGTGTAGAGGTCTCACCACGGACCGGCCTGTCAAAACGCTGTAGGAAAATATGTGTTCAATCCATGCCAAACGCGTGAACTTAGGAGTGGTGGACAGGTGGACAACACAAACTGGAATCCCAAGGGCCAAACCCTTTCTCATTTGCAGCAAATCAGGAGCTCATCAGTAGAACGACTCTGGATTTTCTTGTGTCAGAGGGGGAGGACTTTACTGATGATGTTCTCCGGGAAGGAAAGGTGCTCGAGGTAATATCGTCGTACTACAATCTGGTGCAATCTATAACATTAATTAAGAGCAGTCCCAAGCCCCACAGCTGCCCCCCAGAGCCCCTCTGACAGTTTTGTGGTTTCACAATCACAACTTGTCTTTCTTAAGTATTATTTTTCTCCTTCTCGATCTGTCTAACACCCACAAAAAAATCAAGGAAAACAATGAAACTGTACACTAGGGACAGGGTTATAAAAAAAAGCACTTAACATCAGTCTAGTTCTGCTCCTATTGACGTCAGTTATAAAATTCCCATTGCCTTCCTGGAAGCCAAGAGATGCCATTGCGGATCACTTTTGAAAATAGCAATCCAAGAGCAGTCAAAAGCAGAAAGATAGCAGACTGTCAGATTTTTCTTTTCCCTCCTGTTGCTTCTAATTATAGTTTTATTTAACCGTACCCCATCATCTGCATGCTATTTCAGGGAGGGGGTCCCCAGGACCAAATGGAGAGGTCAAGGGCCTTTGCAAGCATGCTTAAATTGATGCTGTCTCTCCAACTCGGCGTTCTCATCGAGCCTTCAACTGGAAGGATGGGTGGGTGCACATGGTTTATTTAGTTCACTTCCTATTTTACTCCTGTACTGAGATGCCCTGATCATCCACGCTGCCAAAAAAAAACATCTAGTTTTCTCCCTGGCTCCCTTCTGGAACAAATTGTGAGGGGAAACACAGTTTCTCCAAGGGGAAACGGGCTGATGGGAGAGTTACCATAGCATGCACACTACGCAAGGAGTATGTCTACAGGTAAGGCCGAATTTGGCTCCTCCAACCTTTCTGGCAGACCTCTCATCTTCTAACACCTACAAACCAACAACCCACAACACAAAACACACAGCCCGGTGGTATGTCACAGGAAGATCACACCCCGCCGTGCTCTCTGCCTGGGATTTCTGGCATTTTGAACTGCCAGGATTCAAAACGTGCCACGAAACCATCCCGGGGGGGACCACAGGGTCAAGAAAAAACGCAGGCGCCGGGGAGGGTTTGCAATACAGAGGTGGCTGGTTCCACGCAGAGGAACCTACAGCAGGAACCTCCACGGGAGACCTACAGCAGCCCACGGAGCTGGTGTCATCTGCCTGGTGCAGCCCACGCTGGAGGACAGATGCAGTTGGGTGGGGAAGGAGCTGCAGCCTTCATACGGCAAAGTTTAGTCAATGGGTTACAGGTGGGGGTAAGAGGAAGACAGTGGCAGCCTCGTGCAAAACAGGAAAAAAAATAGCTCTTAACCACATGTATAAAATAGAGCCCCAAGGAGGCACGGGGTATTTTAATTGACAGAGGCCTTCCTGTTTATCCCTCCATCTCTCCCATGATCCCAAAGGAGCTGTTTTGTGGAGTTTTTCACTAGCCATCACATCCTCTTTGTGAGTCTTCAGCTGCCTCAAACAAATGGCAGCTCTAACAGCATGAAAACACAACATGTATAGACATAACTCTAAGCCTACAAACCAGCATTTTAAAAAAAAAGGGGGGGGGGGGGGGGGGGGGGGGTGGTGCACAT
>JAOQGH010000001.1:70020289-70030526 GCA_025769975.1 Gallinago jamesoni | reverse complement strand
TGCTTTCTAATACCTCCTCCCCCAGTCTGTACTGATGGTGAGGATTGTTCCGGCCCAGGTGCAGAACCTTGCACTTGGTCCTGCTGAACTCCATGAAGTTTACTTGGGCCCACCTCTCCAGCCTGTCCGGGTCCCTCTGGATGACATCCCATCCCTCAGGTGTATCGACAACACCATGCTGAGGAAGACCTCCATCAGGGGTTGGGCAGGTCTCTTGTCCTATCCCCACCACCGTGCCCAGTTAGACCTTACATGTAAAACATTATGCCTCTACTCATTCGAGCTGGGAGTCCAGGTGAGCACTATCCACCCCATCCACATTGCAGCACCTGAACCCACCAGGCTAAAGCAAGGGAGAACCCTGGCCACCCCTTCTTCACAGGGACCAAAGAAAGATGATGGTTTCCCCAACAGGACCTGCCCTCTCGCCCAAAACATGCTCTCCTTTGGTCAGGAGCCAAGCTGTGAAGCAAGAGCTCCTCCATCCCTGAGGGTACCCACAGGAGGAGGAGGAGGACAGGATAGGGAGAAATTCAATATAACCAAGTTTGAGACAAAACAGCAGGGGGGAAAAAAAAAAAGCAACTGCCAGGAAATTCAGAAACACGAGTTTTGTTAATATCTTCCTTCTCCTGCCCCCCCCCACGCTTCCAATGGAAAATCAATCCCAGAAAGGAAGAAACTACCTGGGAGTTCAGTAAGCATTTCTGATCTCAAAAAAAAATAAAAATTTAAAATCCAGCTTTTGTTTTTCTTGCTTCTACTTCTTACGACAACAACAAACCAAAATCCAAACATGATTTTTTTTTTTTGGGGGGGGGTATGTGAAAACATTCCACCAACAGATCCTGGAGGAAAGAAGTAACTGGTGAAAACAGCTCCACTGGATCTACAGCAGAATCTGGCATGAAGTGTACACGGAGAGAGCAGGGACACGTGCCTGCCGATCTTGGAGCGTAGCCGCCGGCGTATTTAGGCAAGAACACACAATCTCACCTTACTCCCCGACAATCACCTCTTCCCTTAGTGACACGTGAAATTTTTGTGCAGTTACAAAGGGAAACTTTTTTTTTTTTTACTTTTTTTTTTCTTGTCGGTATGTAAATTTGCCCCATATATGAAGACAGATCTATTTACACGCTCACACGTGTACATATATATATATATATTCTAACCAAAAGCAAAGGCCGGGCTTTCACAGGAACGACACTGTCAAGCTATTTTACCTTTGCGACCCACCCCGCTACTCTTTCCGCTCGCTGCCACAGCCACCAGCAATTCTTTCCCTGCCTCCTCACCTCTCCCAGACACCACGAGAATAACAGAGAGCCAAGTCTCTCGCTACCACTTTTCCTTCTCAGCGGGAAGCTCGAGCGTTTGTGATATCCATTTTGATACAAAACCTAAATTAGGCCTCTGGAAATAGGTAATGCATAAAAAGAAGCACTTTTGTGCCACAGGATTATTATTATAGGTTACTGTTAACCCTTGGGAGATGGAGGTGAGCCCTGCAGCTCCCCACTGGGTTGAATATTTGCTGAGAAATCACGGGCGCTACCTAAGCAGATATTTCAGGTGTGCTTCATGACAAAGAGAAGGATCCTGGTGACCCATCACATCCTGATAGCTGGTTTGAGTGCAAAAGCATCACCAGTTAAACAAAAAGGATCAGCCCAGCATGCACATGCTGCAACCCTCTTGCGCTCACAGAAGATTTTAAAAAGGGGCTGGATACAAGGACGGCTGCGGAATTATTAATGCAGAGATCAAACAAAAAAATTCAGTACTATATTTGGGGACTACCCAAAACACATTCTGCCTCTTAGCTCCCTAAAATTCTTCCTTATTGCAAAGTTTCCACTGGGTTATATATTAGTGAAAAGAAAGAGATTGTTCAAAAAGAAAAAAAAACAACACCAAATCTTTAAACAATTTGTAATTGTCAAGATTCAAATCACTGTAAATGAAAGTATCGGGGCTGGAAATCTGCGTGAGTTATCCCAGCGTTACAACTGTGAATCATAAAGTTATACAAATCATAAATGAGCGTTTTGTTTTTTTTTTTTTCCTTCTTCAGAACCACCACCATCCCTGAAGTTAAAAGGACCGGTCCACCAGAATTCAGATCCAGTGAACCACGCTACCTTGCACTAAAGCTACACCACCTCCTGTTATGATACCAGTCGGCCCAGCATCTCTCACCGCTTGACTTCCTTCCTTAGCGAAAACGAGCCGTACCGCAAATTCAATCTGTTACCTGCCCACGCGATTTAATTCGGGTTCAGCTTATCCTAAGCGCTCCTCCCTCCTTCAAACACGCAGACTTCAAAGGGCCGTGAACTTAAATGCAAAAGCAACTGCACGTCAGGAAGTTTTCCCGAAATTTCAATAAATAAGTCAGTAAACTACGGCCGCCGCGTGCTAAGCCCGAGACAAACGGAGCGTTGCCGTAGCCTGGAGGACAAACTGGATCTCAGAGCCTCGCACATCCTCCCATTCAAACCCCCGGGCGCTGAATACCTGCGGGAATACAAAGGAGAAGCATCCCAGTAACTTCATGGACTAGGGAAGGGAAGGGAAGGAAAGAAGCCAGAAGCCCTCGCTGCTGTTTCTCCGCTCTTTGGCATGGCTTTTCCTAGCCAGCCCTCTTTGCCTTAGCTCTTCTGGCATCTGCGCCTGGCATTTGCCCTGTTGGGCAAGCGTGGCTGTTTCCTAAGAGAGAAACAGGGATCGCCGAGCTCACGATGCCCGGGCACAAACAAGAGCCCGGATTCAAACTTTCCCTCGGTAGCCCAGACCCTGTCTTTTCCAGGTGCACACGTAAAGGGACGAAAAAAGAAGGAAACCATCTTCATGAAGGAACGGGGATGAAAAAGCTCCCTCAACTCTCGCGTTTGTTGTTTTGTTTTGTTTGTTTGTTTTAGAAAATAGCTATTTGAACCATCCCTGCCTATAGACAGCCCCGTTTTTCAGCAGTGGCAAAGCGATACAAGCTTTTCGTCGTTTGATTTCCCCCCCACCCCCCAAACATTTTGTGAGCAGGCTCCTCGCTGGGCTCTCAGACACAAGTTTGCCCGCCTGCCTCTTCGCCTCCGTACCTGATTTTGCCTGTGTCTGCTCAGTTCCCTCTGCAGCTGCATTCCCACGGAAGCCTTTCTCTAACACCAGCTTTCCCCCGTCGTTTCTAGGGTCTGCTCGGAGGCGGATTCATCGCTGGCAGCTAAGATTTCTTCCCCAATCGACGCCTCCTTTTTTCTTTATTCTGAAGTTTTCCAATGTAAAGCAAACAGGAATAACCACCTTGCTAGAATTCCCGCTCTCCCCACTGTCCTCCGATGCAACATTAACAAGAGGCAATATTCTCCAAAGCTATGAAGCATACACTGCCCTAAATTACATTGCGGTTGCTGCCCTGAGCTCGCACATTTTTGAACAGGAAGGCTCCCAGGGATCTCTCTCTCTCTGTTCTGACTGCATTTACTGCTTTAAAATATTTTTAACCCAGACACTGAAGTGCCAGCCTAGCAGCCCTTCATGCTAATCCTAGCCTGGGTGGCTGTTCTTAAGGGAAAGCATTCAAAAATTGTAGCAGTGCATCAACTTTGACCCTTTTCACTTAAAACATGAGACTTTTTTTTTTTTTTAAGGGGGGAAAAAAAAAAATTAGATTCCAGAGGGAATCACTGAACTCTGACCTGCTTAAAATTAGTTTTGTTTTAGTGCCTGCGTGGTGACTCAACAGGCCAATTTTCCAGACACTTAAGACTTCTCTGCTCCTGAAGATTCCAGTTCAAGTCCTGGACTCGCTGCCTGGGGTCGGATCAGAACACTTTGTTCCCCGGCTTCAAGCAGTGAATTCCCAGATCGCCCTACCCTTGCCAGATGCTGGCATGCTTGGTAATAATTAGGGCTGTAACCAAGCTAATTACATATGTAAAAAAAAAAAAAAAAGAAATCTGTGAAGAGTTTTGCTTGCAATACGTATGTTAGACCAAAAGAATTTCCCTTCAAAATTCAGCAGTCGAGAAATGTTTATATGGCTCTGATAAACATTTCATGATAAGCCGGATTCTTTCGGGGGGGAGGGGGAAGATGTGTACTTTGGTCTTAACTGTGCAGCAAATAATTCTCAAATAGGGTCTGGCTGAGTGTATCCATCTCACTGGGAGTAACTGATTTGATTTTTTTTAATCTGTCACAGGCATTACGAACACTCAATGAGTCACCATAGACTCCGATGCCGCAAAAAAATAGCATCACAACGCTTCATTTGCTCTCCAACAGGACTTCAAGTGTAGTGCCTGATATCAAAAAGCCTTGTCAGATAACAAATTTGAAAATCCCAGGAAATGAAACCCCAACACAGCCTTGGACCAAAGTGTTTCCCGCAGAAGGTTAACGCTGCCCAGCAAAGCAAAGCTCACCTAGGAGCAATAATTTTCCTCAGTCTCAACAGAATTATTCTATTTAATCTATTCTATTTAATCTTATCATTAATGCTATAGCATGTATTTCGTATCTTTCATCAAAGGATGTCAAACAAACAGCCCCAGAAATCTCCTGTAAAGTGGGAGAGTACGGTTATCTCCATTTATAAGCAGTGAGGAATTAAAGCAAAAAGAGATACTAAGAAACTTTGGCCACGAGGCAATAAAGAGGCAGACCCAGAAACAGAACCTAGGTGCTGGTCCATATTAAGTGGCATCTGTTACATTTCCATCCCCGTTTCACAGCGATTATGGGAAGAAAAGCTTTGCCAACGTCTATAATCACTTATTTGACAGCTGCTAACCCAAGGAACACGAAAGCAATTTATACGCAGTGCCCCAATCTTTCTGAATGTGATCATGTATGAACACAGCACTAGTACTTGCTCTAGTGTAATTCGGGGTTTTTTCTTAGAAAGAATGTAGCTTTCTTCCCTTTTCGGAAAGAAAACAAGCCACTAAAAGACAGAGTTTTAACACGCAGCCATCAATATGCTCTTCGTACAAATACAAAAATGTAAACCAGTAATAACACAAACAATGATGCACACTGTTCCGTGTCGACAAAATGACTCTGTCTTCTGCCCCAGAAAGCCCTCCTTCAACCCAGACAAGAAAGCCCTCCTGGCCTTCCACCCTAGGAGACACCGGTGGTTGCAACCGAAGGGAAGGAAAATCTGCGCCGACAGAAAATGGCACCGCTTTAGGAGCGCCCTCCACAAGACCTGCGTGCCTCTGGTGATGACAATTGCCACAGGACCCTGAAAATACCGAGACAGGTTCAAAGTTGTGACCCTGCTACACTAGAAGCCAGTATTAAACAGTAGTGCCCAAGGGAAAGCAGTAACAAGTGCACGGTGGTCCACAGTAGATGGCTGACAGCATGGTTTCTCTGGCTGAGAAAAACCTACCAAAGAACATCTCCACCACTCAGCCTGAACCCGAGTATGCCGTTAGGAATTGCCACCATGCCTCCTTCCCAGGAGAAGTGTCACTGGGTTGGGACAATGTGAGCTAACTAGGTTATTCATCACCTGCAAAAAAAAAAAAAAATTCTGCTGCTCTGAGCTTTTTGGATACAATGGTGAAGGTGAAGAAGGCTTTCTTCACCGCCCACGCAGCCCGGGCTCAACTCTGCCAAACAAATTTGAGCCGCAGTCAGACTCGATGTCAGACTTTTGCCAGCTGAGCTCCCTCTCGCTTCCTCGGTTTCAGGTCATCCGAACACCCTGACAACCTGTGAGGATAAATCAAGCACAGAAGGTGTTTGGGAACTAAACATACACGTCAGGTGTTTTCTGTAAAAAAACCTACACGAAGTTATAGCGAAGTATCCCAAATTCCAGATCCTTACCAAATGTATCACACGTTTTGGAAACGGTGGGCAGGGACTTAAAATACAGCCACACCGGCTATAAAAAATAAAAGGAGATGGAGTAAATCTGGGAGGAAAGCGGGGGAGAACGCACATGCTGGTATTTTTTTTCCCCTGGAGGAGAGATCAGATGCATGAAGCTTCCACCCACTGGGGCTCACCTGAACAGGGCCCCACTCTTGTGAAGCTCTGATGTTAAAACACCACGTGGCAACACGTTCATACTGGCAATCACTGATCTCTTGATCTCCAGGCCAGAAAGGACCACTAGGACCTGCCAGTCAAGCCTCCTGCCCAGCGCTAGAACCTCAACCAGCAATTCCCACCACAACCCTCTAACCTCTGGTCTGGCACAAATCCATGGCCACAGTCCACGCAAAATCCCCTGCTGGGATAAAGCTCTGGTCCTCATAGAATCCTATGGGGTTGGAAGGGACCTCTGGAGATCATCTAGTCACACCCCCCTGCCGGAGCAGGTCTTCCTAGAGCACGTTGCACAGGAATGTGTCCAGGTGGGGTTTGAATGTCTCCAGAGAAGGAGACTCCACAACCTCTCTGGGCAGCCTCTTCCAGGGCTCTACCACTCTCATAGTAAAGAAGTTCCTCCTCATGTTTAGGTGGAACTTCTCATACTCAAGTTTGTGTCCATTTCCTCTTGTCCTGTCCCTGGGCACCACTGAGAAAAGACCAGCCCCGTCCTCTTGACACCCACCTTTTAAGTATTTCTAAGCATTGATCAGATCCCCCCTCAGCCTTCTCTTCTCCAGACTAAAAAGACCCAAGTCCCTCAGCCTTTCCTCATAGGAGAGATGCTCCAGGCCCTTCATCATCTTTGAGGCCCTTTTGTTGTACCCTCTCCAGCAGTTCCCTGTCCTTCCTGAACTGGGGAGCCTAGAACTGGCCAAGAGTGTTTGCAACCACAGATATTTTCGCATCCAGCCTGTCCCTCCTCTCCCAGCCACACCAGCCCAGCACCAAAGGCACCAGCAGCCCAGTGACAAGGTCATAAACCATTCCCACCACCGACACCCGCTTCTGGGGCCAGATAACATCACTCGGGATGTCACACTGCTCCTCTTACTGCTTGGGGTTGGTTTTTTAGGAAATTATTCCCAGCATCAACAAAAATTTGGTTCCAATTTGGCGAAGGGCTGGCAGCGTGCGCCAAATTTTAAGGAGGCCCCGTGGGCTACGGTGGGACCAACGTGCCCAAAGTCAGGAGGGCTCCCGACCACGCCGGGGCCAAAAATCCCATGCGCCGCCCTTCGAAAACGCATCCGAGGCTCGCGCTTTGCTGCTGGAAAACTTTCTTCTCACTTTACATATAGTCAAAACCTGACAAGAGCTCGCTGTCGGATTATGCAGGAAATCTTGCAAGTTTCACCAAGGTGTGATCTTAGGCTTTTTCACACATTATTGTATCATGCCGCGCCAGAACACTAACGTATGCACAGTTCTAAAATAGCTTGCATTATTACAGCCCAGCACGGAGAACAGGGCTGAGAAGCCAACACGCAGACCTCCAGAGATTTGCTCCTTCAGTCACTTGCAAACTGATAAAGGGTCACAACGGCCTTTCTTACCAAGGGGGAAATTTTTATATTTTTTTTATTTTTTATTTTTTACAAAAAACACTAAACAAAACAAACCAGATCAGGCATTCTGAAACCTTTTTTCCCCCCCCCGTTTCTCTTTCAAATGAAACTGTCAATTGTCAGATTTGTCTTTGGTCATGTCAGGGTGGGAGAATGGGATTTAATAACATTTAACTGACTTGCTATCAAGAAGGAAACATATTTTTCTTCTCTCAAATTTGAAACCGACACTTTTTTTTTTTCTGTTGGCCTACTTTCTTTTAAGTTCCTTTTCAATTATTTATGAAAATGCAATAACGCATTACTTTGCTGTGCAAATGTTTAGAAGAAGGAGATAGTGTCTTTCAAGTGAAAAAAAAAAAAAACATAGATGGTTATATAGGGGTTTATTTAAAAGCGCTTTGCAGGTGATACTTTATAAAAAAACATACACTTTCATTTCCTCCCACACACACATCCCCATTTTCTTGAAACTCTTGAGTCAATAGAGAGAAGTCCACAGCTCCACAGAAACACCCCACTCATTGCTCTCCAAAGCTGGAGCTGGAACAAACAAAAGCTCTACAGGGGAAACCGTACAAGGGGCTGAACCAAAACCTATTAAGACACTGAGAAAGCTCCACCATCTCTAAACAGCAAGAAGAGGGCAAAATCTCGCCCCACTAGATAAAGGAAATTAATAGCAAAACTCTCAATGGTTTACTCATTTATTGAAAGGTTTTTTGTTTTCCTTTTTTTTTTTTTTTTTTGGAAACAGCTGTGTTCCCAAGCCCATGAAACACCAGTGAACGCTGACTGCTGAACTTCTTTCCGCGATTTTGGAAAGCCCATGTGGATGCACGCTCAAGTGGCTACAGCTTCCGAAGTCTCACCACCTCAAGGTTTTTAACGCCTGCCCTGACGGTAGCGGGTACAAAACCAGGCGCAGAGTGGTCACCTCCCGTGTTTGATGCTCCACTCTCACACAGGCAACTTTGGTCTAGTGAGATGAGTCGTCCCTATTACAGTCAAAGGTGACATGGAAGTTCTTGCTCCACAAGAGCAAGATGGGTGTGGTGGTGGGTTTTTGGGGGTTGGTTGGTTGTTTTTTTTTTTTCTGTGGTTGGACTCAATGATCTCAAAGGTCCCTTCCAACCATGAAGATTCTGTGATTCTGTGAACCAGGAAAAAAAGGCCAGCAAGTATCATAAAACGAACACAGATGTATTTCACAGCAGCGTAACAGAAACGGAAATATAATCAGAGAAAGACAACACCCCAAAACAAACCAAAAGCTGCCTGGAGAGATCGTGGCACCTCCCTCCATGAAGGTTTTCAAGCCTCACCTAGACAAAACCATGGCTGACCTCATCTGCTGCTGGCACCGGCCCTGCGCCACGCAGGTGGCCTCACCAGATGACCACCTAAGGTCCAACCTGGCCAACAGCTCTGGTTCTATGAAAGAAAACAAAACTGGATGAGGACGTAGAGAAGCTAATCTCTGCTACTATTAACCACTTAAAATACCCTCAATATCATCCCCTAAGACTGGAATCCATGTTAAATCTCACAGTCTCCAGAACTTCTAGAAGACACCTCTCACACTTGTCACAGCACACAAATGTTTAACAACAATGGTAACTTAGCAAACCAACTTCTTTTTAAATTTTTTCCCTTCATTAGAGCCACTTAGGCACCTAAATCACTCTGAAGTTCAACAGGGCACTGTCCGTGCCATCTTCAAAAATGGGACTTTGGCTGCATTGAAATCTTACTTTTCTAACTGAACACTGCACTTATGCAAACACTCATCTTTTGCTGAATTTAAATTACTAAGCCACATTCCTAAAGTTATGCCTGTACTCAAATACTGTTCTTCATCAGGGCCATAAACCACACCTCCACAACTCACGTGCCATATTCTGAGTTAATTACAAATGGACAGTGAAAACACAGAAACGTTTCTAAGCACTTCAGGCTCAGAAGGAGCAAAACTTACAGTGCTGAGACAAAAACAATTATATAAAGCTGCAAACAAGTAAACATTTTCCTTCTTCTCATACATAAAACCACAGAATTTACAACGAAGCAAAGCAAGACGAAAAATCTTGCCTTCTTAAAGCTTTACACTTTGTGCAACAGCATTTTTCTTCCATTATTATACTACTAACCATTTAAAATGCCCTCAATATCATTCCTTAAGACTGGAAAGACGGGAGCCTCTTATGGCTCCTTCCTGATGCTGTGGCGTTGTGCATCACAGAGGTGCTTGGGTGTAGAACCGCTGCTGCTGTTCATGCTGCTGTACCCACACCCCTACCTCCAATACGCCTTTAGGGACTAGAATCTCTTGTTTTCTCCATTTTCTACCCCATTTCAGCTTGTTACTTCTCACTAGGAGGCACTTTCTGTTCCGACACAATGCATTAGTTATTAAAAGAACAGCGGGACGTGTAGTAGAAGGTGCAAGGTTCTGCCTTACTTTCCGCCCTACCCTCCCACCCCAACATTTTCCCTCATAAACACACACACACACGTTGCCATCATTCAAAGAGAACACCCCATGCAACGCAAGACGCTGGGCTAGTGGCCTTTTGCGACGGGGAGAGGAGGTGAGCACCCATGGCAAGTTCCCACCCACACGTTCCAAAGGCGGTGGCCACCTACCACACAGAATCACAGAATCACCTAGGTTGGAAGAGACCTTTTAAGATCATCTAGTCCAACCAATGGAGAAAAAACAAACCAACAAACAAACAAAAAACCCCACACCAATACACCACACACCCCACCACACCCAA
>JAOQGH010000001.1:69928669-69994611 GCA_025769975.1 Gallinago jamesoni | reverse complement strand
CTCACAGGAAAGAAGTTCCTCCTCATGTTTAGATGGAACTTCTTATATTCAAGTTTGTGCCCATTTCCTCTTGTTCTATCCCCGGGCACCACTGAAAAAAGACTAGCCCTGTCCTCTTGACACCCTCCCCTTAAGTACTTATAAGCATTGATCAGATCCTCCCTCAGCCTTCTCTTCTCCAGACTAAAAAGACCCAAGTTCCTCAGTGTCTCCTCATAAGGGAGATGCTCCAGGCCCCTCACCATCTTTGTAGCCCTAAATCATCTCTGTAGCCCTGATGGAGAAAATCCCGTTGAATGCCTGCTCTTTTTGAAAATCCTGCTATACATCCAGTTTTCTCAAAACAATAACCGACCTTCCCCATTACTGATATGCAACGTTTTTTTGGTAAAAATAAAGTAGGGATTTCAATCCAGCCTTTAGTCCAGCCACCACCAGCGTGATTCATGTCGACTGGGGTGGGAACTTGTTACAGTAAGACACTAAGGGAAGGTCTGTACTGCCACTATCAAGGTTATGTGTGGAATTTAGACATTTCCATCGCTAAGGCTGCCCACCTTGCAGAAAGAGTCAGTAAAGCCTCAACGCTGAAAAATTTCATGATGGGGTTTTTTAAGCCTGCGTAAGTGAAATGCAATCCCTTTGCAGACATCTTGCCAGAGCATCGTTCTCTAAAACAGCAGGGCAACCGTCTTGGGTGGTGGAGGACCCAAGGTGGAGCATCACCCAAGACTTTGGACATGTTGAGGACTCCCTGTCAGGACAGTTGTCCCCGCCCTGGCACTCAGGTGGGGAGGGCAGTGAGGTGGCAGCTGGGAACAAGCTTGCTCTTGCCAATGCAGTGCAACTTCTCTGCAGCGAAAGGGACAGACAGGAGCTGCTTGAGAGAAAGAAATGCTGGCTAAGAGAGGGGAAATGTTCTAGTGCTAGGAAAAAAAACACCCCACTGCTCTTGCATATGGCTAAGCCAAGAAGAAGGGAAACTTGGGGATGGGAAACAGCAGGGAAAGCTCTTCCACCAAATTATAAACAAGACAGTAATTGGGGCTGGAGAAATAATATCCTCATGTTCTCCCAAGGCTGCAAACAAATCAGTGGCAGAAAAACAAGATCTAAGATTTCTTTCCAGTTTTCCAGTCCCATTCTGCATTTACTAGACCATGATATTTTTATTTTAAGGGAAAACAAACAAACACACACAGAAAAAAAAAAAAAAAAAAAGAAAAGAAAAAAAAAAGTAAAAGATCCCAATCTGAGATGTGAGATGAACTGCAGGCTTGATGTTACAAAATTAACACATAGCTTGCTGGGTCTTGCAGGCTCTGGCGCTGCATTTATCTGGGGCAAACAAAGGTTTTATCTAGTTCTAAGCCCAGGGAAATGAACTTTTGCAACCCTCTGAAGGGTCCAGTCTGTGCTGAAGCATTATCACACACAGGACAGCGTGCTGCCCCATCTCACAGGCTCCAGGAGAGGGTGACCAAGGCAGCCCCGACCATTGGAGAAGAATCAGGCTGGAGCAGGACAGCAGAAGCACCTAGAGGATGGCTGGGCATGCCTGAGGACCACATAGGGGGCTTCGTCCCACTCTCTGGGGGTCGAGCCCTGCTGAAGCTAATGGCACGTTTCAGCAGGGAATCAGGCCTGTGAGATGCAGCTGTACATGAATATTGATAACAGCCAGCAAACGCTCTTCTTTCCATCTCCCCTCCCAGGAGGGGTGAAGTGCTTTCTCAGCAAGGGTGGGACAGGGCTTCCAGTGAGGCAGGAAGGGGAAAAATTGTCTCTTGTTTCTGCTGCCTTGGGGCTCTCTGTTGCTTATACGAAAATTAGTGGGGAAGCTGCCATTTACTTTGGAGGAGGCAGGATTAGACCCTCATTTTCCTGCCAGACAACACACCCTCATAATTATGTATTCACACCATATTTTGGTAATGGTTCCTTACAGACTAATTAATATGATCGTTTAAGAAGTCTAGTTTTAATATGTTAGTACTGACGGAGAGGCTGCAGTCCTGTGGGAGATTATACATATTTCCCACTGATGAGTACCTTAAATCTTAATGCGTATGGAGAGAGGGGAGGGTATGAATCTACAGAGCAAGATACAGGCACTTCTTTTGCAGGATGGATTTTTTACAATTAAAAAGCAGCTTTTCTGGGAGCAGCAGCGAGGATTATTTTTAGTTTCGAATAGATGTGTCTCTGTTTGAGGTCTAATCACATGCAAACTCTGAAGCTTTTCCTGCCATCCAGAGGTGTGGATTCTCAAGTGACTAGTAGAGTGAGTTGCCTTTGTGGCATCTCTCTCACCACAGCGCTAACAGGGGCTTTTTCTTCTGTCCAGGCAGATGTTTTCATGAAGATTGTGGGGACTTTGCAACTTTGAAATTGCTATGCTTCTGCCGATTCTTATTGATGGGCACAAAAGTTCGTGAGAGGGGAAAGAAGGATGGGCAAACAGAGTTAATCACTATGTAAGATCTATTTCCTTAGGAAAGCAGCTTAAAAAAACATTTGTAAAATGAAAATATCCCCCTCAAAAAAAAACCCAACCAAACCAAACCAAAAGAAAAAAAACAAAACAAAAAAAAAACCCAACAAAACAAACCAAAGACAAACAGCAAGAGCAATGGAAATGGAAATCAGTGCTAATGATCTGACTCATAGGGGTCTCATCATTAACAGGAACTGACTCATTGCATTTGTTAGAAATTGCCATGATGCTATTTTATCTGCCCTTTGTGTCTGGGGAGCAGAGCTGAGAAGGCCAGAAGAGGCTTATGCCAAGCATATATGGTAGAAGGCCTGGCTGGTCCCTTATAACATGACGTGGTTCCAGTGAAAAAGCTGTATGTGGCTTTTTGCATACCTGATTTAAAATTGTCCCTGGTCTGAATACATATTACCATGAAAGATAAGTCATATTGAAAGTCCTGGAGGTTACCACCCCCAAGTTACAGGTGATAGGACAAGAGGAAATGGCCAGGGGAGGTTCAGGTTGGGTATCAGGAAAAATTTCTTCACTGAAAGGGTTACCAGGCATTACAGCCAGGGAAGTGGTTGAGGCATCATCCCTCGAGATATTCAAAAGATGAGTTGACATGGTGCTTGGGAATATGGTTTAGTGTTGGGTGGGGTTTTTTTTGTTTGTTTGGTTTTGTTTTGTTTTGTTTTAATATGGTTGGACTAGATGATCTTAGAGGTCCCTTCCAACCTAGGTGATTCTGTGATCCTGTAATACTTATATCAGTTCAAGGATAGTTGTGACCATACAAGAGGTTGCCATGCCAGAGGTCTCCTCTGCTTCCTGCTACAGAGGAAATAAAATGTATATCTCAGGTTTTATTGGTTTTGCTGTGTGGGGCAGAGTCTGCGATACACATCTGAACTATGTGATGGGCTGTAGATACATGGTACGTGATACTGGAAATGGTACCTGAAAGGTTGTCCCAGTTAAGGAGCATACCTTAGAGCAAGGCACCTCTGAGAGTGAGGTGCCACCAGATGACATGTACCCTAGCCTCTCTCCTTCCAGAACAACCTCTGCCAAGGAAACTGGTTAGGACCAGCTTCATCCGGCACTGGGCGTGCACACCACCAAGATATCAGTGCAAAAAGATAGAGCCTGGTGGTGAGGACAGCATTATTTCTGATCCCCCTTACTCCTAGTGCAGAAGTAGAGCTCGAGTCATGGTTAGTCATTTTTTTTCTAGTCCATTTTACCATCTGCTACTCTGTCCTTTGCAACAGCTGACAACAGTGCAAGGACATGAGAGCTTCCATGTGATGGTTGTTTAAAAACAAACATACACTGTACTCTGTTGCCAAATATTTGTAATAATGACGAAGCTAGAAGCCGTGGCCAGGGATGAGAATTCATTGTTTCAGGTGCTACAAGAGCAGAACAAAAGCATGGTGTCTAATTAATAATAAAACAAAAAGCCTAAATATAACTCCAAAGATGAGGGATTAAAAGAACACAATAAGACAACATATTTAACTTTATACGCATAGCAGAAGTCACCTAAGTCATCAAGTCTTTTTGTAGTTATCACCACGAAGAATGGTTTTAATCTGGAGCTGGAGAAAGATAAAGAATTAATTAATAGGGATAATTAAAGGGTGTTCTCCGGGGACTAAGGCTCTGTGGGACCACAGGAGGAGCATGGGAAAAGACAAAGTAAAGATGGTGGCATCACGGACGGACCAGAGCAGAAAGTCCACCTCACTGGTAGCTACACTGAAGCCAACAAAAATCATCGAATGCCTCCCTTATCTGACAGCCTGTAAAGTCAGCCAACACCAGGAAAGGGCAAGTTTTGGTGCTGCCTTCAGCTCACCTGCTGGGTAGTGGGCACTAACTCAGCAGCCTCTAGAGAAAGGGGAAGTGTCGAGTAAAAGTGGAAAATTAACTACTTTTCCCACCTCTGGAGGTAATCCTGGCAGATCAAAGCTGAAGCACCACAGAAGGCAGCTTGGGGAAATTTAAACTCCTTTACTGCTTATCCTTCTGCAGCTGAGATCTGGGAGGCTGGCAGAGAATTCCCCATGAATACCACTTCCCTTTGAAATGCGTGCCCCCACTTAATCTGAGGGAGTCTAGATCTGCAGACGTTCTTAAAAGGTCCACCTTTTGAAACGGTATCTTTAGAATGGCAATGCTGCCTGAAAAAGGAAAGCTAATAAAGGAATAAACCTTCCTTCAGCTTTTTGCTGCAGTTACAGAAGAATGATCTTCCACCTAACGCGAGGTGTTGCACAATTTCTAGCTCTACCACCAACTTCCTACGTGCTTTAGGCAAAGCACAATTTTTGTTCATAGATTCCATTATATAGATATGATTATCTAATCTATATTGAATTATTTCTATACATTACATTTATGAGATATATGCTTTATTCAGTTCATGCATTTCATATATATATATTCATCTATGTTCTTCTCACCTACTGTCTTACCCATGTAGCCCTTAATTTCATAAGGATGAAGTTTATAAAGACACCCTTTACCATAAGGGTTTTCAAATTTCGTTTGCTCTGGAATTGCCACTAAACACGACAGCAGCTGCTCCTGGCTCTTTGCTGGGACATGCCTCAAATCCCACCCTACCTATAGCTGTAACACGGAGCATTTAATCTCTCTGAGCTTCACCCTGAAGAAGAGGCATCCATGACTAATTCTACTCCTCCTTTCCCCCAAACAGGGTCCACCTCCACAGAAACCGACCTCCTTAACTCATGGCTCTGCAGTCAGGACTGCCTCCAGACAGGTAACTGTGCAAATGAGCAAGTGCCAGACTCCAAGTCTGCCTACATAGAAATGGTAGGGATTCTGTCTTTTCCCATTTATTCTTGTAGATTTTACGCATGGCCAGGAGCAATAAACCTCTATGAGGTGCCCACTTGGGGTTGATAAGTTAAAGAAAATCAGTCCTATAAATAAAACCATTATTTTTTTTTTTTTTTCCAAATGCCTAGGATTTTCAAGTGCATTGTAGCAGTACACCTAAAGGTTACACAAACAAGATTATTTTGAAAACTGCCGTGGGGGACCGAGAATGAAGACACCTCCCAAAACCTTCAAGTAGAGTTCACCCTAACGAAGCACCCTTTTCAGACGCTTTCACAGGCAATAATTTTACAGTAGGTATTATGTAAATTGAAGTTTTTTTACTCTTCTCATTCTACTTCGTTATAAAATAAAAGGAAAAAAAAACCAGAAAAAGTCACACCTTCAGGGACAAGATGTAGTGACTTGGGACAGACAGAAAGGAGGTTCCTCAAGGTTTTGTTTCCCTTCTATGGACTGGCACCAGAGACTGGTGGCTCTTCTTTATGAAGGGGATGGAGTGCTCATGCAATGGGGCTCTGACCCGTTAACCAAGTTGGGACACCTCTGATACAGCCTGCTTCTGTTTGGTGAAATCTGGTCTAAAATGACTACAACCTGATGGCCAGAAAAGGAGATGCTTCTAGTAGAGGACTCCTAGGGATGAATAAAATAACCTTCAGCAGGTATCTACTAGTATCTTCCTTCATATTTTCTTGAAATTACCAGACAGGTAAGAATATCCTAATATTTCGGAGGTAAAACTATTTTGTAAAGTTTTTTTGAATTCCAAAATACTGATGGCGCTGCCCATTTCAGCAGTTTAGTAGCCAAGAGAGACATCACAAAACGCCTACTGTATGCCACTGAGTGTCTGACTGCAAGGCAGCTGCTGGACAACACTTTTTACAGTAAAATAGGTCTAACCAGAACATTTTCTAAGAAGAACAGAGTTAGAGCAGTAGCAAGATACAAGGTTTCTTGCATTTGTGTTAGTTGTCCAGACTAGCCAATAAAGCCTGAATCCTCGAAAGCATTCAGGTGTTAACTTCCACCAGTTTCAATGAAAAGTCAGTGGTGGGCCAAAGTAACTCAATTGTACATAGAATCACAGAATCACCTAGGTTGGAAGGGACCTTTTAAGATCATCTAGTCCAACCAATAAAAAAAAACCAACAAAAAACCCCCCAAAAAATCCCACCACATCCACACCACCCAAAACACCACCCAACACTAATCCATATCCAATCCATACATGCCCCAACAGTTTTCTTCTGGGTGACATGAATCACAGAATGACAGAATATTCATGGTTGGGAGGGACCTTTGAGATCACTGAGTCCAACCACAAAAAAAAAAAAAAGAAAAAGAAAAAGAAAAAGTAAATGTGAGCATTTAATTGTGAATCTCAAGACTTATCACAAATACTGCCACAAAGGAAAGAAACCCTAGGATTGAAGGAAGACTCTTTTTTACATTTATGGATACAAAGATATTTTACTTCTTAGTATATGTGTAAGCTTCATCTCCATTTCTTGAAAATTTTGTTTTCCTTTTTGTAGGAAACCTACAAATATTCTGTCATAGGTTATTGCATCTAAAAATGCCTTGAGGGAGTTTTGGGTGCATTTTTTTCATAGTAGACTTGCTAATTTACAGAACTATCAGGGAAGGTAAGCAAAGTAGCAAGCAAAACCCCAGCCCTTTAAACCAACAAAACACAGTTTACAGTAGTGTCCATCTCCAAATAAAATTTCTGCTCTCTTTTCTCCCATCTCACTGTACTGTTACACAGGCCATGATTACCACCTGGAGGACTGTTAGGCTGACACCTCACAGAAATGGGAAACCACTAAGAAAGAAAAACACCCACCCAAACACCGTAAGACTCAAAAGATTACATTTCCTTTTAAGGAACAAGGTGGAGTGAACCTGCAAGTTGTTTTACCTTCAGTTTGTACCTATTTTATGTGACAAAGGATGACTCTCTGAGAGTCAGCTGTAGCCATCATAGTTGTGTATCCACCTAACACTGAGTACCAAATCAAATAAGAATGCTGAATAACACTAAAGGGTCACGCTAAATAATTCGTTTTTATCTATAAATGTACTTAAGGATGGGCTACATTTTAGACAAATGCTGAACTAAATACTTTAAAAGACGGTGATCCCAATTTGTATAAATATTTTTCTTCTGATGTCCTTTTTCTTCTAGCAGGCAGTCTTATTTAAAGCAGTCTTTTGTTTCATCCCTGAAATGTTCAAGGCCAGGTTGGACGGGGCTCTGTGCAACCTGGTGTAGTGGAAGGTGTCCCTGATCATTGCAGGGGGAGTTGGACTAATTGATCTTTAACGGTCCCTTTCAACCCAAACTATTCTATGATCCTGAAGCAACGTCTTTGGTTTTGCCTTTGTAAAACACAACTGTGGGGTTAGAGTCCCAGAGAAAAAGAGACCTGGACAGATGTGTATGAATATACTAGAAGCAAAATCTAGTCCATCAGAACAGCTCTAGAAATTACCAGGTACCTGTCACAGCATCGTTAGTGCTATTTCAGAGCCACTGCATCTGTGTGCGTTGAAACATAACTCCCATGCTCCTCTAAGCTGATTTCAGTCTTAGTTTAGAATAAAATTACCAGGTAATATGGAAGATAGGAAGAGGAGAGTGGAGATTCTCTTCTCAGGTGGCTGCAGGTGAAGGTGTCTCTGCTTTCAATAACCATAGGATGGGTAGTTAAAGTGCATAAGCACAAGGGGCAGTCAGAGATAGATTCAGCAACTGGTTATTCTAACCTGAATCAAACTAAAAAGGAGTCACAAGTAGCCATTGTATCTCTGGAACTCGAGGAAGTGCCCTTCATTTTCTCATGTAAGTTAAATTCCTTTATGCATAGGGGGGAAAAAAGCCAGTCTTGACTGAGTCAAGTCGATTTTACTTTTACCAAATACAAAGAGTCAGCTGAAGAGAAAGGATGACCTTTGTTTGGTGAAAAAAATCTTCGATACCTGTTATTCAGTAGCAGCAGGTGTCTTGATGCAAGCTTTTAAAACCGAAATCCTATTGTCATTTCCACTGGCTTTAATGATGACATTTTATTTCTAAGCTTCAGAGTTTAGTCCCAGGCTACGAAAGTTCAGTACCTCCCCAAAATTTCACACTGTGTCTTTCCCTGTGGGCCCTAATGGTAAAAAGACAATATTCTACTGCAAAGAGAGGAAAAAGCCAGAGGCCTAGTTTGCTAAGTGCGTGAATTAAAACCCATACAACATCCTTAAATGTAACAGCCTCAAGTTTGTGTGTAGCTGTGATTCCGAGAGCCTGACTGACTATAAATTACCTCCAGCCTTATTCACATAAGTCCTCTTACTCTGTGTAGGAGAAAGAGGGACGCTGCTGCATGGGACATCCCATAACAGAGCTCTTCGTTCAAGGAGGGCTGTCTGATTTTGGTCTTACAGTTTCATTTTACAAGGCAGACCACAGCAGACCAAGTGCTTTTCTACCTCGACTGAGTTGCAGCATTCGTGCGTCGCGGCACCGATGCACGGTGTGGCACGGGAGGCTCCGGCGGGCTTGCTGGTCACCAAACGGGCTACACAAATAATTCCTCTGCATCCCTCTGACCCCGGTACTCTTGGCAACCCCGAGAGCTGCTTCTGCTTCGGCTGGAGCGTGGCAGGGATGCGACACGCTCCGCTTCTGCTGGTACTACAAAATAGCAGATTCCTGACAGGAAAATTGAGTTAGATTATCCGTAATTACAGTCTCTGGAATTCCATGCCAGGCAAATGAGCTCTCAATGAGGGCGGCTGCTCTTGCGTGTGAGGGATCTGTTTCCCAGTCACCCAAATAGGAGTCAGACACCACGCTGTTTCTCCTCAGGGCTCGTAAACAAGCAAATACCTAACTCCACTCGAGGACAGGAAGGCAGCCTGCCTATCGTGGCTCTCCTTTGTTGCCTGGCTGGGGATTTATTGCAGAAATTTCCTAGGCTTGTGATTGTGAACGCTTATGCTGCATTGCTTCTCCATGTCTACACAAAAAGCTTTGCATAAACATCCATCACCTGTACTGCTCCTGCATCTCCTTTGAAATGCATGAGGCTTCCTATCTTCAAGTATTTTGATGTTTCCTACCAAGTACATTCGTGCTATCCGCTCTCCACTACTGAAATTGTCATGCACGTATTTTAACCCTTCATTCATTTGTAGATACCCCTCTTTTATGTGTTTGAAGTCTAGGGATTCCCCACGCTGGTATAAATCTCCCACAAAGAAAACCTAATTTGTTAATCTACAAAGGATCCTGGACGAATATGTCTCAGCGTATGCTGCCGATTTCAAGCAAGGGATGGTGAATTCTCTGTTTTGTGCTCTGCAGGTACTGTGAACACTGACAACTTCTTACTTTCTGATATTTCAGAAACCGCAATACAAAGATACTGATGATACCCAGAGTTTGAAATCTTGACAATCTGCATTCGGTACCATCCAAGAAATCAAAATCCGTGCCTGGAAAACCGTTACAGAGGTTTTCTATTCTAGCACAACTTTACTGTCTTGTAGAAAATATCACAAAATTAACTGCTGTAAGTGGATTGCTCTCTTGTGATGCTACTGCTGTTAGCACCATAATGAAAGAATGAAAGCTCACCACTCTTTTATTGATATTTCAAAATAGCTTGTTCCTTAGGACTTCAGATACCAAGTAACACCTAGATTAGTCAGATTGTGAAGGCAATTGGTGACTTTGATGAGAGAAGCTCCACAGCAGCATTGAAGTCAATATCCAAATATGCTTTAAAGTCCAGGCCATGACAATGGTCACGGACAGAAAATGTTTGTTAGGCCCGAGATGAAAGAACAGTAAATACAGGCTTAAACTTGCCAAATCCAAAATTGTTTGAACTTTCACAGGATTTGGACAAGGTATTTGTGAGGCATTTTAAGTATCACAGTGTGAAAAAATAAATGGGTAGAAGGTAGAGTTTGGTTTTGTTGTTTGGTGTTTTGTTTTTTTGGGTTTGGTTTTGTTTTTTTTAAGCCACTTAAGCAATTTAAAAGAATTTCTATTGATTTGCACTTATTGGATATCTCTCTCTGTGTCAGTTCCCCTCCCTGCTTGCTGTATTTTTGGTATACTTATATTTTAAGTATCCCAGACATAAAATATCTTTAGCACGGTTATCTTAACTACCGCGAGCTTGACAGACCAGGGAACAAACTGAGGACCTTCTGAATTAAAACCAAGAGCTGTTACAACTTAATGAAAAGAGCCCTGTCTCCTTAGCTGGGGCTGCAACAACTTACTCGATCAGTACATATGGTACCCTGGGAGTTTGATTACATGAGGCTATCGTGGTGAACACCACTGTCATTTTCAAGAGATACTCTGCACATAGACATTTTTCAGCAACGTTCATATGCAATTCCCTCAGCACTTCACATCAGAGAATTTTTGCTCCTGAAGAATGTAGCAATGTAAATACAACTGTCTGAGTACAGATGGGAATTGAGAAGATCATGAGAAAAATGTGTTTCCTTTAAACGAGTTTTACCTGCCAGGACTCTTTAGTGAATAAATTAAAAGGAACCTTTATTCAATAATTCTTGCTCTCCCACACTCCCTCTCTGCCCCATTTTAAAGGAAAAGCTTTCTCCCCCATTCCCCCCCAAAAAGAAAAGAATATTTTGTAAAGCAGAATACTAGCAATTTAAAACTTTGAAGAGCAAGGGATTAATATTTACAGCTAGTTCGTCTCGCTTATTTAAACCACAACCTACCACTAATCTAGTCTACGGGGAGGGACTTTCTTTATAATAACAACCTCTTTTTGTGTCCATTTTCCAGCTCCCTCTTTAAAAGGAACTTCCATGTTGTCTGGTGATTGTATCACTTTCACTTCAGATTTGATTTCCAATTTGGGTTTTCTAGACAAAAGCCTGAACCCTTTCAAAAACATCTCTCGTGGTCTGGTTATTTGTGCCTTTCCTAAGGAAAGGTGCAGGTGTTTTGAGTCCTAATTTGATGAGTAATAGGGAAAATGTGCAGCTCCATTTTACATTATCTTGTATGGTTTTATCAAACTAGAGACACAGTTATTTCCTGTGGGTTGCACAATTAGTGAAATTGAGTGCAGAAGAAATAGTTATGACTGGTGCTTACTTTTTTTTGTCGCTCTTTCAGTCCACAGTATTTGAAAACAGACAAAAGAATATACTACCCTGAATTATTTTGGAGAGGCATTTTAGGAATTTTTCTCAATGTCACTAACTTTATTCTTTGATTATGATGCACTGAAGTAATTGCATATTGGATATATAAAGTAATTGCATGTTAGACCCATGGTCTAACACTTTACATATGCTTCTCTCTGGAATGCAGCCTATATTTTCCCTCAGAAACAGCTAGTTAAATTCTACCTTTACTTTTTATAGAATAAGATGAAGGTGTATGCCTTGACAACACATTTCATGACTTTGCTAGTATCTCCTTCCCATTTGCAACCCAACACAATGAATTAGTTAAAATATGCTGCCTTTTGTGTTCCATAATGTTGGCCAATGAGAATTCAGCAGTGAACAAAAGCAAGTCTTGGGCTCAGATCAATTGCTTAATAACAAGATGAACAACTCTTGTTCGTTGAAACTGTCCAGAAAAATGAAGAATGATGAAGGTCTATGTCAGAGTTTCTACCTGCACAGTATCTGTTGTATTCACAAAGAAAACACATTAAAAAAAAAGTAAAAAAAAAAAAATCAACTTCCAAGACTACCTTAAATCTGACAATTTCTGGTTCTGAAAACCAGTGCATTAGAGATATTTGAATATTGCATTCTCCTTCTACCTACAGATGTCTTAGAACAAGGTGTAAAACAGGAAAAGTAACAGATGAGTCTGTAAATGATCCAAGGCTGAAAAGTAGGTTTAGAGTTTGCTCTTTTCTGTTTTTTCTTCCAACTGCGATGGAGTGATGTCAAGAAGGGAATAAGAAAGCCTATTGTGACCTAAGCTGTGGGACAGCTTAAAAAAAAATATCTTCAACTCACTTCAGAGAGATGATTAACAACCCTCGAAAACCATAACAGATCAATTAGACTTTCCAGCATGCAGAAGAAGGTTAATAGCAAGGTTTACAGAAGAAGATCTAGCCACCAACGACACGGCATCACAGACAACAGTTATACAAGCAAAGGGGATGCTCGGCAATTCTACACTGAGTGCAGGAACACAAACCAGTTGGGCATCGCGATCCGGAAAAGCCAAGTGACAGAAAAGTACAATGGGGTAAACCTTGGTGCTTGCAGGTACACTCTTATCCCCGTGAGTTTCACCAGTGAATAAGTTGGGAGAGAAACAATTTGCAATACTACTGGGGGAGGAGGTGTTACAAACAACCAGGTTAAGCAGTCAACAAGGTATACTTAGTAGAGGAAGCCAAAAACTAACAAATGGATGCTGGTGTCAGGCTTCTACCGGGACTTGTTGGAAGACAGAGTAAAAGCAATTAACTGTCCTACAGCTCAGGTTGCTAGGAAAGACAGAGATTAAAAAGAAGAGCTGGATGTGTTCACTGTGAGGAATGATAGAGCAAATAGGAAGAACCGAGGAGGTAAATTCTCTGAAGATCACGGCTGGGAAAAAAATGAAGCCTTTCACATATGTATAGGCCCAAAAGAATTATATAAATACATTTAAAAAAGGGAACATTTTCTACCACCTATAAGGGGAAAAGCTTCTGAACAGCTGTCCAGTGCCAAATATTTTCCTATGCTGAAAATGTCAGCAAGGTTCTGGCAGGTGCCTTGGAAAAACAGAGCCCACTTCTATGCACGCTCAGCATCCCCTTTGGGAGACTCCATTTCCACAGGCTGCACTGGGGTTGTGTTTGGCACCTGAGGTGTTTCACAGGAAACGACAACAAGGTTTTGATGGTATAGAAGGGACCATAGTCTAAATAAATGTTTTAGTGTGATGGAGGGCAGGGGGGGAGGGTGGGGTGGCTGTGGTAGAAGAGCCTCTATGCAGGTTCAGAAAGAGCCATAGACTTGCTGGCCTAACCCTAAAGAAAGAAAAATAAATTCCATGTAAAAAATTAGTAAGTAAGGGGTAAAAATGAGAATATGTGTGATGTGCAGGCATATCTGGTAAGTCTTTAGCCCCCATCAGCATGCCTGCCCCAAACACAAAAAGGCAGTAAAACCATGTCACATAACGATGAGCCACCCCAGAAAACTGGTGTCTTCTCCAGTTCTGCAAAGCCTTTAAAGGTCCCAGCCCGTAGACTGTGACACTAAGTGCAAAAGAAATGGGAGGAGAGACAGGCAACTGTTTAAGGTACCTTCCTCACAGAAAGAATGGAAAGAGAAGCCTTTCCTTCCTATCGCCACCAAGACAGGAATTGCTCCCTAATCAGTTATGACTCATTTACCCCACCCTAATGCTAAAATATTACCCTAGCATGTTATGTAGCCTGTATAAAACTATAAATTCTGCTGCTATCAACTCAATTAATTTACTCTCGGAGAAGAAATGGGCTGGCAAATTACAGCCTACCATACTGGCATTTCACAAATGAGCAAGTGTGTGCAGGTGCTTTCTGGAAGCTTTCCAAAGAGGGGAATGCTGCTACAATGCATAAAAAGTGAAGAAATTAGACGTGTAAAAAGGACCCGGTGCCTTGCCAAGTCTAGGAAAAACTTTGCCTTTGTTAAAACAAATATTTGTTTTTGAGCATGAGAGATGGATGTTGAAATGAGGCAAATACACCTGAGAAAGTAGGACAGACTGTCTGAAGCAAGGAGAGGACAACCAGAGACTAAGGTAGGACAGATGTCTAGCAGCTGGATGGCACCAAAAGTTTCACGATGGCTCTGCTCTTCAAAAAAGACCTCTCAGGCGAGGGGTCCTCTAGATTTTTCAGAACTACAAGAACACGCCTGAGAATCTTGACTCAAGTGTTTGCAAGTATCATTGTGGATTAGTGGTCTTGGGTTTAAAAGGTTACATTTCCAGTAAAATATGGGCAAGAATATCGAACACAGTCAAAGAAAGGGAGAGATTCCGTGTAGCAATCTAAGCAACAGCACAAAAACATACTTTGTGTTTCCTGGTCAGACTAATAAGTATTGGATTAATACCATGTCTACATAGAAGGTGTTGGATGCAGCTGTGAATATCAAACCCAAATCATTACAGCCGCAGTTAGTTAAGGCAATTTCTTCTATAGCATCTTCCTGAAGTTGAGACACAATACCTTTCCTTCCTCCTTTTGTGGAGAAATCCCACCTACACACATACTGACCAATACTTTAACACATGCATCTGTGTGGATCCCCTTACAAACCACTCATTCTCTCAGAAGTATTCTAAATTACTTACTTGTGATATTTGAGATAAAGCTTCTGAAAGATCTTTGGGTTTGTAGTTAGATAACTTTGACTTTTTGGTATCTATATTTTGGGTTGTGTGTGTGAAATCAATGGCTTTTAAGTGATTTTTCCCTATAGCTAGCTCTTATTTTGCTCTAACAGAAGCTAGTAAGAGGGTTTTCCATTCACATCAATGGGTGCAGAATCAAGTCCTACCACTCAGGAAACCTTCTGTTCAGCTTCTGCTCCTGAATGCATTTGGATCATACTTTCTAAGTATCAATAAGGACTGATTCTTAATTGCACATGGCCACAAAAATCATACAATGATTAGTCTGGATGTTTGCCTCTGCGTAAGGTGAAACCTTGCACTGATTTGTTATCATGGAACTACTATTTGTGTGTTGAGAAGATAGGCACACAGAAGAGTTTGGAGGAGCGATATAGCTTCTCCTAGATGGGACAATGTTCTCTGGCTACATCTGTGGTAGTAAATCTAGCAGTGCTTGGGAGCTTTCCCAAGCCCAGGAATGTGATCATCTCTGCTATTAAACCAAAAAAGCAGTGATTTCAGCCCGTGCCAGCTGGCACTCCCCCAGACAATTCCTGGCCACGGTCTGGGAGCTAGCATGGACCATGGACCATTCCCAATAGGCACTTTGCATGCAGACACCCTGCTTTTGGGAGCTAAGAGAAGCATAGACAGAATCCTTTATCTGCCAGGTGGTCTCAGTGCCCAAGTACTAGCAGACAAATGCAACTTAGAATTACAGACAAGGGTTTTGTGTCCTTAGGGACCACTTAACTCACTGTGAAGAGATAAATATAAATTTATAACACTGTTCTGAGTTCTAATGATTTAAAATGCATTTCCATACCAGTTTGTTGTAACTCAGAAGCATTATAAGCTTATCATTCTTCTTCTTTATTTGCTTATTATTTTAAAACAGGAACCCAAAACTAACCACATCATCTACTTTTATTGGCTTAAGTGAGTAATTTTTCAGCTTCGAGTTAAAATCAAGGGGAGAATCAATATGGGCATTGCTGTAATTGAAAACCAGTGGGTGATAATTCTGTACTGAAAACAAGATAATAAGAATAGAGATGAAACACTGGCAGGGGAAAAGAAGAAAAGATTAAAGATACGATCTCAATTAAATATCAACTATTATTAACATTATATTAAAAACTTCCCCGTGTTCTTTTCATATGCTGTATATTTTTTCTTTTTTCCTCTAATGGATGTTAAAGGAAAGAATAAATGAAACTATGTGAAAATATTATAAAACAAATTCAGACAGAATCAATCAAGTGTGTCCTTAGCTGGTAATTTATTCCTAATATCATTGAATAGCCCCCAAAACATGAATATTTAAATCCAAATCTTCTTTCTTACCACTCTCTTTACATAGTCTTCCCTTCTACCTCCAGCTAACTATTCTAGCAATGAGGAATTATCTTCCCAGTGCTCACAATGAAAGAAGGGAGGATTCAGCTTTACTCCTTATTTCTAACAGACCTGCTGGTTGCAGCTCTGGACTTTAATACTCAGGAGAAAGGAAGAATTTATTCTCTAAATAAATGGCTAGTAGGCCGAAAAAACTATTTTTTCTCTAGACTAATCTGTATTTCAAACAACCCAGTGATAACAGTTTAAGAGATAACCCATTTTGCTTTCAGGCCTTTCATATATTCAAAGCTGTACTAAAGGGGGCTTCTAAAAGCTCACTGAAAACAGACAATGATGAGACCTGAAAATTCATTTTAGTCAAATAAAGAAAAAGTAAAAAATTATTAAAATTAAAAATTCATCTCCACAACGAACACTATTGTTCAACTTTTAACAAGTCAACTTCCAAAGAAAGAAGAAAGTCATATATTTCTCATGCTTAAACCTATGTGCAACAATATAAGGGGAAGGCAACAGAAAGAATAATTCCATTATTAAATGGAGGGAGGACAACAAACAGTGGCTGACGACAGGCTCGCATATTCTCATGTCTTTTCTTGCTCCCATCCTCACGCAAAATGTTAGTTATGACAAGATCTGCCCACAAAAGTTAACAGTAATAATTGAATAATGGTAAAGATCAGACTAGGAAATATAGAGTTAAAGAACATTTAGGTAAATTAGAAGTATCAAAGCCAGTTCTCCAGGTGAAGTTTGCTGTGACACACCTAGTGTACTACAGTAGAGTCTGCCTTAGAGAGCTTGTGGAGGGTGGGAAGAAAGAAGGGGGTCCCAGGTGGTTGAAAAAGGTCAGCCCCTTGCCTCTTTCCATTATCTAAACCTCAAAACCTTCAAGGAGAGCTTAATCCTCAGTTCTTCTGCATACATGACTCATGGTGAAATCACCATAAAGCTTATTAGCAGCACTGTTAAATGTACACTGTTGCACAAACGGCTCATAAATCCTTCTGAAGGGCACAGATTTGGGTTATAAAGTGCCTTTCATCCACTCTGGCTCCAGGTGTGTCCGTGATAGTTCAGTATAATGACACCAGCAGCCTCAGCCCTTGCAAGAACAGTTTGTCATTCAGTCCCAAGCAGGAGAACAATTCCCCAAATCCCCGTCTAGCCACACTGCCTACCCAGATATTGTATGGGTTACAGTGGAAAATGCAGATATTGTTCTCTCCTTTTGTGCTTTTGCACATGAATGGAGACGGAGAGGAATTTGCTCATACGGCGCTTGCCAGGGGAACCATAGACAGGCAGGGGGAAGTAAACGGCACCTTTTTTTTATGTTTTCTTTGGATCGAGAGAGGAGAATGGGACGGTATTGTGACTGAGACACGTTTCTTTGTCAGCATGCCTCCTGGGACAGGACGATGGCATATCGTCCCACATGCAGGACGCAGAGGCTAGCCCTCGGCAGGAATGGTCATTAAATAAGACAATAGTGGTATCAATATATCTGAATATGTTCTTAGGTGCTATATAAAGAAAATAATCTCTCAAATAGAGTTCAGGATTTTAAAACGTACGGTACATATTACTGATTTTAATTATAGATTCTTTGAAGTTTCTTTCAGTCATTTAGGGTAATCTGTGCCTTTAGAATACTAGAGACTTATCACTTTGAATATTACCGGCAAGATTGCTATTAAAAGTGCAACCAGCTTTTTCATTTTTACACGTTGTGTCAAAATGGTTTAAGCATATTTGAATTTATGAGAGTTACCTTTACTCTTCCTCCTACAACAACGACACAAAGTCAGGTGTCACACTATTACCACGGGAAAATAATGACCGAGCTAGCATGAAAAGAGCACAAAACTCATGTTAAGGTTCTGAGCATGCCCAGGGTAAGAAAAATACTGGTAGTTACTCAGTTCAGCACTACACTGAGCTCTTGTAGACTTAATTGCTACACCTTCTCCTTAAACAAGCTGATCTCCAGGTACTAATTATGATGTAGTTGTAGCCATGATAGTCCAGGCACCCAAGCAGATACAGTTTGCAGGATGAGATATATCTTTTTAGATCAACTAACTCCACGGTCAAGTTTACAAGCTTTTGTTCAGCTAAGAGTACGTCCCAGTTCAGACTCATCACAAGAACCCTTTTCTGAATTTTTGCACCAAAAAAACGGCCATACAACCATGCAGAGCTGAAAAGATGAATATTCCCTCCCTCATAGAATCACAGAACCAAGAACCCATGCAAAGCTCAGAGATACTGTTCCATCTAAGTTCTTTGCTCACGGCTAAGGGTGCACCAAGCACCACAAAGATTTCTGTTTCAGATTATCTCACCAGCAGCAAACAGTCTTCTCAAAAATTGCCACTGGAATTCATGCCACGTCACTGCGGGCGCATCCTCAGTGCCTTCATCCCCACAACGTCCACTGAGGCACAGAAGAATATTTCTTCTCTCTACAGGTGGGAAGTGGAGGCCTGAAGTGATATTGTGGCTTACACCCAACAACCACACGAGTTGCCTGTGGGGCAGAACCTAGAGCAATTAATGATTTATCCTGTCCCGGGGTAAGGGTTATGATTTCAGATGCTCTGCAAGGAGCCCCTCAGACAGGACCTACTTGCCTCTGGAGGATGGTGGGTTCAGCACACAGAGCTGAGTGGCCAACTGGCATCTCCTCCACTGCTGCCCTCTGCACCTCCTGCCGCAGAGCAGCGGGACACGAGAGACTCCTTCAGACGAAAAGGACTCACATTATCTTTCTTGTTACGCACCCAAACTACCTGAACACATCTCTACCATTAAAAGCAACACTTCAAGACTTGGAGAGCATTCTTTTTTTTCTGTAGTCTGTATTAAAATATTTATTTATCAACGTAAAGCTCTCCTCTGGACAACTTTTTGTGTAATTTACATGAAAAAGCATCCCTTTAAATAATTTGCTAAAGGTTGTTTTAATAATCAATTGCTAGATAATTACTAGTTCCAGCAGGACGATTGCTGTAAATCATGGGTGTAAGGAGCCAATCTCCAACACCTCCCAGTTGTTTCTACTCATGCTAATGATGTCTGACTATATTAGCCCTTTCTTAACCATTTATAAACGTACATAAATATTACATTATAGAAAAGAAATTTTTGCTGACAGAGTAGTGTTGAATTAAGGTGCAATGTTTTAGAGCTTTTTCTGGTAGAGAGATCTCGTTAGCATGGATACAATTATACCTGCATAAAGACATTTGTGTTGATACAGCTTTCTCTTACACATTTTCTCTCTGAAAACTGGAATAAGCAATCCAAGCAAGAAGTTCTTCAGCTAATGTATGTTTTCCTCTATGCTCCATGGCAATCCAGGCACAGCAGCATCTTCTCCAGGTAAAACTAACCTTCACACATACCCACAAAGAGGTAAAGTATATCCACGTTTGAAACATCACCCGTGGCCTACAGAGCTACAGTGCACTGCGATGTCCCCAGCAATTAATTTCAGTATGTACTCAGATGCTTTGGAGTCAGATAGATCATTATGGACACATACCCTCAGGAAAATCAAGCAAATGGAAACTTATTTCAATAATCTTACCTTGCACACCTACCCTTCTTTTGGTTTTTTTTTTTTTATCATTTTAATTGGAAGGTTTTAAAGTGATATTGGCTGTTTTTAAATGCCTAATTATCTGTATATAAATGGCACAATATCATCCTTGAAGTGCTGTGCTTGGTGCCCTGTGCTGTTTATAATTTTGCATTACAATTATCATGCAAAGCATAGAAGGTGACTTTAAGCAGCTCATTTGAAGTGCTCTTTTCTTAAAGACAGTATCTTTGAGGCTATTTACATAGATGTTTATATCCTTTTTTTTAAAGAAAAACCAGCCCAATTATAACTACACAAAAGTTTTTATTATAAATTTAATCCTGAAATGTAAATGGGCTATTGCAAAATCCATGCTGAAGTTTTAATCTGTGTTTTTATTTGTGTCTGTGGATTAACAAAACCTCCTGCGCTGAAATTAATCATGCAGATACACAAAATATTAAGTGATAGCAGAGCATATATGGCAAAATAGCTCAGAGGCTTGAAGTTCTTTTGACCTGTATTATCATGGCTGCTGAAAAAAATGCATGCCTACTGCCCAAACAACAAAAAAAACCCCAACCCAGTCTTCTGCAGCGGATGTGTATTCCATTTAATGTTGCTTTTGGTTGCCATGGCTATGATAGCCTTAATATTGTAGGCTCACAGCAAGGTTGCAATTAGTATTTGGATTTAGAAGAGGGAAGATAATGATTTCATATCGAAACTTCTTGCTTAATACTCTTACGGACATAAAACTGCTTGTGGGTTTCAAACGAGCTATTCCTATGCTAAGAAAACAAAATGAAAGAAAAGAATCTGTATTATTTGGCTTTGAACCCGGTACTTCATGGAGTTATATGGCCTGGCGCCTTCAGAAGTCATCTACAGTCTAGTTTACATATATATATATATATGTATATATACATATACATGTATATACACACTGTCACAGGGTGGAATTTTATAACTTTATTCATTTGCCTTGTCATAGTTCTGACATGAAACACTCGACATGTGTCTTTACCTGGTTCTTGCCAGTCTCTTCTCTTAAAGGGTAGTTGGACTTCTCATTCCCTTGAAGTCTTCTGGGTCAAGGTGCTGGAGCTTGGAAACTGTTCCTCCAAACAGCACGCCCTCGTCTCCCACTCCAAAGCTGATCCAGTTGACTCAGACCAACAATTCTAGTCTTCCTGACTGTTGCTTACCCACGCACAAGCAGAGAATAAGCTCTGATGGAGAAGACAAGATCTAATCCTTCTGATGGGCCGCTTCTTAAGTGGACCCTTTGGATAAAACCAGACTTTATTCTTTAAACATCTACCACTGCTTACCCTTCACGGCTGGGAACTTCTGTTTTCTGATGCATTAAGCCGTTCTGCTGGGTTTTTAGCTTAACAACAGATCTTACAGCAGCACTACTTCTGCTGTCTTTGACAGCAGGCATACTTTAAAGCTTCAGAGGAAAGGGTAAGGAAACCCTTGTGGACGGTTACTCAAAGATTCACCCAAAAGAGAAACATCTGCCTCTTTCTGTCAATTTGTGCTCAGATTTCATCTTCACAATGCTGAGTGCAACTCTCCGTGGTTTTCTTGTAAATCTTTTAATCTTCTCATCCCTTTAAATATACCCACATCCCTTTTTCAAAAGTCATTAAAATTCAGGGCTCAGAGTTATCCCACAGCAATAACTCCCATCAGTTGGCTATACCACGTTAAAACTAGCCTTTCCTCTTCCCCTTTTTAATAGATTTAAAAAGAGGTGGTAGATTTGCTCAGAATATTAGGGAGAAAAAGAGAGTAATCTGTTAGCCTTCTCGCATCATTTCGAATCTTTGTAATCTTGAAACTTGCTTATTTTCCCTCCAAACTGAACACTGGGGGAAACGATTTGTGACTCCTGAGTGGGTCTGGTGACCGAAGTCTTATGCCTATACCTTTACTGGAGGAGTTGTGCCTGGCTGTGGTCAACAGAGGTTGTGGTTGAGCTTGATGTGGGTCAAACTCTCTGTAAGGGTTTATTATAAACAGCACAAAGCCAAAAGCGAAACCTGACCACGGACACTTTTAGTCCTGAGGACGAATCAGCAATTCCTTTTCTACAGCTGAGCTCATGCTATGAGCTGGAGGAACCTGCTGGAGCTGTTCAGTTCCTTGCATTGAGACCTCTGGGATCCCTTCTCAGCTATTCCCAGCGTTTCTTCTCACTTCTTGAAACTCTATACTGTGAGGAGGTCTTGCTTTCAAGTGGCTAGTTATGATGTTCCACAAGAAAGGAACAAACTTTCGAAATCTTTTTCTCCAGATTATTGTTATGCTTTCTCTTCTTCTTGCATAACACATTGTTAGCTCCCCTGCTTCCCTGCTTCTCAGGTCGTAGTTTTTCTCCCACCCTTCTAGAAAGGAGTCCTTAGGTCTCAGATCTAATGCTCAGCTCTGTCATATGTCTTTATATCTGGCTGTAGGAGGCTCTTGTCACTGCCCCTGCACTAACTTGTTTGGAATTGATACTTCTCAGAAGTCATCCTGGAGGGAAAATCGTGGGTAGATGAATATCAATTTGAGCAGGAGGGAGAGAGTGGAAGAAAGAATAAATCTTGCTGGACTTTGGTGTTTTGTGGAGCACAGAAATATACTCGGGCTTTCTCTGAACCCAGTAAACAGATACTGCTGGCAGTATGGATGCAGAAGAACAGAGCACATCTGAAGTTTTAAAACCCACCTGGGAATCAGGGTGGACAACTGGGCTCTCCCTGGTACCTGCTGTTCCTGAGGAACAGGGCATGAAAGCTGTCTGTCTGAGCGCTCCCATATTTGAGGACAGTGTTACATAGACCTCATTTCTGGGGAAAAAAAAAAGTGTAAAAGCAACTGCTTGTATATTTCCATTAGCTGCCATCAGTAGAAGCTTCCGGAAAGCCCTGGCCAAAGCTTTTGACATCTTCTTGCTCTTGTGAAAGGCTTTGAAACTCTTTTCTAGACATCAGATTTTTCCACTGACTGTGCCTCACAGCAAGTAATACCATTTGCTTGTACTTTTGCTTTGTCCAGCTTGAAGCAGCATGTAGCTATGCAGCAGCCTTGATCGGATAAACAGCTGGATTTCTCCTGCTGCACGCAGTAGCTGAGGAGCAGTGGCCGCCTATTTAACTCCTGCAGTAAAAACCTACTTGTCTTCCACACTTGTCATTTTCCAGGGATCACCAAATTCGGATATCCTTTGTCCACTGTAACCTTTTGTCTGTTGATGTCTCCATACACATCGCATCGGCTTGGGGGTAGCTGCCCACACTGGGGATACTAATTGTTGCTACTGGTGACCTGACTGCATTAGCAAATTTTAATTCCTCTGATGTGGCCTCCCTCTATTCAGACAATTCCATTTCTAATAGCCTTTGCCTCCACATTTTCTGCGAATGTCATCTGGCCTGTGATTCCTGGGAAACAGCCTCTCTCATCTGACCCATGGGACACCCATGCATAGTCGGAACTTGGGTCGCTTCCAATTTACTTTTTTTTTTTTTTTTTTTCCCCCTACTCCACATGACTAGCAATTGTTTTTTTGAAATACTGCATCTGGTATAAAGGAGTCACCCAGAGGCTGGGAACGAACAGCTGATGCTTGTCAAAAAGATGCATAGCCTGATCCACAGGTTATCACTATCTTTGATTCCATCAGCTGTGCCTGTCTCCAAATATGATTCTTCCCATGGCTTGCACTAGGCACAGGTCCTTATCTGCCTCTACCAGGGCCAAGTTTAGATTTGGCATAGCAGATTCTCCCTCACTTGAGCTATGTCCAAGGTACATGATGGAATGAAAGCCTTCATAAACAGTCTCCTCAAGGCTGTTCCTCCCCCCACTACCATCTGATTTGCTATCTTTGCCATTATTTTAAGAGGGCAAATCTTCCCCTCTGTTTCTTTAGGAACGGTTATGAAAATAAAATGGAAAACACAGACACATGCATACACATGCAAACACATATATGTGCAACATTAAAAAGAAAAAAAGAATATTCTTTATATATTTATACTAGGGGCAAAAAAAAAAAAAAAAAAGGGAGTGCCTGTAAGGCCCAGAATCTGCAGTGAGAAATTGTTGGTAAAGAAGCTTTGGTTTCCAGCTAACAGGCACTGCCAGATACCAATACTTTCTTATCAGTTTAGCCATTTACAGAGAAAGAAGTGCTCAGAGCCCATCCGCTGCCCCCAGATTCCAGGCCTTTTCAGCACAGCCAGTAAATCTTTCCTCCACCAAATACATTTCTACCATTTTAAATCTCCTTCTATCGGCTGCAGTACTTATCTGTGGATTTCAAAGAGCAGTTGAAACATTGCAAACAAAAAATGCCATTTCCTTCTCTAAATCTGTTAGAGAAAACACAAGAGATCCGTGATGGGACAACACAAAAAACAGGACTGTCTCCCTGGGGAGAAGCTGTGTGTGCTGCTCCATGCACATTATTAAATGCATGCTTAACAACCTGCCTCTCAGATAGGCGAGCATCAGAATTTAGGAAGGTAAGCATTGAAGATGTGTGTACCACGTCTCACTTCTAGTCCTTTTAGCTCTAAAGAAGAAACTGAAGTATAATTAACACAGGGTCATCTGCCTAAATCTTCAGACACAGAGTTAGAGAGGAAGCAATCTGGCTCCCTACCTACTTCCAAAGCAGACCAAGAACCTCTTCTGGTTCTTCAAATGGGCAAAAATGATGGGAGTGGAGCTCAAAAAACCCAACCAAATCAACCCATAATAACTTTCCCCTTTGTCTCTACTGGCCCTGTAATGGTGTTAGATACCCGTGTCAAATTCTTGCACGAAGAATGCTTCGCTTTCAGCACAAAGGAATATTTATCGCAATTATTTGGCAAAATAACTTTGCGAAAACAAATAGCTGAAAGAAAGCTTTGATATACTTGCAGGCATTTTATGAAACAAAAGGAAACGTAAATTCTTTGATTAAATCATACATAATGAATTATTCATCCAACCCTTTTCTGCGTTAATCAGTGAACACAAGGTGATAACATGACTTTAGAAAAAATGAAAACAAAACCTAAGGAACTGTAAGGAAGTAAGAAAAATCTGAAATGTGAACCAGAACAGAGCATGCATAATGAGATAATGAAGATTCCTTTTAAGACAGAGGGGAAGAGGCAAACCCAGTACACCCGCTGAACAAAGAACAACAAATGCATCTTTCATGACCTTGATCATGTCAATTCCAAATAAGAAGGCATTTGCTGGGGACATGCAAGAAATCTAAGTCATCTGAAGTTGTCCTGAGAGTTATCTTACCTGCACTATGCTCACAGCCACTGCAAAAGAGCCTATTTAGGGTCTGGAGAGCCCAGACTCAAGGCTTTGATCCTCCCCTTGGAAGAAGGACTCAAGCCCTGGGACTGACCAATGGACTCAGAACAGAAAGTCCTATATACCTTACTGAGAGGTAGATTTGGACTCAAAAAGTAAGAATCATGCTTTGAACCGATCATAGTCTTTCAGGGCTGTGAACCAGCACCACCAGACTAAAGAAGGAGCAAGTCTTGCTTATGCATGACGTGAGCGGAACGCACCCAGAGCAGAGCAGTTGCCCCCCAATGCTCCAGCACACACGCAGAGCTGAGGTAAAGGAGAGTGGCCACTGCTCAAACCTGGTCCATGAAAGCAGAAAAACCACAACTCACCACTATTTGTCAGAACGTGTTAACGTGACAAAGAAGGAGCAAGGAAAGGAGATGTAAATTTTTCCACGCCGCACAGCTTGGTCCCAGAGGGTAGAGAAGGCTTAAACCCAAATTTTTGCCAAAGCAGACATGAATAGCCATACCCAAGTACTCGAGGTGTGTACTCGTGGCAGGGGTACTGAGGGTCTAGTAGTAGTCAGAGTCCCATGCAACATGGCAAAACCTACACACCATTCATATCAAGACTGCACCGACTCCTGCTCAGGGCAAGAATACATCCACAGTGTTCTCTGGGGTTCACTCTGGAAAGTTTGGAGCAGCACAGCACAGCAGAAGGCCCCTCCACCACCCATTAGCTCGCTTTCATAAGCCAACCCCTGCTACTGAGCACTGACACCCGAATTTTATTCCAGAGACACGACTCCCTGATTTCACCACACGTAATTTCCCCACCCCTCATCGCGTTATCGGTAAGACCCCACGCTAGTGCAATGCTCATCACATCAGCATATAATTTCCTTCTCAGAAAAGCCCATATTCATCGACACAAAAAAAATAATAAAAGGTATGTTTAATTGAAGTTTTGTGTACTAAGAGCACCAACAAAACCTCAAGGTAAATGTAAGTTTTTCTTTTTATCATTGCACAAAAGTTTCTACACACAGATTTAGACTTCACGTATACATATTTCTTTAAAAAAAACCCCACTCTTTAATGGAGTTTACCATATTGGTGAATATTTATCAAGAACGTCCTCTGATTTTCCAGACTCCTTTTCCCTTGACCCCTAAACGTCTCAGCTTGAACCTGCATGAAATACATGCATACAAAAATATAAAGAGACTCCAAAGACAGAAAGAGATGCGGCATTTGGAATTCCAACCTGCTGAGAAATATTTACTCTTACTTCACTTGACTTAAAAGTAGCTGAAGGGAGTTACTCTGAACAGTAATTTTATGCCTTGTAAAAGCTATCAAAGTTGCACACAGATGCATTTTACAGAAACTCGAAGGAATGCTCACACTTCTTGGCAGGTGACTTAAGCCTGTGGCACTGTCTGGAGACAAGGTTGCAAGGGTGAATCAAGCGGTCCTGAAGATCTAAATCATTACATGAATTTAAACATTTTCTCAGCATCCGTATTCCCCAAGCCACAAGTGTGCTTTTCTTGGTTAAACCTTTCAAAATGCTAATGCTTTCTGAATGGCTACAGTTCTAAATCCTGTGGTGCCCAAAAGAGCTCCAGCACGAGCTAGTCCGCATACCTAACTAGTCCTGTTTCTGGACTAAGCAAAGACAGGTGAATCCTCTCAGTAAGATATTCACCTAACACCTAGCCTATTATTTCTGGAGTTAGACGGGAGATATTCTGAAGAACTGTACCTACTTTTTTTTTAAAACCAAAAAAAACACAGCAAAACCTACAGTCCTCTAAATCAGGTTGTAGAAGTTGCTACGTTAAATTTCTACAAGCTGCAAATACAAGTTGCTGTATTGATGGCAAACACCGTACGTAGCAATGAAGACGGGAGCCTTGAAAAGAAGATCGTAGGAGCCATGCTCTTTTGTAAGCAGACTGTTGCAATGTTTCCACTTTAAAGTCCTACCTCCTGCTACTGCTAATCCCCCCAGTCCAAAAGAAGCAACTGTTAGTCGCTAGAAATGGATTTGGATGCACTTACTGTGAGATGCTTTGAATATCGCCATCAGAAATCATGTTCTGTGCCTTCTCGCCTGCCACCTTTGCCCTTCAGCTTTGGCTTTTCAACTTGAGTTGAAATAATTTCCTTTATCTTACGTAGCATTATTTCGTGCTTTATTTCTCTGCTGAATTCCAGAGGTCAAAATTAACCTGTAGCAAGAGAAATAAAATAAATACAGGTCAAACTATTAATTGGATGACCTAGTAAGAACTTCACAATAAAATCTGAAGGCCAAGAATTTTCAAAAGCAGACAGAAATGAGATTTTTGCGTGGATACTAGTTATTGTAAGAAATCACCACTTTAATGCCTGCAGTCAGTTCTAACCTTGAGTTTACTTTGGAAATAAATAGATAACAGCAAGCCCACGGTAAGACCTGCATAAACATCTTTGTTTAACATAAACTGGTCCCTTCTAAGAGGTGGGTGGACAGCAGTAAGTTTTCCAGGAGGCAGAACTGAAAAATAACGCTCTCGACACTTGTGATTCTAACCATTATTGCGTAAGAGAATCAAATGGGTCACTGAAGACCCTTCATAATTAGAAGACTGACTCCCAGTAATATCCACAGGAATTCCAGGACCAACCGGCAGCATGAATTAATAGGAATCGTTTCTCCAAAATCCCCTTTTCATTTTCTAACATGTCAGCCAGGCACTCCTATGCCCAGCTGTATTGCAGATGGTTTGGTTATTCTTCCGTAATTATAATTCATCTGAAGGCTCTAGTTAGTTCTACGACAGCATTATATGCAACAATCCCGTATCGGAAAAGACAAGACTCTGATTCTTCAGCTTTGCCACAAAAAGGGTCCACCCACGAGAACAACCAAATTGAGTTGCACACCTTACTGCAGGGGCCACCCTTCGTGTCCAGGGTAGAAACAGGAGCTTGGCTTGGGGCTTCTGGCCTCCATCAGCTCCTTCTTTTCCCTCATCTGAATTGGGGTAGGGAGGGGGCTGCACCACGGCCCACACGTTGCCTGGCAGAAAGCCGTGCAGGTTGGTTCTCCCCTACACGAGGCAGGGGAAAGCCTGATGGGACTCCTCATCAGCCAATGCTTTGAACTACATCTTCCCTGAGCTTTTCCTTATAGTGGGCTCCCTAAAGGTGACCAAACTAAAAAAAAAAAAAAAAAAAGCTGAATTTAATTAGATTATAAACTAATTAGCCGGCTGTAAATGGAGAAAACTCAAAAGAGGGTAGGTAAAGCAGAACAGAAATAAAAAAGGTTTATACCCAAGTCTTCCCCTGTTAGCTATATTCTTGCAAGTAGGTCATTGCTTCTAAGCATGGTTTCAAACAAATTAAAGGCTCTGCTTTGCAGCAAACTGCATAGGTACCATAATTCCCTCTGGTGCCCAGGAACCACTCATTCCCATCACCAGAAACCTGGCTCTGGGTTTTCACACCCTACTCTCCACAGCAGCCTATTTATCCTGTGAGCATCCTCACGCTCACCCTACTTCCACCTCATCACCGTGGGCTGGAAATTGCTGTTTGGTCAACAGCTGTTCACCATAAAAGGAGCAGCCCCACCTGAGCTACTTTTAGCTCAAAGGATAAAATCACCAGCTGGATGCAAAATAAGCCAGATATTGCCCATTAAGTCTTTATTCTATGCTATTTTTAATCAGCTTTCTGCCTCTGTAACAGCTGGCTTTGTCCCACACCCAACACACACAGCCACTCCCACGGACATGAGTATTCACCAGACTTGAGATCATTGCTCTGACGTGCTCTTACTGCAAAGGAAATATTCTGGGTTGGTTTCTACCTTTGACTCAGTGTTTTATTGTTCTGCTGAGTATCTTTCCTTCCATTTTGCGGAAGCTGCATTTGAGAAAAGAAGGGTCTTGACGAACACTAATTAAAAAAATCACTGGCCGCAGCCTCCTGCTGGGTGCTCAGTGATACAGCTACACCATGACCCACAGTTACAAAGAGCAGGTACCCTCCCCCATCTGGGCACGTCAGCAACTACCACCAGAAATCAGGGAGCTCCCTCTCACCTCACTAATACCTTTTTGCCCATCCTGTTCTTGTCCAGTACCTTGTTTGTAAGAGGTGTCTACCAGACAAAGCGGAAATGAAAGCTGGAGATTATCAGCTCATTGAGTATACTGAACCAGATTCCTCATTAACTGTCACAGTAAAGTCATAGAAAATACAGAATCTGCCTCTTCACCGAGACAAACTTGAAAATTTTCAACTAATTCCTAATATTGACCTCCTTCTGAAAACCTAAAATAAAACTACACATGCAAAACAGCCAACAGCTTCTGAATTTGAGTGGTCAACTGAGATTTGAGGAGTTCTGGATTTTTTTCTCCTTCCTCTGTGTGACTAAATCCAAGCATTTCAATTTGGATCTCTCTCATTCTAGAGGCCTATTAAAAAAAGCTACCTCCTAATAGACTGTGGTCATGTCTGTTATGGCATATGGATGCAAAACTACAGGTGGGAGCAAAGCTGAGGAAAGGGATACTAGGTTTTCCTTTTGAAATTGTTACATTTCCCCCCATAATTAAAAGGTTACTCTTAGTAACCTTTTATTCTTAGTAACCTAAGTACTCCTAGACAGTCTCACCTGTCTGAAGTTCACCTTGTTGCTGAAACGTAGTCAGATACCCTCCGAACAAAAAGAGTTATAATTTAATGGATTGGAATGCAGCAGCTCCAAATAGCAGCAGTAGAGAGGGATGCAGAGAGTGCAAATATTAGAAATACTGGAGAGCTTCCAAATGTTTGGCATTCAAAAAAATTAAAAAATAAAAAACAAGCCACATGGCACAGCAATCTAAAGCCTTCTCTATATAAATCCGAAATATTTTTTTATTTATCAGAAATTTTTTTTTTCAAATTTGCTTGCTAAAGCTAAGAGTACTGGAGGAAACTGGATAGGTCAGTCCTAGCAAGACCATGCTTTTTTTGTGGGATGGCTTTGAGGACGGCAGCTGCCACAAATGCATCTGGTTTCAGTCCCTTCTAAGGAGCTCTGTGGATCCACCTCCCCTTGCTGGATTGTCTACATCAGCTTTGTGGAGGAGTTGCAATGCTTTGATGAAAGCAAAGCCATTGAATTACTTTTGGTGATGACTCTGAATGTTAAACACTAAGAACGAGCTGGAAAAGGCCTCCCTTCTAGTATTAATTTTCCATTTCCTTTTGACCATGACAAAGAATCTGTGGATTATATGCTGTTTTAATCTTTGCCACCCAAATACTTTCTGCAGCGTCCTGCAATTTCATCACGATTATGTCATCATGATGGTCATACTCTTGTAAACCACGTGACAGAGATACCTTATGATGATGCTTATCTTCTTACTATATGTTTTCTCTCTTTATATAGGCTGAAGCTCATAACCATACCAATTATTCTGGAGTACACCAGGTGGACCAGAGAAATTCTTACTGACCTGAACTATTGTATTTTTTGAAAAAGCAAAGGTAGAACAAAACCTACCCTGAATTCTGCAGTGTAGTTGGATCTCATCCAAGTTGAGATCCAAGGTCTAGTAAAAAAAAGCTTGGTAGTGGTTGAAGCCACCAGATGACCAGAGGGGAAAGTGAATTAAAAACGGCCTATCCCCTTTGTGGATAGAAGGGGATGTTTAAACTACTCCACGACACGTAGGATACTTTTCAAAATGACCTCTGGGGAAAAAAAAAAAAAAAAAGAAAGTTTCTCTATCACACATGCTAAACACATACTTAAAAAGGCAGTTATTTTATCGAGAATCAGAGGGACTGGTCCTAGCTTCTTCATATGACAACAGTGGTATATGGCCCCTAATCATACAAGAGAGACTAGAACAAACATAAAGGACTCTATGTGGCCATTTTTCTGCAAGTATCAGATGACATGGTGAAGGCAGACTGGGAACTCTGGACAACCTGTACAAGTGTGTTTTAATATCACAGAACCCTTCAGGACTGCTTTAATTTCTTTTGGGAGAAATTCCTCAGCCCCATCTTTGGACCAGAACCCAGAAGACAAAACATTACTTAGCTTTTTACATACTTCTGTTCTATCTTTCTTTTTCCTCTGAAATTTACAAAACTATACCAGAGTCTAGATTTCTGTTGCTATTACAGATTAGAGTGAAATAACTTTCAACCTCCTCATTTAAACTTACAAAAACAGATAAAGGTTGAGGGAAAGATAAGGAAAATATTTTTACCCTGTGATGTGAGAGTTGCTAGATCATGAAGATAATAATTATTTTAAGACTTAGAAACACAGAGTGGGTAAGTACCATATATCACTAGTGTCACACTTATAACAAAAGTTACTGTATGATACGTCAGAAGCAGAAAAAAGCTTCACATGATGGACTTCACAACACCTTCATCCTAATACTGAAGAGACTGAGTCACTGCCCCAGATGTCAAGTGTCCCCTGCAGAGAAACATAGTGACTGGAGACCTCGTTTAGTCCCAGTTACTGTGATGCTATTTGTACTAGCAGAAGTGCTTAATTTATTTGTTCAAAAATTTATATAACATCTGCAAGCTATTTGTCTCAATGTCATCCCACAACAGCCAGCTTTTGAGTACTCGAGCAGCTACTCTCCCTGTGCTTCTTTAATGGGAATCTAAGCAGGAGAGGGGGAAGAAGAAGAATGTCGATAAACATTGATATAGAACTTGAAACAGAATCAACAGGAAAAAATTGGCATGGGAAAATTAAGTATTTTCAGTAAATTCAGTGCAGCAACTTCTGGGTTTTTTTTTTTGTTATAAAATAATCAGAGGAGATACAGACACATCAGAAGGTATGAGAACAGAGTTTATGCCATTAGGAAGGAATTTTTTTGTCATTCTAATTTGGCAAGGTTGCACTTGGACATTTAAAAGGACCCCTTCATAGCAGATTTTGAAGCTGGATTATACAGTGGAAACTGTAAACCTTCTAGTCAAAGCTGCAACCTGCTAAATGAACATACCTGTAGTTTTCCAAGGTAATAAAAACAGTCATACAAAACTACTTCTAAACCTGCTTCTGTCCTTGTTCAGATTTAGACTAGATGAGCTGTCTTGGAATATGACCATTCAGAAAAGAGTTCTCAAATACAAGCAAAGACTATTCCTGCTTAAGAGTTATTTAATTTAATTCTATCTGTCAAGTTAGATGCTTTTTTTTTTTTTTTTTCAAACTAGATAACTGTTCTCACCATCATTCATGAGTTACAAATATTGGTAAAAGGAATTGACAATAATGTTGAAGAATGTTATAAGACAGAGTCTTCATCATTGCAGCACTAAGTGGTGTGATTTTTAACCACCAAAAGACAAACTGGTACTGATTTTCTGGAGTAAAATCCCATAGGGAATTGGATATTGATTAGCCAGTAGCAGAAAACTATTCTTATTCTTTAAAGATGGTAGCACTCGCTTTAAACCCAAAATAATTTTCAAAGTGCCTGGCTCTCAGATATCAGAACGTGATGCCATTTCTGATAGATTCTGGGTTTTACACATCTCTGCCAGCACGTTTGGAGAGGTTTGGAGGGTTTGTTGTTCCTCTGGTATATGGTTTTAACCCTATATGGGTTAATTTTTACAGGGGGAATGCTGTCTGGCGTTTGTTTGAGGACAAATTTTAATGGGGCCTGGAGGGTCACAGCCTTGGGACCCGAGAGCTACGGGAGAGTTTCATAACTTTACCCTGCAGGTAAAGTTAGGGTTTTGCTCTTAGGTTTTGCTCTTCAGTCTTTTCCCACTTAAAACAAGAAAGTCTAAAAAGCACAGAACAAGCCTCACCCAAAATCCTTTGCTTTTCACCTGGAAAATCAAGAGCTAGGCCTAAGTGTGTCAGCAACTCCCGGCTGAGCAAATACTGGCCTGTTTGTGGAGACCAACTTGAACTTGGCCCTTTTTGCCTTGAAGGCAGACGCCGCACAGCTTTACCGTTTCCTGGGCATGTTTCGGAGAAAGTTATTTAAGTTTCTCATTAAAATTTGGAGAAACAAAAGTAAATGTCAAAGTATGTATCTTCTCTCATTTGCAATGCTGCACTGAGTTTATTTTTAAAGCCTTGCAACCAAGGAACCAAAAAGAATGCCATGTTCTCTTCGAAGCACACATAAAGTGCATGTATTTAAAAAAAATTATTCTGAGTTGTCTCTAACCAAGAATTACATACTGAAAAAGTTACCAAAAGACCTTGATATTCCATGAATTGTTCAGTTTAGCAGGGGCAAATGGATAAAAGAAATCAAGACAAAATAATCCATCAAAGGTCACTCTCTGTTTTTCACCTCTAGATTGGAGACCATAATGCTGTATTTTTATTTCTGTGACACCTAGATAGTAGAGTAGCCAGTAATATATAATTCCACAGGAAGCTAGTGACTCAGACCATACATAGCATTAAAAAAAATCCCACTGCTGGACATTGGTGCTTAGAATTTATTGGGTTTTTAATACTGATTGAGCTTATCTCTTAAGATACTTCATTTAAGAAGTATCACTGCAAGGCTTAATACTTGCCCTCCTTACAAGACACCTGCATAGCAACATAAATGCACAGAACATCTGAAATAACCATTTGGGTAGTTCAAAACTGAGCTTCAGGAAAGGAGACGTTTTTAAAAAAATTATAGTAGTTTTGAGTGTTCATTGCTTTTGTCTTAGGACCAAGGAAAGGTAACTCCCTTTTCCAGGGGAGTCTACCTCACAGGCATTATCTGTGTGCTTATGGAAGGACTGGGAATACGGAGGTATGAGTATCTGCTCCAAGTGACTGAGTAGGGAGTGGGGATTCAGCTTCAGCGTTACACACTCCAGACCTCCAGAGAGCCGAGCAGGCATTCCCTCTGAACCCAAAAGCCATCTGAACAAAGCCTCGCAGAGGCTAACGTTTCAATAAAATGATGTACGTGACGAAGTTTTGCTTTACCAAAGTGCTCCGGATGGCTCTTCTGGGAAGCATTAAAGGGATGAGGAGAGGTAACTCTCCTGGGAGGTGGAGAATCCACTGGACAGATAGGAGCCTTTTCCCTTTTTCTCTACTAAGTGACGTGACTGGTGCCACAGTATCAGAAATGCTGCAGAGCCCCCTAACTCCCACTCTGGTGTTTTAACTGGTGCATACCATTTAAAGATTAGGCTCCCTCCAAGGCCTTTCCTTTTGTAGTGAACAATTTAGTCATGAGTATCCCCTAAATCTAGTCTAAGTGTCAGTTTGAGATAGAACAGGAGGGTTCTGCAAATTTCTTTTTCAAACAAACTTAAGGCTGTGCTCCTCAAGGACTGACAGACAGGCTGTAGCATTAAAGAAGCTCCTCTACCCTAATCAACTTTGTAAAAATCCAGAGAAACGTATTCCTGTATAACTTTGACCAAGAGCTTTAAGCTCTGTGTGATGAATAGTTTCCCACCCCCACTGCAGATGTAGGCAAGAAAAAAAACAGTTGGAAAGAATGGCTTTATAGACCTGTCACACTAATCTTATCATTTTCATATAACGCAGACAAATTCAAAATAGATTTTAACACAGACGGTTGGGAACCCGACTATAAAACTTCTCTTCCATAAGAAATTCCTTAATGGCATTTTTAAGTGGATGAAAAAAAAAATAAAAAAAGAAAAGAAGAAATCACAGCCTTTGTCCTGCCATGCAAACCTCCTCTTTTTAAAGACCTATTTCTCCATCTCTCTTTGCAAAACCAATAAATACATTCTTTCACGCTGGGAGTTAAGAAGTATATTATTTATTGTAGTCAGGAGTTCCTTTCTCGGTATCCTGGATATGAGCTCATGCCATATCAACAACCAACAATAGCTATTGTTCCTGGAGTTTTAAGGAAGTTTCTGTACCCTGTTTCCTGAACACAGTATGTAAACTAATACATACAAAAAAGGTGTTTCATATTATTCCAGGTACATTGGTCCCCCTCCATGTCAGCCTGCTAGCAATCTTTTTCCCAGAGTGGGAAGAGTAAATCTGTACTTGTGTTTATCCATTTGTGAATGGGAACAGGTACTTCCATTACAAATTATATAGAAACAGAACCCAAGGAAACACAAATACGTGTTTAATTTGGAAAGTGCACTTTCAAGCTCTTGGCTATTAAAAGTGGCTGCCCTGATGGGTTACTTCACTGAATTTCACTGAATTTCACTGAATTATTAGAGTTGGAAGGGACTGTTGAGATCATCTAGTCCAACTCCCCTGCTAAAGCAGGATTGCCTAAAGCATCTTCTTTAGATAAAGCATCGCTTCTATGGTTTACTTGATTAACAAGGCTAAAAACCTTCAGCTTCATACCCATTAGAAAGGCTGATGTTTGTTATCATGTAACAGCAATAACTCCCAGCAAAGAAGGTGTTGACCAAACTGAGTGACGGAGCCGTGACCTATTTTTCCATCAAAACCTCAGACCTAACATTAATATATATGTAGATACACATGTAATAAACCTATACCTTGTTCTGCATAAAATTTACAGGTGTGCCAGAAAGATGGGGTAAACATCTCCAGGATGCACAGAAAACAAATTAACCTCCTCAGAATGCGATAAAGACATGATAAAGACATTAACAACGTATGGTTTAATATATCAAGGCTGGGCAAGCCAATTAAGACTGAATAGAAAGTAAGCTAAATCTTTTCCCACAATTCTAATCCTTTCAAATCTGTACGATTTGGAAGACAATAAAAAGCTGCTACTGCTTTAAAAGTTATTTTCACGGTCATTTTTATGTTTTTATACTAATACTCATGCTCCTGCCAGGACCACAAATGAAAGGCGCTGAAATACCCCACGGCCTTTCCTGTGAGATTCACAGACTAATTTTACAGATCTAACAAGTTGGAATTATTGGGACTGGATTCAAACAAGCTTCTAAATTTGGGAGTATCTCTCTGAATCCAGTATGAGATCCTTACTATTTGAATTTCCCTCAGCCCTATGGGAGCCCCGGTATATTGTTGTGTTTTTGCTGCATGTCCTGGTTTAATACTGGCTCTTAGACCTTTTATTTCCAGGCAATCTGTTGAATTACTGGCAGTGCCAAATTGACTCCTCTGACTGCTGCTATTCGCAGAGCATGGAGCCATAAGTGAAGCTGGAAGAGCAGAATGAGGGCAGGCAGAGGTAAGTACAGCCCAGTGAAGTCTGGGGTGGTTTCTTTGTACTTCAGCTGCACTCCCATTTAAGATTTCAGAGAACTCCACTAACAGCCCAGTGGTGAGAAAAAACGCAGGAGGGAAATGAACAAAGGGGGAATCAAACAGGGAGATGAGACCACATTTCACCCCCTGCAGCCTCTTTGGTCCCGTAACGTGGGATTCCCTCTCAAATACCTGCTCAGGAAGCATCATGGATGGGACTGCAGTCCCTAGAAGAATCCAGGAGAGACATTTTAACAATAAAAAAAAAAAAATTACTCTCCCCAGTGTCTAAATTATGCCAAGGATCTCCCAATTCCTCCTATAAAAATGGAAGAACAAAAGGCAACTTAAAGCCCCCTCTATCCTTGAACTGAACTTCTTAGTTTTAACTCATCAGGCTAGTGCCGAATTTTAAATTAAACTCTTAATTGTCCATTTTCTCATTCCACCCAAAAGTGGAAGGGAAAAATCATCAGTATTAATAATCAAAACCTACACAAAGAGAAAGTTTAATACATATATATGAATTATGCCCTTGTAGACAAGGTTGCTGCTATCAATTGCTCCCTGGCAATGAATAACGAATTAACTTTCTGATCGTCATCAGCTATGATTTTTACTCCATGTACGACATGAATTCTCTTCCCAAAGTCAGCGGGGACCTGATCCTGCAAACATTTTAGAACACTTTAAGCTTTGACCCTAAATATATATTATTTAACCTCCACAATTCCATCTTTTTTGAGGATAACTTTAATGGAGCAGCTTTAGAGAATCTGCAAATGTGGGTGCATGTGGTATTAGTGTATACTTTTGAAAAAAATATCTATGTTAATATAGATATTTCTCAAGTGTAAATGTTGAGGTTACGGAAAAATAATTTTTTTAATTCTTTAGATAGAAATGCAAAGAAAAACTACCAGTCCTCATCTTTCTTAATGCATCCTTTCTGCTGTAGGTTTAAAGTGAAAAGGAAAGTTAATCTTATTAACTTAAAATCATATCTCTTTTTTGTCATTTAGTAAAACAAGAGCCCAAAACATCTTTGGCGGGGCTAGACTTAGAGATTGTATTTTTACATAGGCTTTGAAAACCAAAGTCTAAAAACATTCCAAAGGAAAAAGGTCAATGAATAAGTAAGTTCCCTGGGTCTGCTCTGCTTCCACAAAGCTCACCACTGTGCAATCACACACACACACACACACACGGAGATTTTAAGGGCTGAGTGACAGCTGAAAGCAGCTATGCCATACAAGTAACATTACAATAAAACCTATAGAAAAGAAGACTGCAAGTGAACTAGAGCTTTGGGCTTAGAAAGGCATTTTAAAATATTTTTCATTCAGCTATTAATATTGTATTAAAAAAATAATAGTTTTAGCTCGAATTCCCATGTTTCAAAGCTCACACAGCTCTAACACTGAGGTTATCTTGTTTGGCATGAGAACAGCTCATGTCTACATTAAAGCTGGAAGCTTAGAAGTGACATAAACAGGCCTTTTTCTATAAAGATAAAAGGCTAAGCTTTAAAGAATTTTATATTTATAGATAAACGTTTCCATAGTAATCATTACAGTGAAACTTGCTGGTGTCAGCAATCCTTTGCATACAAAAATGGCTTATATTCAAATTAGCAGGAATCACAGAATCAGATCCCAGCTGCTACCTGAAAGAAGGGCTCTCAGGAAAAGTGGGAACAGGCGTCTCTGGGGTGGGTGAGTGCCCTTATTTTGATTCCCTCTCTGCTCCTTTCTGCCCCGTGTGCCGGTACGTAACACAGGAGGCAACTTGGCAGCACCGAAAAAAATTATTTAGGAGACCCAGGCATCCTTTTCCATCTCTAATTTTTAAGCTTCAGTGGGGTAAATACAGACAAAACCAAAAAGCCTAAGACAGGCAATGAGCAGAAAGCTGGGCCAGGGGACGGGGGAACGGTTTTCCCCTCACCTGTTCCCTGTGACTTGGATTCTTTTACAATATACTACAAATTCAGTCCCTGCTTTGGGAAGATGTCCGTTTCTTGTTACGTAGGGCAAAATCCCTTTCCCGTAGCCCTCGCTGAAGCAGGATTTCCCTGCTAGTGCTCAGCAAAGACCTCTGTAAGCATTGTCCCACCGGTGAGCCTTGCTGGACCAGGACTGCCTTCTCATTACATCCCCTGCAACAGGCAGACTAGCATTTAAAACGATGGAAGTTATTTAAAGCAAGGAGGCTCCAGTAATCATGGAAGATACGACCCAAACTGCACATTTCTGGAGGTTTCTACAATGCCCTGAAGTCAATTAGGTTTTAATTAAAAAAAAAAAGTGACGTGAAGGCTTTCAGTCTATGAATTTTTAAAACGCTGCTAGTTAATTAAACAAAAGGAAGGAAAATATCACACTCCCTTTTTTTTTTACAGGTGGCAAGATGAAGGAGAAGAGAGGTGAGGTGACTTACTGGGGGACAACACGGTAAGTCAGTGGTGCCTGGCACAGAACCAAGCCTCCTCACTCCGAGATTACAGCCTACTCCCTCCTTGAAGTCCTGGAGAAGGGAAAAGAAAAATAGCTTAAGGAGAGCTGTTCAGCTTTGAAACGAGAACGCTGCGTGTGTGTGTGTGTGTGTGTGTGTGAGTCCACAGGCGTATGAACATATGCCATGAGAGGGATGCAAGTAATACTCCCTGATCAGCAATAATAAAAAAAATCCCTCCTCCATCTTTTTTCTTTACCAAAAAAAAAATAAAATAAATAAAATAAAAAAAAAATAGGCAAATCAGGGAAGGGGGGGTAAGTCTGAGTGGTTTGCAAGTAACGTACAAATGTTTCCATTGTAATTAGCACGTTAATACCTGTCACTGTCAGGGCCTCTTTCCAGAGAGGGCTTGTTCCCTGTTTCTCTTGGCACGTGGCTCTCTGACACTCCCCAGAGATTCCTTTCACAAGGTGCTCCCTGTGCACGCTCAATAGCCATTTTACCCGGGTTTTTTTATGGTATCTTCTGAGACGTGTATCCAGTCGCTTGGCTCCTGCAAAGCTACTGAAGCCTGGGGCTCGGCTGGCAGAAAAGTAGCCCCCGATAAATAATGAAACTCCTCTGGACGGGGGGAGATGTTTGTGTTAACACCTAGCAGAAGGGAGGGGGGGGGCTGGGAAGGGTGGCCACACTTCAAAGAGGTTGCACCTGGCAAGCGCGGGCGCCCCGCGGCCAGCCGGCTGCTGCCCGAGGTTGGCAAGCCCTGCTGGAGCGGTGGCCACCTTGGCTGCCAGGGGCTCCGAGGAGCCACCTGGCTGGCCCCGGCTCTCGGGTGCTGTCACGGAGCATTAGAGCCCCCGTTAAGTAGAGGACAAGACGAGGAAACGTTAAAAGAGAGCGGAGGGGCCGCGCTCCGCTGACTGGGATTGATGCGGTGGTAGCCCACTGGCTCTTGGCTTCAGGAAAAACACTCTTCCTTGAATTACTTCAAAAAATACCACGTCCTGTGCCTTGTGCTGTGCTGTGCTGGCTCCCTCACTGGCAAAGACTCTCTTTCGAAACAGTTCAAAATCAGCTTTTCTGGTTTCAAATCAGCTTTGCTACACGAGTTCCTCGGTGACATGGCTTAGAGTTTTATCCTGGCCAGGAGTGTCTCGGTGGAGGTCTGCGTAGCAGGCTGCCCCTCTCCAAATACCCAGCTTTCCTATGAGATGGTCACCCGTAAACCTGAAGCATTTCTTCTCCCCGCTGCTCCTTATCTCCCTTCTGTAACTACTGAGGGTCAAAACACCAGAGGGTCAGGGGAGTATTGCAGCGCAATCGTCCCACTTACACATTATTTGACCTGGGCCACGATCTGGGGAAGTCGGTGGGATTTGGAACAAGCTCTACCCCAGGACACCAATGCTAATTATATTTTTTGCATTTCTGCAGCACATGTCGTCCCAGCGTGTGACGTCTTACAGAGGCACTAGTTAAGACCCACAGGTTTCTGGTGAGGAAGAAAACCACCCATTTTATAGAGCGGGAATACAGGCTAATGCAGATCTTCTGTTCTTCGCTGCTCAGGAGATTTCAAAAAGAAATCTAGGAATTATCAGTCATGGAATCACAAATCACAGAACTGTTGGAGTTGGAAGGGACCTCTAGAGACCATCCAGCCCAACTCCCCGGCCAAAGCAGGGCTGCCCAGAGCACATCACTCAGGAGCATCCAGGTGGGGCTTGAAGATCTCCAGAGAAGGGGACTCCATGACCTCCCTGAGCAGCCTCTGCCAGGGCTCCGCCACCCTCACCCCAAAGAAGTTCTTCCTCAGATTTGAGTGGAACTTCCCATGTCCCAGATTGAGCCCGTTGCCCCTTGTCCTGTCACTGGGAACCACTGAAAAGAGTCCGGCTCCATCCTCCTTCATCCCACCCTTTAGGTACTTGTACATCTAGATAAGGTCTCCCTTCTCTTTTCCAGGCTAAAGAGCCCCAGTTCTCTCAGCCTTTCCTCATCAGGGAGATGCTCCAATCCCTTAATCACCTTAGTTATCCTTGCTCACCTTGTACTTCCACTGTCAGTGGCTACATATGATGTAAACCCACAGTGGGTGTCAAAGCAGTTCCCTCTGAATCCGTCCCCCACTAACACACAAATTTCTGGCAACCACCCGCCTTCATGGCTGTATCTATGGGTATATTGTCTGTGCACACACCAACAGCCTCACAAACTCACACCACAGATGCAACTGCACACCACCTCTGTGAGTATATGCACATACGCTCATAATCTTAAAAATTAGATCTCTGTTCCCTAGCCTTTATTTACCCCACAGTGGACCACTGGTTCCTCCCAATTGCTTTGAACAGGAAATAAATGCAATTATTTGCCCTGCTGGTCGGCAAATGGTGATTTTTGCATTGTTGTGGTGGTTCTGTGTGTGCTCGTGCACATGGGGGGGTGTGTGTCAGAGGGACATAACTTCAGAGAAGAGCAGGCGCTTCAGTTAAATACCCTGAAATTCCACTCTAATCTCTTGTTATTGTGAGTTTCATGAAATAAATCCTGCACTGAAATTTTCCGTGTGTGGTCTCAATGGAAAGTAACATATTATAAAAGGCTTGAAGAAAGTCTGCTCAGACATTTTAAGTTGCGAGAGTAGGATGGAAAACACTTTTGCTGTAAGTTCCAAATGTCACTTTTTTTAAAAAAAAAATGGCCAAAATTAAAAACTTCAAACATAGTTTCCTTCAGTTTTTACAGCCCCTGTTGAAAAAACAAAGTCTGAGGCAAATTGGCCGAGGGGTTTTTGAGTGACCACATTTGCAGATGCCGATTATAAAAAAATCATGCCATCCACATTCCAGAATACTTCAGGACTCTCAGACAACATTGCAAGGGAGTTAAATGGACTCATTTCACCACTGTTTCTTGATGGAGCAATGCATAATTAAGGACAGGATAACGAAACCCTCGGCTACTCTGAAATGCCATCTTAAATTATTTGAATAAGAGGTGAAGCAATAAATAACTTCACGCGGCACTTCATAGTGGCAGAAATGCCAAGAGTATCCCACTCAAATATAGGGAAAGATGCAATTCCCCCTTATGTTCCTTCTATTTCTTGATTTTTCCAGCTCCTTTTTTTTTTTCTCTTTTTCCCCTCCCCATGAATTGCCTGTCGCCCCCACCATCCTCCTTCACCTTCCCACACAGATCCTTTTTTGTCAGCAACTGTGGAACGTTCCAGCTACGCCGTGTGAGTTAATGTGGTGCGACGGAGGGAGAGGCAACCTCAGGGAGTCGGAGATTGGAAAAGTTAAGGGGCTGAGTCTCTGGCTTGGGTTCAGTCGAGAATCCCTGTGCCCCCCGTTTCTCCCCGGCAATTAACCCGGCCGCTCGTGAAAAATAAATTTACTGTTTGTGACCCTGAGTCCTGGTTGGTGCAGGACGGTGAAAAAAAAAGTCTTACCAATGTCAGTATAGACAAAGCAAGATCTGGTACAACGGCCTCAAGTGGACCCCGGGGTCACCAAGCTTTAATTTGCAATGCGCCTTGAGATCAGCTGAAGGGTGAGGTAGGAGATATTTTCCCCCCTCACATAACAACCTCAGGCCCCGTTGGGAAGAAAATGCCCCTAGCCAGAAAGGCTGCAAACTAGGCAAATAATATCAAAATGAAGAGGGACAAGGAGCTACTGGAAAGAGTCCAGCGATGGGCAACACGGATGATTCAAGGATTGGGAGCATCTCCCTTATGAAGAAAGGCTGAGAGAGCTGGGACTCTTTAGTCTGAAGAAGAGAAGGCTGAGGGGAGACCTTATTAATGCCCATAAGTATCTAAAGGGTGGTCTGAAGGAGGAGGAAACCAGACTCTTTTCAGCGGTTGCCAGTGAGAGGAGGAGGGGTAACGGGCACAAGTTGGAACATGGGAGGTTCCACTCCAATATGAGAAAAAACTTCTTCACAGTGAGGGTGCCAGAGCCCTGGAACAGGCTGCCCAGGGAGCTCGTGGAGTCCCCTTCTCTGGAGATGTTCAAGACCCCCATGGATGCCGTCCTGAGTAACATGCTCTAGGCAATCCTGCTTCAGCAGGGGAGTTGGACTAGATGGTCTCTACGGCCCCTTCCAACTCTAATAATTCAGTGAAATTCAGTGAAGAGTGCAGGATGACTGGGGCCGGGCTGCTTTGTTTGTTGTTGTTTGAGAAAACAACTAAGGAGGAAAGGGCTGGGTACTGCCTGCGTACCACCAAAGCTGCCTCAGTAGTTTGTGTAACTGTGGAGTAATTCCAGCTGCAAAATAAGTAGTTTTCTCCCACCCCAGGAAAGGCCACAACCCTTACAGAAGGTACAAGTGCTTTGGTACGGAGGTGCTTTATGCTGCTCCCATCTACACGGAGCAGGCCAAAGCTGCATAAATAACGTTGGAAGTGCTCAAGGCAGGGGCTTTGCATGTCTGTCCTCCGCTTTTCTTTACATCACTAATCTAAATGCCAACTACCCTAAACCTTCACCGAGGCTAAAATTAAAGCAGTACAACTATTTACACCGAGAAGAACCTCACCAAGTTCTCAAAATACATTAGTTTCTCAAAATGTTTCCCTGCCAGCTCCAGGTCCCACCTCATGCCACGGAACTGAGCCAGCAGAAAGTTCAGAAAGGGTGAGCGAGTTCCTCCCTGCCTGGGGCAGCTTCCTCCTCTCTCACTTTAACGTGAGCCAACCGCAGTGACAGTCCTAGGTTGCCTACATTTTCCCTGGCAGGATGGTGCCACCATCCCTCCTCTGAGGCCGAGAAGCTTATGGGCCATAGGACCAAGCCCAGTGTGGGGCCGTGAAGCCACCTTTTTCCAGCACAGTCTGTCGTCAGCCTCACCCTACCATCCATGAGAGCTCTGCAGTTCCAGAGAAACCAAGACTTGGTCCCACTCTCAATGTTGTGGGACAAAAGGTTGGTTAAGCATATTTAAGCTTGTTTGGTTTCATTATCACTTCACAACAGCAAGGAGTCAGTGGGGGAACTTCAGTTAGTTGATATTTATAGCAAGCAAAGAATCACAGAATCACCTAGCTTGGAAGGGACCTTTAAGATCATCTAGTCCAACCATAAAACAAACAAAAAACAACAACCCCCCCCCCACGCACAAACACACACACCAACACTAAATCATGTTGCCGAGCACCAGGTCAATTAGTCTTCTGATGTTCTCCAGGGATGGTGCCTCAATCACTTCCCTGGGCAGCCCATTCCAGTGCCTGATAACCCTTTCAGTGAAGAAATTTTTCCTAATATCCAACCTGAACCTCCCCTGGTGCAACTTGAGGCTGTTTCCTCTTGTCCTATCATCTGTGACCTGGGAGAAGAGACCAACCCCCACCTCTCTACACCCTCCTTTCAGGGAGTTGGAGAGAGCGAGAAGGTCTCCCCTCAGCCTCCTTTTCTCCAGCCCCAGCTCCCTCAGCCTCTCCTCATAAGACTTATTCTCCAGAGCCCTCACCAGCATCAATTGGACCCCTCACAAGCTGAATTGCATACCCAGCGTTCACTTCAATGGCTACCACGATCCATGATGATAACTCTGCCTTCTCTTCTTCTCTACTCAGGGCAAAAAGCTACATAAAGCTTTGCAAGTATAATCCAAAACCAGGCTTAGATAAAAGGAGAGTTTCCAATTTTAGCTTGAAGTACTAAAAAAAAGATAAAATACACATACCTGTAGACACACACATACAACTTGCTTCTGACTTTCCCTTAGTTTTTCCCCTCCTTTGCCTTTTCCTGCATCAATTCTACCACAAAGGCAAAGGTAAGGTTCACCTGACTTTCCACTTTCCCATGACATTCCCAGTACACTAGAGTCAAGTGGCATCTGGTATCCATCTCAACAAATACTGTAATGGCCTTTCATCTGAATTTGTTCCTCATTAAATGTTCCCTTACACATTACAAAACCACACAGAGAAGGATGGAGCAAAGGAAAACAAGCAGTGAAGTTTATGACTAAAGTGATCTTTCACTTTGCTGACCAAACCAAATGTAATTTTTTCCCCTCTAATTTTACATTCTATTTTTTCCTCTAATTTTTAGTCTACCTGAACGAACCCTTCCTTCATTTTGTTGAGGTGATTATTTTTTAAATTACGAATGTAAGTAAAACTTAAGATAACAAAGCAAAGCACTTCAAATAAAAGAAGTCAAAACATTTCTTTTGAAATTCAAAATCCCAATTATTTTTTTTTTTTTGACAGATTTGTGAATTTGTTTCTTCTGGAGCTAAATATACAGAGCTGGTAAGACGTTTCACTGCAAACATTCCGCCTAGATCTGAAGAGAAGGTTTTTGTGCCTGTGCCTGAATTTTTTCATGGTAAGAGGGGCCATTTAGCAAGCCAGGACAACGTTTAGAGCTTGGCAATGCTGCCCCTCTTGATTGCCAGTGTTGGCTACCATCTCCTGCCTGATTGCTATCATTTTACTGTGGATTGTATCATCTCCTAGCATCAATGCCAGGGTCCCCGAGGCTTGGGGGTCTAGAGCTCGGTGCAAGCATCAAACACCGTGCTACTCGGTTTGCGCCAACAGTAGCACCAACGTTCACGCAGAAATGGAAAAAACATTTACGGACTTGGGTAATAGTCCAGCAAATCCCCATTAGAATCTTTTACCTCCCTCCTCAAATAAATGAAACCAAAGGGAAAACCGATGGTGGTCACCATATGTTCAGAGTCACAGGCCGCTTTCTCAGCTGGAGCACAGCAGAGCACTCCTGGCCGCCGGTGGAACGATGCCGATCTATACCAGTGAGGCACACGGCCCACAGTTTACCTTACACATCCAAAGTCCCACGTACACTTCATTTAATATAGACTTAATTTAGACTTTCCACAAATGAACACCTTTTAACATTATTCGCTTTGAATTTGTCACTTTTTCTGCAGTAATCGATTAGCAGTTGTTTTCAAGTCAGGGTTTATCTCTTGTTGGCGGGTATATTTATGACACATGGTTACACCTACAAGAATACATTAAAAGTTTTTTGAGCGACTTGGAACTAGAAAGGCAGACTTGTGCCTTGCGGTTGCTACAATCTTTGATGTCAGTAGGAGACTGCATTTACCAAAAATCAAGAAACAGAGTTCTGTTTTCTGAGATTAAAGCCGTCCGGGTTAAACTTTTAAAGAAGCCGAGTCAACGCAAGTAACTTTCAAACACACCTTTGAAACGTTCAGAAATATTAACAGAGCACCATGCATAAAACTTTTACCTGCGTATCTCCCCCTTGATTAACTTCTTTTTCTGAGAGACAGCATGCTGTTTCTTACATAGCATCCAGCTGAACAAAGGAGAAACAGAGCCTCAACTGTGTGCTCTGGGCACCAGGATCTGATGCAACTCACTTTCATCTCGGCGTAGCTTATCTGGTAGGCAGACCCAACGGAGGCATGAATTCCTAAGGATAAGTTATATTAGACAGCATGTGACTGGGTTCAGCCAACTCACCAGTGATGAATTTGCCTTCTCCTTCTGGAGTTTTACTTGCTTTTAAACAGAAACCTTTCCAAACGGAATGAGCCTCTCAGTTAAATCTTTACCATAGTTAGATACGATGCAAAAGAAAAAAAAAAAAAAGGAAAAAAAAAAGAGACAAATATGCAAGTTACAGACCCACAGTCCAGTCTGCACGTCAAAGTAGGCAAACGTGATGATATTCACGCATATATACATACAGATAAAACACACCACCTGAGTGAGCTTATCTTTAATGACACAGGATTGTGACTTGGGAAAACAGAATTCAATTCCCAACTTTGCTACTGAATTCTTCTGCCACTTGAGCTAGCACATGTAGTGTCTAAGTCTCTCATTCATTCATGTAGACAAAACAGTCCTTTGGGGGCAAGGGCTGTCTTCACTGCATTCTTCTATATTGCCTAATGAAATAGCTCTGACGTGAGGTGGAATTTTGTCATGTGGCAAATAGGTTATTGATAGGTCTTCTCTTTTTTTGTAATGCCAAAAATAGATCACAATGAGGGCAGTGTTGGGCAAAGACCGTAATTAGGGAACAACATGTTTCTAGTTTCATTTTCTCCTGCTGTAATAAATACTGCAAACACTTGTTTTACAGTACTAGTTCAAAGCATTCCAGGTTGCAGTGAGCTACTTCTCCGTTTGGGGGATATCGGTATAATATATGCTGGTATTTTATATGGGCTTTCTTCAGACATGCAGAAATTTGAGACAGAATTCATCAACACCTTTTCTCCGGCTGCCAACGCAGAGCCGTGGCTGGGAGATGAGAAATATTCTGTCGCAGTTAGGGAACACGGGACCTAACTGGGGAAAGCAATCAAAACTGAATGGTGGTGCACAGACTACAAAGCCCATGCCCAGTTCTCATCAGCCAGCCTTCGTCTAGGTTGTGTTTGAGTCAAGTGATTGTTATTTTAATATTTCTTCTGGAATGGTAGCAACTTCATTCAATGTGAAGCTGCACATTATCCACCATCGCTCTCATCCTCCTCCTCTAGGATACACCCACACCCCTGGGTTAGAGAAAGCTGCAGAGCTAAAGACCCTCGTTTCCCATTAACTACCAAGAAGAGACTAAACACTACTTTCCAAACTCTGTGTCACAATTATTTACTGCACAGACCTCGGCTTTTAAATATGTGTTTTAATTTCCTATAATCCCAGCCCCTACCATGATTATGTGGAATTCCATTTATTCTATTTGTTCTATTTTAAAAGGGATGAAGTCATCTGTGCTGGAAACTATGACCTGATTGAAAGTACTGAAATGCTGCAATGTCTCAGACACAGCTCTGGCACATGAAGAAGTATAAATTAAACTCTTCTGCAGACATTTGATCTCTTGCTATGAAAAGGGATATTGTGCTTCCTCTGTTTAACAGTATTCTCTGTCCACTGTGAAAAGAACCCTGTTTGCACTTTTTTTTTTTAAGTGTGGCATTTTTTTCCACTCTAAATAGGGTTGCAAATTAGGCTTCGGCATGTATACACACAGAGTCTATATATTACTGACTGCTGTGAACTAAGGGATGCCAACGTGCCAATGCCAGATCTCACAGACTCATTAACCAACTGATTCAATCGTTACCAGTGCATCTAATCCTTCTGACCTGGAGGACTGCACACAGTGCAAGAATTCCACAATTGCAGACCATTTTTGGTCATGGGTAACAGATCAGCAGAAGGCAAGGCAGCACGTTAATCCAGTCAACAGTCGTTGCTGACAGTTATCTACAAAAATTCCAGTAGCCATGCAAACCCTGCCCCCCCCTTAGCATTAGGTCACCAATTACAGACACCACATCTTCATTCAAGGTAATTCCATGTGCCTTGCAAACTCTAATATAGTTCTGCGCAGAAGGGTCTTCTTGCTCCAGAATTTTAAGTAAACGCGTATAAATCTGGGCTCTTGACACATGAGCTATAATTCAGCGTGTTGTGCTGCAAAATAATTCAGTCAAGCCATCTCATGCTAGACGTTATTCGGTACAGAATTAGCTCAACTTGCCTACTCATGTGGAGATCTAGGGAAGCTGTGGTGAGAATAGCCATGCTGAAAAATAGTACTTGAGTTACTGCAGGGTCAGCAACAGATGAGGTCTGTGAACTACAGCGAATTCCCCCTTTTCCACAACAAGCCAGACAATTCATATTAATAGTTAAGGAGTTTTTTGTGTCAGTAAGATTCACTTTGGGGGCAATACTCTTCAGTGGAAACAGACGCCTTGTGATTTCTGTATCAAATGCTTTCAACTCAACAACAATATTGGACAAGATCTTGAAGTGCTCGATACTGACCTGCCTTCGATCCCATGAAAATGGAGGGGAAAAAAAAAACCAACCAAAAATCTCTCACTGCAGGCAGTGGAAGAAGACTAAAGACAATGGAAATATTCCTTTTTATAAATCTCAATAATATTTTTTTTTACTATATTAGCCCTGAAATAAAAAAAAAGAAAAAAAAAAGAAAAAAGAAAAAAGAAAAGCAGTCCCTGCAAAAAAGCAGCTCATATCTTAGTAGCTGAGTTATTTCTTTGTTGTATGTGGCTCCCAGAAATAACGTGTTCCAATGGCCAGGCAGGGCAGGGCTGTGGGGAGCTGGAGACCAGCCCTGCTGCTGGGGGGAGTCTGGGCTGGCCCCCTCGATGCCCTGTCACCGACACGAGTGAAACAGTGAAAGGGACAAATAAACTGCCTTAACTTATGATCCTCTGCAAGGGGCACAATACCCAGTTGTAGGAACTTCTCTTCTAGTTGGCAGCACAGATAACTTCTTCAGAGAAAGACATCACCTCTTCTATTTTAATGCTAGAAATAACTCAGTCTCCTGTTCCTAGCTCAAGACAATTGTACATCTTTAGCTGGTCAAAAGATTTCTGTTGATGTTTCTATGTTAGAAGACTGAATTTTTGCTAGCCACCATTTTTAATAGCATGCTCTTTCCTTAAAAAGAGTCTGAAGTTTGTTGAAACAAAAAGATTTTAAGTATTTTAGCCACAAATATTTTGAGGCTACCTCTACCAGTCTCCAATTTTCCCTGCATTTTCTACTGCTAATGGAGCCTTGCAGGAAAAAAAACCAACAACATCCTTTGCTATATATTCCCTCCTTCTTTCATTTCACAGTAATACGATGTGCAGTCCTTGCTCTTTGATGTTCCTTTGTGCTGGGATTTTCAAAGGAAATTAGCTTCCAAAATACGATGACACTGAGCAGCAGAAGCTGAGCACCTGACTTCAGTGGGTCCCACTGAACATTCAGGCTCAAACTCTAATACTGAAAAGACACGTGTCATCTGTGACCTAGAGACTGACATCTTTTGTGGCATTTAGTCCTGTCAGAGTTATGTGGTAACGTGGAAGAGGTGGATGTCCACTGGAAAACTGAAACACTGTGATATATAACACACATCTCTTTAGTTTTTGGGTTTTTTTGTTTTGTTTTGTTTTGTTTTCTATCAGAGGTCCTTACGTCATTTTTGGATGCTTCAATATAGAATAAAAATCAGCTAATACAATCAAAATAGTGTAATACACATCAGCTGTGCAATTTCTGCTTCATTTTGCAGAGTCATTCCTTTAGTCTTTGAACACTTTGAGTGCTTTATTCTGAGGTGGCTCCTCTTATGGAACAGCCTTCAGAAGTTGCGTGAGAGCCTTTGGTGCCGCTGGGTTTGTTTTGGTTTGGTACAGAAAAAGCGTTTTCAGTAAATTGAAGCTTTGTGACTGGGCAGTTCCTTAATGAAGAGGGGAGTTAGGATGTGGTCCCCAGCCATGGACCGGGTTTTACATGTAATAATCAGTCAAGGAAAGGGCAGCCAGAAGGAAGGGGAAACAAGTGCACTAATCAGTCTACTGCCAAGTTAAAAAAAAAACAAAAAAAACCAAAAAGAAGTGTGTGAGGGTCATCTTTAAAGACAAGCTCGGGCAGACTTTGCAAGCCCCATCAGCCAGAGGTGCACGGCAAGCATCTGACCCCTAGAGCACCCAACAGGCCAACTCCATGGACAAAACCAGGCTTTCCTGGAAACCGGTATCGAGCTGCTCAGCTTGAAGCACTTCTAGCAACACACCTGAGCTGAAGCACTTTACTTGAAACTTCAATGTAAATAGCAGAAAATGTCACCGGAGCGGTTTTCTCTGATCCATATTTCTGTCAAACCAAACTCACAGTCCAGCTTTGCAGGCTGCTTTTCTGTGTGTGGCTGGTACAAGTGGTTTCCGCTGACCACTGCCGGAAAGGAGCAGAAATAGTTCACCACTAACTGAAATATACTCATCTCTTCATTAGGAATACAAACCCTTATGAGTTATAAATTCCTAATTGAAATTTAATAAATTTTATGAACAGATTTCCTGTTTTTTCTTCAGGGCTTTAACATTCCTAGTTGATGAAGAAGGCTTCTCCCCTTGCTTACACCTTTGTAATTAGCCATCTAGTCCTCGAGACGGTTACAGCAGCACTGTGTCAAATCACATTATTGGTTTCAGTGCAGGAGTTTCTCTTTGAGTGCCTCATTTCCTCCAGCACCCAGAACATCTTAGAGAACCCCGTGGATGTTGTCCAACAAGTAGTTTCCCAACTCTTACAGCTACCCCTGCTTACACCATCCTTGCCTCACGCTTGATATAATGATGCAGCCAGCATCCCCAGCTATGTCCCCTTTACCACTAACAGCTGGGAGGAAGTTAGGAAGAAGTATGCCCATTTTTAGCAGCCATCTGTCATAGTTCACCTGAGATCCTAGAAGGGAGACCACAAAGGTATGACCAGCAGATCTCTAACTCCATAACTCAAATATCTATGGAGAAGCTAGATGTCTGTGTCCTCATAGCTGGGAACATATTCATAGATTTTTCTAGTGCTGTTTTAATATGGTTTTAGCAATCCAGAGCACAGAGCCACAAAAACTTCCCAGAGGTACATTTTTCCTGCTAACCAGTCAAACCATCATGTATGTCTCCATGAGGATGAGGAAAAAGCAATAACCAAGTCTTCTAACCAAGGATGCTTTGGATCCAGTGCTACTGAAGATTTTATAGCTTCCTGAGCTGGAAAGCCATAACAACCTCTCCTTTGTTTCACTGACATTCATCCCAAACGATGTTTCACTGCCCCAAACCAGCAAAAGAAGTAATTGTGAAGGTCAATATTTTCTGATCTCTCTAAATCCCATGTTATGCACGTTGCTTTCCTCCACCTGTGTCCACATGAATGAGAAAGCAACCACAATTCTCTAGAAGGGTAATCCCAAGAAAGTATGAGCAAAAAACCTGTAGTGGGTCAGACCTTCTGGCTCACTATCTGATCTCCTGTGGCCATAAGTGGATGCCTGGGAAAGAGTATAAAAAGGGAGCAAGAAAGTGATATTTCTCAAAATGACTCTCTCAGCTTCCAATGATTTCTTATCATAGAATCACAGAATGGCTTGGGTTGGAAGGGATCGTCTAGTTCCAACCCCCCTGCCCTGAGCAGGGACACCTCCCACCAGACCAGGTTGCTCCAAGCCCCATCCAGCCTGGCCTTGAACCTCTCCAGGGATGGGGCAGCCACAGCTTCTCTAGGCAACCTGGGCCAGGCTCTCACCACCCTCACTGTAAAGAGTTTATTTCTGGTATACAATCTAAATCTCCCCTCTTCCAGTTTAAAACCGTTGTCCCTTGTCCTGTCGCTACACTTCCTGACAAAGAGTCCCTCCCCAGCTCTCCTGGAGCTCCCTTCGGGTATTGAAAGGCTGTTATAAGGTCTCCCTGGAGCCTTCTCAGAAACTTCCTGCTCTGGTGAAACCATGTGCCCTCTGCCAAAAATCCCGATCTCTCTGTCCTCTCTGCACAGTGTAGAGCCAGCACTGAGCCCAACGGTTTGGCCCTTTCAGTTCTTAAAGCAATGAAGTGGGACTATGTGTAAGTGTAGTAAGTGCCCCTACCAAGGTCTTTCCATACATAGGCTGGCTTTCCTCCAGCCACACTACTGACTATTGGCAAGATATGCTGAAAGGCAGAGCGCTCCCACCTCCACTGCTGTTTGTCACTGATCCGACCATAAGTCATCCTTCAAAAGGAACTTTTGAACAAAAGGAACTGCCATAAGTCATCCTTCAAAAAGAAATTGCATCAAGAGAAGATGAAGGATGTTGTGTCCTCCAGTTTCCCTCCCTTCTCAGGAACGATGCGGCAATCACGTTGGCTTTGCCCAGAAATACCAAGATGTTATTATTAATAATATTTATTATTCCTTAGTGTTTTTCCACTGTCCCCGCAAAGCTGCTAGCCAGCTGCTTTTGAAAAGTGCATGTGTAAAAAAAACTAATCATCACACTGAGAGAAAAATGCTTAGTGTCTAATCTGGACATAGAAAGGCACTACACAATTATTGTCAAAATCTACCGTAAACACGTCATTTGCCTTGATATTTGAACTGTGGTGATCAAAGTTCGAGCTGTGCTCATTATGCACTTGTTGGCTGGAAAAAGAGAAAGATGACACATGACGCTATTTCCATGCCCCGATTGGCTCCAATGACCAAGTTTCTGGTGCAGAAGGCCCAAAGAAGAAGAAATGAAAAAATCCCTTTGGTTAGAAAAAAAATCACACGTCCGAGCCTAGAATTCATTTCCTATGAATGCTTATTAAAATTCAGCTCCACGGAGGTTCATGAAAAGAGTACAGAGCGGACAAACTCCGGCAGCGTAGGTTACAGTTTCAAATGAATATTAGCCATCCTTTTAACAGCATCCATTAAACCCTATTTTGCAGTATTAATCATAAAGGCCTCCGAGAGTTGTCTTTAAGTTCAATAACAAAATTAATCCATTAATTGATGATGGAATGTATTTACCTTTAGAGAAAAAAATATAATATTCCAACTATTATTATAATGGCCATTATTAGTTTCTTTTAAAAATTTGTTGTACCTTTTAGAGGCACTTCAGTAACCATGTTGTTTCAGGATACAAAGGGCTATAGACCGTTGCCCACTCTGAATAGTCCTCTGAATGGGGCCTTTGTTTTGTGTGCTGTTTTGGTAGGAAATGGTTGCTATTTAGGTCTCCAAGAGGGAATATAAAACTATGCTCACCTAATCAAACAGACCAGTAAATACAGCAGTTAATCTGACAACTTCGAATTCCTGAATTGCATTCGGAGAAACAATTTAACACAAACAATCGTTTAAAGCTTGCATTAATCATCCACCTTGGGTTACTAAGATGCGTAATTTGTTTTAATTATTGTAAACTCGTGGTTCTAAGTGACATTTCTAGCAGTTGGATGTTTTATTAAAACTAGAAGAGAGAAAAGGTACCGTTAATCTTCTGCATCGACAGAGTTGCAAAATAAAAGCAGCGCTATCGTGTGCATCAGAAGACAGACCTATCATAACTCTATGTCTAAAAAATTTAACTCTCCTAAGTGTTCTAAGTAAGGGGAATACAATTGCTTGTGAACTAAATCAGCTATTGTTCTCCATGGTGGCAAAATGTTCCTTTCTGAGCAACCCTGCATGGTGAATGTGAATCTGGAAGTATGCCTTGTTTTGCTTGAATTATTAACATTTTCCACAATAGCTTCATAGTTACCTTGAACAGGTTCAGTGGGCACTTCAGAAACAAAAGGGAGAAAGGGAAAAGCATGTGCAAAAAATAAATAAATTCCACCTGGCACTTCAGTGCAACACAGAATGACACTTTAAAACAGCAACAGAAAAAGGCTTTTTCGTTTGGAATGTAGTCAAATATAAAGATATAACAACTATATTTATGTTTTGTGCCTCTCAGAACAATAGCAATAGCAATCTTTTGCTTGCCTGTCCTTGCAACGTTACAAGGTAGTTGTCCAAAGCTGGCTGTGTTTTTAAAGCGTTACACAAACTCTTTCTTCCTTCTTAAACAAACAAGAAAAAAAAAAATAAAAAAAAATCCTGGCTTTTAAAAGAGCCATTGTCACTTCTGGCTGAATGTTTATTTTACTGTCTCCTGCACAGCAGAGGGCATTCCACCTATAAAGAGCAATTATATAACACTGGGACAATTTGAATACTCTAATCAATGCTAGTTAAAGTGCAGATAAATAAACTTTTATAGTGCCAGGGCTCCTACCCTCCATGGAAATTATTGTTAATTTATTGAATCAATAATCTTGGAACAATAAATTATAATGCCTTTTGTTTTACTAAACCCATCTTGCAGCATGTTTAAAAAGCACAGCTTTATAAATATTGCAACAGGCTAGGGGGAGATTTCCAACCAAGGCTTTGTGTCTGTCCCATTATGTGAAAGATTAAATTGTAAAAGAAAAAAAAAAACAACAAACCAACAGAAAACTTGAAGGTGCAGAGACACTGAAAAAATAAATCCTTAAATACAGAAACTGCCTGCGTTGTAGCTCAGCCCTTTTTTAACTCCTTCATTACTAGCAATACTTTTATTATTTTATTCTGCATAAAGTGGAAAACACTAGATTGATGAGAACTCAGGAGTTTTAAGATACAAGACTGGAGACTGATCTTCATTACAGCATAACTTTGCAATAGCTCTATTAACTTCAGCAGCACAATACTGGATATATAGATCAATGTAACAGTGATCACAGACTTATCAAACAACTGAAAATATATTTTCTTTAGAAGCAATTTCACTCACAAAAGATGCCACTGGAATTAACTTCACCTTTAGAAAACATCACATCATTCAGGCTAGTAGATATCATGTGGATGATACTTGCTTCTACATAAGCTTTCCTACTCTGTATTTTTGCAATACCTGTTAGAGGGAAACCCAAATCCCTGGCTGTTAAGGTGCTAGAATAATACAGTTAATTTTGTTATGGTCTGGACCATGTAAAAAAATTTTCATGCATCACTGATTCCAGTTTGTCTCAGTTCAATAAGACATCAAACATAATCTTGTGAGGAATCAGTGCTTTTACCTTTTCCAGATAAAACGAGTTGGAGCAGGGACTATTGGCTGTTCTAGTGGGAACAGCTTCAGATCAGCAACAGAGTCTGGGTTTTGTTTGGTTGGTTTTGTTTTTTTTTTTTACTTTGAATAGCTGGTTGGTTTGGGGTAAGGTAAGGTCTTATCTGTTGGTAGTGAGAACGTTCCCCCTGAATTTACTGCGTCAAAATTTCATCCCCGTTCTTTTTGACTAGTTGCTGTCAAAGTTTCAACACTGGGACACTTGTTGATGAGAACCAGACCTTCAGCAAGGTGTAAATTAGCTCAGCTGAGTAGGAACTAATAATTCCATGTGGATTTGAAACAGCTGAGCATGTAGCCCAAAGATAGTTAATTCTGTGTCTCTGTGCCGAAGAAAGAAACTACATGAGTTGCCATCCTGCTTCTGATCTCCTATTTTTGATGAAGGTTTTTGAAGCTGGAGCCACAGTCCCTATCTTATGTAAGCTTTGCTTATTACACAAGGAGCTAAACATAAGTAAAAGTAGGCTGAATCATATGGGGACGCAAACCTGGCTAAAACCCCCAGAAATCTCTGAGGTGGGTGTGAGGGAAATCAGCTGCTGTAATTACCAGGGTGGTTGTGGGGGATAAGGGAGCAGCCAGATTTGGCTGAGTTTGAAGCTGCGCTCTTGGATTTATAGACAGAGAGTGTATTTTGACTTTGTCTTCGGCTTGATAATTTTTAACTCTTGCAGTTTTGCAAGGTTGCCAGCGCCCAGACGGGAAGCGTCGCTTCAAACACTGCCTACATCACCAGACAGCATCCAGCCACAGATAATTTTAAAATTACTCGTTTAGTGGCTGGCAGGCTGCGGACATTTTGTCTTGGTACTTCTAATCCACTTCACCACGGCTCTTTTTGTGCAAGCTGCTGTAAGTCACTAGTATACTGCAGCTTCAAGCTCTGCGGCGTCATGTCTTTTTATCCCCGTACTGCGGGATACTTTTTTTTTTTCCCCTTTCTTTTTCCTGACTTATCAGCAGAAAGGAAAAATTTCCACGGGAGACTTGAACTGTGCATTTGATGTACCCACCTAGCATTTTTGACAAAGTTGTACACTTAGCTCCATGAATTGCTCGTTGTGCTGAACTCGGCTCACGAAGCCTGGGACGTTTCAGGAATCTTTGGATGAAAGAAACTACATAATGAAAGCCATTTTTGGCAGGAGCAGCATCTATTATTAGGGGACTTGAGACTGCATCATTAAAATCTCTGGGAGTTTTGTCATTGATTTAATCAAGAAGAGGAAGCCCATAGTTGCAAAGCTACATGCAAAATATAAATATCTATCATTTTTTAATAAAATGTGTAGGACAATGCATCCTTGTAGCAATATCTGCAGATAAGAATTCACAAGATAAATGGTGGTCCAAAGCTGCTATTCTAAGCTTTCCCTATAAGTCATATTTAGCTCCTCTACTGTCTCTGCAGCAACTGTATACAATTATCTTCACTCTAACAGCATCCCTAAAGCAGATGTAATTAGGGATCTTTGGAGCCAACATATGCATATCTTAATTACAGAACCAATATGGGATACTATTTGTTCCAACATTTACCATAAAAAAAAAAAAAGTCATGGACGTCTAATTTAAGAGATCGTTATTTTTTATGCTAACTTTGATTAGAACGTACTCAGCTAAACTGGTCACTCTAAATATGACACCCAATTGTTACTGGGGAGAGGAGGACCTCACAGAACCCATCCTAGCAATGCTGGGACAAGACAGAAAACCAGATTTTTCACTCTGAACAATCACTTAGAACAAAGTCAACATTGAAACGTTGGATCAGAGCTGTTCATGTACTCAGCAGTTGTAAGTTGCTAACTCAGGTGTGAGATAAAGGAGAAGCAGACCCTTAACCTGCATAATTCAATTAACTGTTTGACTTACTTGACTTCTTGACTTTCAAAAATTTTTTTCTATAATTTAGTTAGCCTTAATGTACTACATGAGAGAAAAAAACAAGAAGAAAGAGTTCCTGAGTTGCCAAGATCCCAAACTTTCCTTGTGAGTCAAAAAGTTAAAAATAGACATCACAGCATATCGAAACATTACATGCATTCATGGGATTGGATCAATATTTGTAAGCTAAGTATGGATGCAAAACAAAATACTGAAAATATTGGATGTGTAACTACTTACTGCTTACAGCATCTGTATATTTTTTTCTTTGAGCTGTCATCAACGAGCTCTCTGGAACTCTTTTTGCATCATATGTTTTCTGTAGAGGAAAGGACATCTTCATTCCATGGGCTAATGCCTGCAGAAAAAGGAACAGGAAGCAGAAGTTCTTGGTTTTCAGAAATTCTTGGATCAGTCTGCGACTGATCTCCTCATTCTCCATTTCTCTGTGTGAAATTAGGAAGCATTAACACTTAGTTTCCTCAACAGGTGGTGTTTGTAAGCCGTATAATTCCATAGTGATCACACGCTTCACAAAGGCCTTGTAGATTAAACAAACCATTTTTTACAAATCAAGTGGGTCTCTGCGCAAGAGTTATTTTTGATGGGAGTGAGCGAACACTAATAACCCCCCAGCTGATTAATTCTGACAATAAATGAAGACTTTACAATTGATAGCCCAAATCTCCTTGTTCGTTTTCCAGTTCAAACTCTTTACCCTGTACTTTCCCACCGTATTTGATGCCTTCTCTAATTTAAATACTTTTGTAACAGCTTCGCTTTCTTCCGATTTTTAACACCACTTGTTACAGATGACCTGTGCCTCCCTAGGGACACTGAATATCATATATTTCTCTTTAGGGGTAGAAACATCAACCCTTTCGGATATTTAAGTGTGAAGACCAGAGGGCTGCACCAGAATAATGTTCCAGTTGACATGACACAGGTATTGGTGTATTTCTTGCATCCTGCTTTGATTCAACAGCAGGCAGTGAAGGACAAAGGACAGATTAACAGCTTCAGTTAGGAGATGAACCAGGGAGTGCTCCAGGAGGAACTGAATCTGTCTTTGATTTCTTGGCTCAGGCAAAATTACACTGCCAATTTTGTCAGTCCTGAAGTCCAGATGAGCAACTGACCAGTAATAGTTTTTCAATTTCTTTACATCTGAAGAAGAGCAATTGCCTGATAACTTCCCATGAGGAAAAGACTGATACCCAGTGACACTCTCATTCAGGTGGTCAAGCTCAGGTAAGCTGGTATCAAGCTTTTCTTCTTTTAAAATACCTTCTGATTAATTAAATTCATTCAGGTGGTCAAGCTCAGGTAAGCTGTATCAAGCTTTTCTTCTTTTAAAATACCTTCTGATCAATACCTATGATTAATCTGTTAGGTTTTCTTACCGACTGGATTAAGCAAAGTTTTATCTTATGGAAATTGCATCAGATCACTTGGATTATTGCTGCCCACATTCTACCAGGGCACTTACTGGGTGAACTGTAGACATTTCACCTCAAGATTAGTGGCTGGGAAGAGCAAATGGACACGACAAATACAAAACCTAATAAACAAAGTGGATGCGACAAGGATAATTAAACAAAGCAATGTGTTAAGCCCCAAGATATATAACGTATATGTCTGTTGTTAATGGTATTACAGAACAAGAGTTCTTGTGAAGAATATATTGCAGTTTTTAATATTTGTGAAGTTCTAGATAAAGAAAAATATTATTTTCCACCTCTACTTTATGCCACCCACCCCAGTCAGTGTACGACTGAAGAAGCTGATAGGAAAGTGACTTGCAAAGGGTCACCTACCAGGACTGCCAGAAACACAACTGGGTGCCAGGAACACAAACCTGTGTTTGAAATCAAATGATAACGGCAATAGCCCCCACTAACCGCACAGCAATTTTCATCTCCAAAAACAGAGGCAAATAAAAATTAAATGCTGTGACCGATAGCTAGGAGGCGATGGATAAATCCCCAACAAGTAGATGTCACTGGTCAGAGGGCAAGCTGCTGCCAAACCTGCACGCTGACTAGGATAAGCAAAGGAAGACCTGCAGATGGAGAGCGTTCAAGGGAAAGGTGGTGGGGCACAACTGCAGTAACAGCAAGAGCAGTTTGTCTGCCCTCTAGTTCATTGCCACTTCTTAATCAAAGCTTCAGGGCATCATTGAAACAGGACCGTTAAATAAATACTCATCAATAGCGCAGGACAACTACGACCACAAATAATTTCCTTCCAACTGTGAGGGCAATGCATATCCCTCAAGTGCCCAACATCACGCTCTTGACTGACATGGTGGGCTTTTCTATGTGAACACAGATCATACCCAGCATAGCATTGTGGCTGAGTGCTGCCTAGCCATTTTTAATTAGATGAAAACAGCAATCCTCTTCTCCTTTCAACCACCTTGGTTGGTAGGAGAAATAGCTTGATTTTTTTGGAGGCCATTTTTCGATGGCTTGTGTTTGTATGGATATCCTGCACATTTCTCTGATCTGGGGCTGTATACACATATTTTAAAACTTGATCAGTGTCAGCTGAATGAGGAAGGACCAGTGCAGGTGCTTTGCATCGGACCCGAATGATGCTGGAGGGGCCCCCTAATCTGTGTCAGTGAGATCCCCATCTTAGGCTGCTCCCTCAATAAAATCTCTCTCCCTTGGGTGCCTGTTTCATAATCCAGACGAAATGCAGATCCTGTGGCATGCTGGAGCACGTGGCAATCTTTGGGTACTTTGTCAATCATTTACTTGTTAGGACTGAGAACTAAGTGGGAAAGTGCAGTAATGCCAGGTGTCCCCCTTTTGCCTTTTTTTCTAGGCAGATAGGTCAAGATACTCTTCACTTTATTTACCAGCCAAAGCATTTTTTTCGGGGGCAGCTTGATCTGAAGAGCAGTACGGATCCCTGGTGCACAAGGATTGTGAAAGCCAGCAAAGGGACAGTGCGTTGGCATGTTCCTCAGCTTCCCACTAACACTGTTTCAGCCTTGAGGAGGTTTCAGCCACTGCTTGGGGAGAGGTGAGTGAGGGTTGAGGGGGTGTAGGTAAGGAGCAGTGTCTTGCAGGGCTCTTCCCCAGGAGAAAGCTCAGGCTTTCTCCCCACTGGGACGAGGTGACACTGTGGCACACCTGACCATCCTGACCTGCCCCCTCCTCCCCCCACCATGCCTCCAGCAGTTTGCTTTGTCTCTCAGAGAAGGCCAAGAGTAGACATGGACGGTTCCTCAAGCTGCCCCCAAACCACTGCTACAGTGACACACAGCAAGCTCTCCCTGGCCAGGCATGACAAAAAGCTGGAGATGGGCAGGACTTCTGGCAATGCACGAGCCCCCAGCACAGCCGAGGGGGCTCTGCCACCTCCTTCCCACCTGTGCCTTGGCCAAAGGGCAGCCCCAACGCTAACCCCAGGTTATCCATCTCACCACATCAAACGTTCCTCTCTAAACCACCAGCCAAGGTCTGTTTTTCAGTACAGCCTTACACAGGGGGAGGAAGGGAAGAGGGCAAAGATGCAGGAGCTCATGGTGATATTTCTTGCTTAATATTATTGTGTTAATTCCTTGTTTGTCCAGCAGCTGAATCATCTGTGCCTCCTCTGGGACGTGGCTCCAGCTGCTGTGAAAGCCGGTGGAGAAGGCAGAGCTGATTAACTGTGGGCTCCCCTGCTGCTGAATCCAGCCAGTGAGCCATGTACGGGCCATTTCCCCGGCAAAATTTGTCTCTTTATTGAAAATCATAGATGGATTTCCTCCGGCTTTGCCTTCCTCCCTCCCTGCTGCAAGGAAGGCTGCCGTAGCAAGGGTCCTCTTAGGGAGAGCATCAGCAGGAGGTGGCTTCCTCTGCCTGTCCCCTGCTCCAGGTCCCACCAGGGCGTAGGGCAAGGGGGGAAGAGCAAGAAGGCTCACACCTACAGTCTGAAAGGAGAATATTCAGGACTTTGGCAGCCACAAAGGAGACCTGTTAAAATCCAGATCTCCTGCTCGAATGAGCGACCACTGGACAGACACAGAGGCCACAAGAGCTCAGCCCGCTCCGTGCAGATGACCGAGCGGATTGCTCAGCACTGGAAAACAAAACAAAACCTTAGGGTTTGCTGCTTGATGACTACTATGTAAGCCTCTCCTTTCTTGCCTAGGAGAAAAAAAAAATAATAAAATAATCCCTGCATGATGGAATTGTTTTCCTTTGGCTCCTACAGCTGGTGGCTTAGCGAGCTTCCTTACCAGCTAGAGACTGCACACGGACAGCAGTGACCTGTGCTGGTCAAACTGGAGATCAAGGATTGCTCTGATACTGGGCTATTTAAGAGGGGGCCTTTTTATTGCTACAGGTAGATCAGAGATTGTTTTGAAAGCGGACTCATCCTTTCACACAATTGCCCAGAAGAGGCCTTTGAAACACTCAGCCTGTTGGTTTCTGAGGACGGACTTGCCTGCCCAGGGGAGATGAGGGGCAGCCTCGGAGCAGAGGAGGGGTCACTCTCACTTTTGTGACAAGTCATTATTATTTTCAGCTGCCTCGTCCCAGTCAGACCAAACGCCAGGTCAAGAATGCAGCCAGCCCTGGGAGAGGACTCTGCATTTTTATGGTTTATTATGGTAGGGAAGTAATGCGGAGTCAGGTCTGGGAAATCAGCACCAACACGGGTAGCAGTGTAGTAACGCTGGTTGCAAAGGTTTGTCCTGAAGGCTGTTTTGGAATTAAAAAAAAAACAAAAACAACCACAAACAAACACACACCACCTTTTTTTTTTTCTTTTAAAAACATGAGCATTTTGCAAATAACTGCTCTTTTTAAAGATTCTTCAGTTTTTCAGCTTAAAGCAGTTTTGTTTACTGTTTTATTTCCTCCCTTCTCTTTTTTTTTTTATGTTCTTCACATTTTCTTTTTTCTCATTTTTGTACTGAAAAAAAAAAACCCCACATAGCGAGAGGCTGGGGGACACTCATTTGTCAGTCGAAATTGACAAATATCTGGTATTTTGTTGGGCTTTGTTTGGTTGGTTTTTTTAAATGACAAAGTCACAGATGTGGGAAACCCCAAGGAGAAAAGGTGAAGATGTTTTCAACGGCGGAAAAAGCTTATGGCCGGTTCCTTTTAGCTACTTTGGCTTATGCACAACCACGTATATGACAGTAAGCTGTTTGGTTTGATACTAATGAGCACGGTAAGAAATACACCCCCGTTCAGGAGCTTCACCTTGCGTGCAGCAACACAGCAACGGGTAGCACAGAGCGTAGGTCTCGCTTTTTAAGGACAAAAATCTGACAGAGACTGGCTGCTGACGTTCAGACATTTCAGGGCAGCGCAAGCAGGACATGTGCACAAGCACAGGATATTAAAAAAAAAAAAACAAACCCCAACATTTCTAAATCTATCCACCCAAGGCAGTTTTTTCATACGCGGACGAGGTTAATAGCATGACGCGATTTGTACAGCCAAAATTCTTAATGAAAAGAAGTCTCTTTTTAGTATGATAGTGGAGAACATCGGTAACAGAAGCTTTTCAGGTAGGCTGGAAATACCCTGATAGGCTGTAGACGGAGCCACATCTTTTTGAAATGACCAGGAAAACTCAGGAATTGGTATAGCATCAGGCCTCAGCATCCTCACCAGGCTCAGCTGATGCACAGCAGCTTGTTGATCCAGGATGACCTGGTGGGGCATCTAAACCATTGCATTCAAAACCAAATCAAGGTCCAGGCTCTAATTCAAGCACATTGAAATCACATAGCCAAGGAACTGAAAGTCTGACCCAATGGTAACTCTCGTGATACCGATTACATCCCTCGAGGTTACAATTTGTGAGGCCTATAATGGGCAAAAAGAAAGGTGAGGTCCCTGTCTCAAAAAGCTGTATCTAATTTTGTGGCAAGACAATACGACAGCACTGAGAATAAATTACAAGAAAAAAACCCCATGGCTGGAAAAGAGGAATTGGGATGTAATAATTTCCATTCACATTCTTGGTGTGGCTTTGTCATTCTTGGACACCTTAGGTTCTCTAACATACTTCCATGTTTTCCAAAGAGGAACAAAATCTTAAATCTTACAGTTATTTTTTAATATTTGCAAAGCATTTTTAGCTAAAAGGAAAATCTTGGCTGACACTAGGGAAGCACAAAGGGACCATAATAAAGCCTAGCTGACTGCTCAAGGTTCCCCTACTGCGACCCACTCTCTGGTGGGTGCAGGTGGCTCTTGTTCACACCTTTGGTCCCTGGCATTTACCAAATGCCACCTGGGGAGTTTCTGGAGCATCTTGAATGCCTACTGCATTTGAGCAGTTGGTGCAGAGGCCCCTGTGACACCCAAGACACAACAAGTCACCAACACCTTCAGATACCTGGCAGATAGAGCAGTGGCACAGCGATACCTCGGTCCTTAGACTCGGGCTGAACTCAATCAAACAGGGCTGGAGTCAAAAGGCAGTAGTTTTTAAGTGTTGTAGTCACAGAGATTTCTGTATTGCAGGGACAGAGGAGTCTAAATTCATCTCAGTAGGTCTGTGGTAGAGGTCCTTTGGTTTTTATATGGAAGGAGGGTCAATGTTTTACTCACAAGACCTTTTAATGTCGCTGTGGCTACAGGAAGTTGAGAGGTTTAAACAGAGGCCAACAGGAAAAGCAACGTGCGACGTGTTGTATTTTTTATTCAAAGCCAATGAAGATTGAGAACAACAGTTCTATACAAAGGACTGTTTATATCAACCAATGCATAATTTTAAATTTCCTGCATGAGTCATTTTTTTTTTTTGGTATCTTTGTCCTGTCTCTGTCGTTCTCCACTGGGCTGAAAAACGTAAGCACGATCACGTTAAAAATATTTTTTTCCCCTTTTTAAGGAAATCCTAGTGCATCTAGATCCCTGTAAAGCACCACCACGGTGGGGGCAGCAGCACACCAGCCACCAAGAGCTGAAGCTGAACGGTCTCACTAAGGAATTGGTTTGTAAGTTTTCTGGGTCTGGGAACAGTAAGGGACTTACTAGCTCTGAAGAACAATTTAACTGAACGCACTTGCCCTGACTTGAAGGTGCCACCTTTGAGAACGTTTCGTGGTCTTACACGCGGAACTGTTGAGCATCCAAAGATGTCAACCTGGCACTAACAGGACCAGAAGGAGTTCTGCCTCTCTGAAAACCAGCCTCAGTCCTTGCACCCACCTAACACTTGGCTTCTCCCCGAATATTGAGAGCACACAAAGCAGCACCCAAGGGACTTCTGTGATGCTAGTTTGGTGGGGAAGGGACCTCAAGACAGTACTTCTGACAGGCAAGCAATCCATAACGGTCCAGGAAAACCAGTCTTTCCCCTTTATCCACAGAGAACAGCTCTACATCAAGGTGCTACATTCACCCCCAAAAATCCCCATGGAGAATTCGCGTGCTTAGGCTAATGGCTTTTTAAAATAAAAATCAGTGTTCTTGCCACACAATACAATGAAAATGCATGTTTTTCTTCTTAAACACATTTTAGCTTTTGTGAGCTTGTGTGAAAAGAGCCCATTATTAAGCCTGAGTTATTTAAGCAATATTGGAAATGCCCCTGCCTTTTTGTTAATTTGCTTGGCTTGGTGCACACATGGCATTTGTTTTATATCATGTGGGGAACTTGCTTCTTTTAAAAGTCTGCAGGTTTCAAATTCCTCCGCTTTTGATAGATGTACTGTATGTACTGTTAGGTTTCAAAAAAAAAAAAAAAAGTTACAGGTGGCTGCTATTTTTCCCAATTCAGTCCACAAAAGCCCCTTTATTAAAAGAAGCCCTTAATGAAAAAGAAAAGTAGAGCTACTGTATGTGAGGTTGCAAAGATCTCTGGTGGAAATATTTGGTGTTTACATTTTGCCGAACTATTTATACTGTGGACACACACTACACTAAAGGCTCTCTTTTCCCCCGCATAATAGAAATCCTTGTGACTGAATTCTATATACTTAGTACGGTTTACTTTTTTTTTTTTTTTTTTTTTTTTTTAAATCCAGCCTTACCACATTTTATTCCACCCCGCTTTCTACGCCACTTTGTGTGTCTCTAGCAGAGCTGTATAATAGCAACACCTTCTGGAAGAAGGGAGACACTGGAGAACCCTTTCTGCCTCTTGCAGCTTGTTGCACTCCCCAGCCAGCATACATTACTAATAAGGCAGAAGTTTGGGAAAATAATTAGGGTACATCACTAACTGCATGCGCGTTTATTGCTTCATTTCAGCAATAATTGAAAACTCTGTGGTTTTTTAATAACTCTTTCAGAGCCTTTTTTGTCCGGGGGATGTTTTAACAGTTAACATTGGGTATTTTAATTCCAGGGGATTTATGAGTCTAAGTCTCTGCTCTATGCATCCTTTGTCTGACGAGATGAAAAAGCGGAGGAGAGCCCTGCTGCTTGGTGGCAGCAGCCACCTCTTCTCCCCTCGGACCAGCGAGAGCCATCAGAGCAGAGGGCAGCCTTTCCAGTCTCTGCTGCCTTCAGCAGAGCTCCCCAAGCTGCAGGCAGGTCACAGGACCTGCAAGTCTCACCATCTTAGATAAGCAGCTGCAGCCTTCCCAGGGTCTTTCTAAACAAACCTCTGCCACTGAAGAGCCTTTAAGAGCCTTTGACATCGGGGCTTTTAATTTTTTTTTTTGCCAGGAGACAGGCAAACCCTTCCTGCATCTTGCTACGAGACATCTTTGCCAGCACAGGTAGGAAACAGCAGGTTGGTGGCAGGAGAACTCCTTTAACTACCTTTAACTTCATTATATGGCAATATTTTCTTTTGCAAAATACAATTGTACTAGTAGTAATAATAATAATACCACCATTTAGAGCTTTGAACAGAGATCAATGGTTAGAGTTGGAAGGGAGCTTGAAGATCATC
>JAOQGH010000001.1:69895144-69922957 GCA_025769975.1 Gallinago jamesoni | reverse complement strand
CCTTAATGTCCTTCTTGTGGTAGGGGGCCCAAAACTGGACACAGCCCTCGAGGTGGGGTCTCACCAGTGCCCAGTACAAGGGGACCATCAACCTTTCGATCAACTTTCAGGGGAGGGAACAACTGCACCTACCCCTCCATGGACACCTTCCTTCAGATAGGAAGAAAGATCCAATCACACATCTCCAGTTAAAAGAATAATTTGCCTGGAAAGTTGAAATCGTGATAAACAAGCTTGAGTCATTCTGCCAGCGGAAATCAGAGGGGTCACAACCTGATGGCTGGAGACAAGGCGAGTTTTAGGCGCAAGCTAAACAAAGAAAAGTTGGGAGCTCTGTGTTTTATCGGGGAATGAATGTTCCTGCAGTTCAGGCATTTGAAAAAAAAAACAAAAAAAAAAATCACATGAACCTGGAAAAGCCAAAGCAGGGACAAGATACAGACATGAAGGTAATAGATTCTGACTGCAAGGGCTCCAGGGCAGTTGTCAGCTCTTATTTCTGCAGTGGAGGTCATGGAGGAATCTCTTGGGTACTTTTATTATTATTATTTTTTTTCAAATCAGCACTAGAGAGTGCGTTTAAGCAGCAAAAACAGTTCACTTGTGGGCAGGAAGGAAGAGACCAAACAGGGGTCTAACTTTCTACTCCTCAGTCACCCAACCTCATCTTGTAGACCCCAAGATTATCTGGTCAGCTGAATAAATATGGTGCTACACAAACGAGCCAGAAAGCAGCTGCAGAATAACCTGCTTGTGGAGGAAGAAGAGAAAGACCTCGGTTGAGTCACCGGACTGTTGCTCGGGTCCATCTTTTCTCTCCTAAGCAATAACCAAAGGGTTGGTTTTTCCACAGCTGGGGTTTCCTAGTTGTGTGGGCTCGGGTTAGGATCACAAAAATAAACACGAGAAACGTTTCAAGTCTCACCTGTGTGGATTCTTTTACTCCATGCTGCTTAGTAACATAAAAGAACTTTGTACTTGCAAAAAACAGCTGGTCCTCAATCAAGAAAACTGTGTATGAAAAAAATACGGCCACTAAATACACCGGCACAGAAACCTGAGCTTCTGTTGCAGGGTCCAAGGTCCTTCCTCTTGCATCTTGCCTCCCTCCCCTGAGGTCCAAGATGTGTTTGGTCCCCACGTACAAAGGAGAAGAGCTTAAATTTCAGGTGACCAGGCACTCTTTTGCGAAATTATAGCAATGCGCCTAGATTCCTGCTGTTGGGAAAATTAATTTGCTTCTGAACGCTTATAATCCCAGAAGATATCACCTGGGATTGAGAGGAGAACATTCAGGCAACGCAAACTCCTCCAAGGCTAGGTGGAAAAGAGCCGGGTGTTTATTTGTTTAAACCAGAATCAATACTGTAAGACTGTCAAGGCCTGGAATTATGAAAAGTTTGGCCCTGCATAAGCTTGATTTTCTTGCATTTAAATGTCACTGTCAGCTGTAGGCAACGTTCCAGCTTGTGAAGTTTCACTGAAACTGGAAGCAACACTGAGCTTGGCAGAAACGTGATTGTAAGGTTTAATTGAAAGAGTAAGCACGCTATTACAAATTAACGTGGAGAAGGCAGCTATGGTGGAATCTGTCCTCGGGTCCATATGGCCCTCCGTTGCTCGTTGATCATCCAGCCTGTCACCCATTTATCCTCACAGGAGTCTCTCAGTTTGCTGAGAGCCATTACCCCCGTTTTACAGCTGGAAAATAGGAGCTAGGAGAGTTACCTGCCTTGCTCAAAGGCACAGAAAGGCATCGATCAAGGGTAACTGCTTATCTTTTCTTCCTTTCCAGATTGCTGATAATTTTCCCCTAATGAAAAAATCACTTCTTATCTGATAAACTTATATTATGCATTGCAGAGGAAGCCAAGAGAAGCAGCGTCCTTTAAAAATAAGTCGTTACAGACCTACATGGTTTTAGCAATTTACTCTAATTGCAGTTTGATTTTCAGTTTTCCTGTAAAAGATCCTAAACTTATTACCTTATGACTGAACGAAACAGTAATTTTTAAAATATATTTTGTTGATTACTGGTGATCTCTGGGTCACAGTTTTCTTTTTTTCCCCATGAAAAATTACTTTTTATCTTTTAAAATGAAAACCATACATTTTTCTGGTTACAAGCTCAACACAAACTTCTTTTTTCCTAACAATATATATTTTATCAGAGAAAAAGAAATGGTTAAAGCAAACTGAAAAAGTCTACAGCAGATTAATTTTTCCCTGAACTTCATATATGACTTGATGAGAGTCTCACTGGGTCAGACGTTGTTGGCTTTCCCTCATGCTGCTTAATATCGTAGTAACAGATAATAAAGCCTTGTTCATGTTACTTTCTCTTTCCAGGAAAAAGTTGCCACAAAGAGGCTGTGAGGTTTGGCAGAGACACATCGATGTTCAGAACATAAAGTTTGCATTTAAATATGGTCTTACCCTGTAAAATTGGGAGGAATTTCTCTTTTCTCAGCCTGAAATTAAGCCTTATTGACGTCTCTCAGCTTCTGAGTTGACGTTATCTTAGCACTGGAAAAGCTTGCACGTATTACACAAGTGCAAAAGTGGGGACATAGTACAGATGTTGATATCTTTTTTTGTTGGAACGTGAAATAAAATGTGGAAGAAGAAGTTCTCCTTTGTGCTGCATGGAGGCTAACAAAGGGAATCCTTCCAAGGGACTCTGAGAGTTAAACACCTGTAGGAGCCACAATCAAGCTCTTCAGATTCACCTCAGCAGAAGGAAGGAGTTGCAAGGCAGGAACCCAATAACACTGGTCTTTTAAAAACACAACAGCTACCTGACCTAAAAAAACTCACCCTGAAAGAAAAATAAAATTATGCTTTGCCTCTTTGGAGGTCATACTGCACCAGGAAAAAAGCACACCAGCATTTGGGGTCTCACCAGATTCTTTCCATGACAGCAAAAATACAGGCAATGAATTTAGGCAATACTATTGCTTTAGGTTGATTATTTTTTTAAAAAGAAGCTCTCATTACAGGAATACAATGGGACCAAACAACAAATGATAGGTTCCTCACTCAGGAATCCTCAAGGATGCTATACAAGTAACTAAACCCTACGTTCCCAAAACCGCATTTCTTTGCTCCTTCAGAAAAGCATACACAATGCTGCCTTTCTCTGCTCTCCACCTTAATACACACAGAGGCTACAAACTCTGCAGTCTGAAAATTTCTTAGCACAACCATCGACAAATCTAAAGATCTCTGGATTAATGACTCACCTAATAGCAGCTACTAGCACTTCCCAGCCTAACACCATCACCAGCAGTAGATGAAGATACCAAAACAGAAGAAGAGAAAGGATAATTTCTCTTAGTAAGGCACCGTATCACACAAAAACAACTTTTAGTCTTACCTTCACAACCCTCCACAGTCCCTGCAAAAGTGCAAAGACTGCTGCCCACCTGACAATGAAGTAGGCATTTTAATTGCCTCCAATGCAGGACAGGTGGGGTCTCTCCCTCTCACTGAATTACTGACCCTTCCCCTTCAGAGGGAAAGCTGTCTCTGTAAACTAATTGGCAGCAGGAATTAGGGAGAATTTCTGATCTTGAGTTTATCTCAGACTCAACTGTTTTTTTTTTTTCCTCAAAAGCCACAAAAATATTCTAACTGCAAAAGGAAGGAATAGCAAAGGGAACCTGTACGAAGAGATATGCCTAGAGGTTGGTGTTTGGGAGGGTGTGTTTTTGAGACAAGAGTATAAGCAGTTGACAAACCACTCATGTTTTCTGGTTTTTTGCATGATATAAGAACAGACTCTGTGGTGGAGGAAGGGAATGATGTTAAGTTTATAAGTATATAGAAGCAATGCGAGTCTTAGCTAGTAGGATCTAGAGCAATGGGATGGTTGGTAATCCATCCTGAGAGGTAAAAAAAAAAGTGGGACAGTAGTTGGATCTGTGACATTTTTCTTCAAATTTTCAAGCACTAAAAGTTCCTAAAAAGATGGGAGTGTTTTTTGCTAACTTTATTCTAATCAGTTTTCAGCCATGCCCTTATGATGAAGTTGCAAAATCTTCATGAGTTCCCTTCTTTTCCAACCTGGGACCTCACAGTAAAGAAAATACTGCAGCTTTTGCTCAGGCACAAGGATCATATGAGCTAAAGGAAGAAAAAAAAGAAGAAAAAAAAAAAAAAGAACCCAGAATTCAGGAATGACTTAAGCAAGGTCTGGTGCATAAAAGTTTAAGAGCCATAATAAAAGTGGCTAGCACCTGGGAAATATTTAAATCCTAGTGTTTCATATGGGAGTGACTTCTTAACTGGCCTCAGCTCCTTAGTAGTTGTAGGCCACAAAGGGAAGCTCAGGGATGGAAATAAGAGTGGAGCAATTCTTTTCATCGTGCTCAGGGCACGAAAGCCACCTCAAGTTAGGACCTGAACTAATACCTGCTGAATTAGAGATTTCCAATGAAATTGGTGTTTCTGCTGGCTCTGCTTGGTGATGATCTGTGTAAGCTTCACCTGAAAGGCAGGTGAGTCACAGCTTCTGTGCTCAGCTTGGGTGTGGGACACCAGGTGAATTTCATAATGAGAGTCAGAACAACCCTAGCTGTCCTACAGGTGATAACGTTCCTGGTGGTGGCAGCCTCCCAACATATATTTAATTTGTCTGTCTACAAAGAATGAGTATAAAATCACCTCCCTCACACATACACACCTGTGAAGGACACGCTTCTGGATCATGACACAGTTTCAGCTGTGTAGGCTTCATCTGGACCAGGTCTTTACCTGCACCTGCCTTTAGGCAGACCCAGAGGGGTCCTTGAATACGTGGTGTGTACAGAAGGTGACTGGCCTGCTCACCAAACATTTGCAAAGGCACGTATGTTTTGTAGACTATGAATAAGCATATGTGCCTTAGATATGGAATTGATATGTCACCCAATAAGAAAACATTTAAAATATTTTGTTATTAAGTCCCTTTGATAATATGGGGAATGTCTAAATTTAAAGCGTGAGTGCATTTTATACAGCCTGCAGTTAGAACTGACCCATTTTAAACATTTGTTTTTCTGCTTATCCTTTAAAGTCAGGTACTTGTCTCACAAACACCGAGTTTTCTTTGTATATAAATTTTCTTTACCTCGCTCTAAAAAAAAATCTGTTAGCCTAAAGTGTCATCAAAGCAAAGGATAAATGCTAAAGAGCACTAAGAGCATAAATTAACCAAAGTTGAACCTTTGAAAAGAATTATTCCATGAGCAAGGTGAAAAAAACCCACCACGTTATAAAGTGCAAGTTCCTCTGAAATCACTTCAGAAGAATGTAAATTCTTTGAATAACCCACAAGAACTTATACGAATTGAGATAAACAGTTTTGTCTTATCTAACATGGCATTGTCAATGCTCAGAATTTAATATCCCAAATGTGTATAGATACAACATAATTCCACCTGAAGGTGAAGTTGTACAAGCGTTTTCTTACCTGGCATTAAAAATCATTCCCTTGGGAGGGAGAAAAGTAGACACCTTCCACATTCTTATATTTGCTTTTGCAAATTCCTCTTTGGAGGAGCATCCAGATCAACAAAGGTGCTACTACAGAAAATTTTGCTATTCTTGGCAACAGGGTAATTCTTTAGCAACTCCCTTAAAATCACCGCTGTGATGCCACAATATCAGAACACTGAGCAAAAGGAAAGGGAGAAAAAAAAACCTGAAATTGAACACCTTTTGTTGATATACCTTCAAGGCTGGCATTTTTAATTTTAATACTAGCTGCCTGTATTGGAAACTTTTCTCCTTGCCCTGTTTATATGTACAAAATATGTGTTTTTTTCTCCTTCTTGTCCTCCCCCTGTAATTTTAAAACTTTTTTGGTTTTTTTGTCACATCAACTTTACAAGACACTGTATGCCAGCTCAGAGTCCTCAGAATTGATATTCTCCACCTCCAAGAACACAGTGCTGGTGGTGGCACTGCAGCAAGTGCTCTGTTGAACAGAACCATTATTGCCAGCTGCTGAGATGTTTCAAAAGGGAAGAAAAAAGGGGTCTTTTGAGTGTTGCTAAAATACCCGGGTCTGTCTGTCTCTGAATCCCACTCAGCACCTTGTAGGATCAGTCCTCTAATTATTACTAGTTGGGAGAAGCAAGTTTTGAGTCTTACTGAAGCTGAAGCTAGAGTTACAGTTAAGAAAGGTTCCCTTAGGATGAAAGTGGAGAGGCCAAAATACAGGAATGAAGTCTGATTCTGACGTGTTAGGCTTGTTCTCCTAGCAGTAATTAACAACTCTTAGTACTTACTTGTCTAGTTTCTTTAATGTGTCCTGTATCCATGCCAGCTTTCTCAGAAGTCACTAAGAACCAAACCAGATGGAAAATTTACCCTGGTGTGTACTTTACCACAGCATGGATCAGCGCTACCTTTAATCACAGTATTCCCTGCGCTAAAAAGGGGGAATATGTCAAGTATTTTGGTAAATATAGCTACTACACATGGCAAATGTCAAGATTTTCATGACAGTCGCTTCTCGGTGCTTTCCCTCTTCAAAGGGCTTCCCCTTGGTTGGCATTCTTGAGAGTAACGACTCTTCAAAACTGCCCTTTGAAGTTAAGAGCTCAAAGTATAAAGTTATTTTCTGGCTTTCTTCTCTCCCTTGAGTTCATTGTCCCAAAGCCCTTAGAGTGGTGGCTGTGTTCAACCGCCGCTGCGTAGTCCTGGGACGTTCAAAGCTGCTTCACAACTACATGGTTAGCAGGTAGGCAGTAGCTTCGCTGCTTGATGTGTCCCACATTTTACTGGAAGTGAAACAACTGGCTCAACCTCCAGGCTTGGCGGGGTAGATGGACGTCTGCCATTCTTAGGGCCTCATTCTTCCCTCCGAGTGTTACATCAGAACTTAGTGGAAGCCAGAAGGTGGAATATGGGCTTTACATTTTGACTGTAGAGTTGGCTTATCTCTCACCACTTGCATCTTGCTCTGCTGTTCTTAAATGCCACACTTTGTTCAGTAATTCTTTTTTTTTTTCTTTTTAATCCAGCCTTCAAGAATGTATTTCATAATGGCTCCCATCTATGGGATAATTATGCTTAGTAAGCTGTATTCAACAATGATGATTTCATAACATACCACAAACAGGTGCCCATTAAAATCCTTTATTGGAGACAGTAACATTGCATAATTACAGATTTGATGAGGAAACTGCAAATAGTATAGACTGTTTCTACTGCCAGCAAAGTACAGTTATTACAGGATTTATAGACATACAAATATAAAGTGTTTCTTTCATGCCAGATGGTCTGTACGTAACAATGCCATTAGGAGTGCTTAATTGTGCTTCTACAAAACCTTTAGAGAAGAATGAGGTAGAGTTTCCTTTAGTTTATCCAGTATTTTTTCACACATCTGTCCTTTACTGCTTTTATACGCTCAGATCCCTGTAAAATACCCAGTTAACATTAACCTTTGAGAAAACAAAGACCCTTCAGAGGTGTTTACTTCTCCCTTTTTAAGTTACTAATTTCCCACTGCTTATACTCCACAATTCCAATAACTACTACTGCACCCTTCTAAATGCCTCAAAGGTCGGGTAGATTGGGACACGTGTCTTTCCAAGTTTACTGCTTCGACAGAAATTGTTTGCAAGCACCTTCAGATAAAACTCTTACTTTTCTCCATTGTGGCAAAGAACCTTTTACGTTCTGCCACTTCTTCTCTAGTGGCCAAGCTAGAGTCCAGGCTATCTCCCCAGGAGATGGAGGGAATAGCTTCACTCTTTGTCAACATCCTCGACTATGGGATAGATTTAAGGTTATTTTTGTCTTTTACTTGTAGTTCTAGTCAGCTACTAGGCCATTAGAAAATAAACATAAATTATGGGAGCAGAATAGGCCAGTGGCTTGCAGAAAAATGTTTCTCACTGTTAGATGAACTGGAGCATTACCTGTTTGTTTTGGTCTAATATTTTACTGTTTTATGACATATAAAAGTATGTTGCAGGCTTCGGTTAACATACTAGGGCCCAAGTTATGAAGTTATGAAAATGTAGGCACAGATGTAAGTATTTAAGTAACTGAGTAAAAGCATTCTTAAATAGCAATCTCCCATCCTGCTAGACACTTGGTATACCTGGGTAGTCTCGGTTTTGAACTGAATGAGAATGGTTCTTCTGACCTTCTGTCTTGGCTGACTCAATAGGTAATTTTACTCATTTCTGAGCCTGCCTGTTCTGCAGACAGAAGACTTTTCACTTTACTTTTTGCTCTGGCGTTTACTGTGAGCACTTAGTACTTACTTAAAAAAAAAAAAATGAGAGTGCTCTAGTAGGGCACAGTAGAGAAAAAACCTTTATTTCACCTGAAGAGGTCACAACTCTAGTGGTGACCAAATCATAATGAAGAGAGGATTTGGCATACAGCAAGAAGGTAATTACATAAAGAATAAGAATGTTTGCTTTCTTCTCATAACCGACTGAGACAAGATAATTTAAGATAATTGTTCAGTGATACTGTATCAGAAGTCTAAAATGAAAAGCAAAATTTTTATGAAAAGGTGCAAGATTTAAAAGATTCCATGTTCATATCTTGATCGCTTTGATCATAAAACGAAGGAAAATCTGTTCCTGCAAGACAGTACTTCTGACCTCCTCCACCTCACACTTAAATGACTAATCTAAGCCTGATGGAGTCAAGTCCTATAAAGAGTTTTAGCATTATTAAGAGAACCAGCTCTTAGAAATTTTCCCAACTCTTGCTTAAAAAAAAAAAAAGCACTATGCTTATTTTATCCTCTCTTACTTGCACACCTCTTTAGTAAAAAAAAATATTGATCAGTGTTGGATACCATTTGGAACACTGTAATTAATTACTTCCACAAAGTTACCTTCTCTTTTTCTGCCTTAACTTTATCCAGCAGATATTTTAAAGACTTTAAAACTCTATATCCAGGTCTTAAATCCTCCTTAAGACCTTCTATGAACATGAAATGTAAGATTATTTTTTTTAAAGCATGTAATGAGAATTCAGATTGTGGTAAAAATCAGACATAATAAATTAAGTATAAGATAAACAAGCAGTATAAATTCATGTTCAGAGAAGGGGATGAGGATCTAGCCATGCTGTTATTACTAGTGAATTTAAACACTGTTATTTTTAGTAAATTCAGGTGTGGTTAACTTGTTAGATAACTTGTCCAGAGTCACCAAGTCAGTGGCAGTCTGTTCAGGCATTACACGTGCACAGGTGGTAAAGTGCAATTCTGATCCCTGAACACCTTCAAGATGAACAAAACACTTTTTCTTTTTCTTTTTCTTTTTTTTAACTGTCACTATTGCTAAAAGCAAAAAGGACGCAAAATTTGCTTAAATGGTCACTTTTAGATAGAAGACTTAATGGCATCATAATAAGAGGCTGGGGAAAAGGTGTTCCAAGACCATGTGTAAGGGAAAGAAAGACGGCCAGGAATGGCCCACCTCAGGGCATGCTCAGCCATCATTTACGCTTGCCCACCTCTCAGTATATGAGCATGCCACTATGACATTAAAACTTACAGTCAGCAGGGTGATTCCCATGCAGAGAGTGCCAATGTGCCATAAGCTGGCAGGCTGTGCTACCATCTCTCAATTCTATTTCATAGCGAGGCACTATCAACAGACAGTTCACACTCGTCTGTTGAGATTAGGCAGATTGTTTTGGAGAGACCATTGAATTTGGGAGGGTTCCTCCTCTAATTAGGTGGCAATGAGATCAGTCCCAGCTCTTTTTCTGTCTACCTCCTTGGGAGACCATGTATTAGACAGACATTTCAAATAACTTGCACTCCAAAAGACTCTTTCAAATATCACATTTTTCCAAATCACCGTTCTTCATGCTTAAGGAAAAATAAGTATAAAATAAGAATGCAGAAGGGGATCAATGAATTAGGTAAACCTTGAACAAGAGCCTATCTGGAGAAGGAGGAGCAGAGGACAACTGCTTTTTGGCTTGAGATAGTTGAGCAGGTGTAAACAATGGCTGGGCAGAAAGATCTCTTACTATCTTGCTGTGGTCTAACCAGACTTCCTTTCTATACCCAAGAAAAATCATGTTTACTTTGCACTACTACAAACCACGTTATCTACCCTAAGCAGGAACCTTTATTAGCACTCTCACCAGAGTCTGTCACTATAAATTCTCAGCGAATTTGCCCCCCTTGCAGTTAAGAATCTAGTTAAGTAATGCCAGTTGCTGAAGACAGAACTCTTGGCATCAGAACGGCTTGTATGAAGTGCTAGTTTCATGAAAAGTTCTCTCATTTAAAGGACTTCTTTCCTAGGCATGAATCATGCTCACCAAACTGAAAATTAAGGACATGCTCAATACTGAAAATAATAATCAAAAGAATGAAGGGGAGAAGAAAGAACATACGAAAATGAGAGTTCATTATTATCATTTTAAAGTACCAGTGTTTGTAAAACATAAGCATGTGAAAGGCTGAATCTCATTTGATCAACCCAATTAAACATTAAATAATTGCAGCCAATTATGCAAATATCACACAACAATATTAATTTGTTGATCTTTTTTGAACAGCCTCAAATTCTCCTAATGCTAGTGTATCTTATGTCTTAAATGATCAATTAGCAGAACCATAACTAAGTGATGAAGAATAGATAATTGCCTAGTTATGATGTACCATACTCTTTCTATGTAAATCTGTTGCAATTAAACAAATAGGGCACATGGAGAAAAGATGTGCAGATGTTCTTTTACAATCTATTATTAGCTCAGGGAATACCACAGTTCCCTCCTAAATCTTACAGGCAAAAATAGGAAGAATGCAATACCAGATAGTCTCTATTATTTACATATATTCTTTCTTTCCTTTGGTTAACAGGATAAAAAAGCAGTGACAAAAACGCAGGGTAGGACAGCATGAAACACCAGAAGAATTTCCTGTATTATACTGAGCCATCAGCTCCCTTATTTAGGTTTTAAAGTTTAAAATCTAGAACCTACTCACCTGGATCCCATTGGGAAAGAAGCACAACTTTGAGCTGACACAGTTGAAGTAAAGCAATTAACCAGGATGTTAAAGACAACAGTTAACATACACACACTACGTATTCTCATTTTTCTCTTCCAGAAAAGTCTGTGCATTTCTGTGGGTCACCCCAGTTTCAACTCTCCTCATTCTGAAGTCTCCATCAGCTTAAAATGTGCAGTAAAAGGAAAGGTGTCTCTCTGGTCACTGCAGGAAACAGTGCAAACCACAATAAATGAAAACACCTCGTTTCCTCACATTAAATTACTTGCATCCAATTTAAGGGGAGTTTTACACAACTTTTAGGTTTACACCACAGCAAAATAATTCTACTAACCGGTCCTTACTCATTCTGGCTAGTGAATAGATTGCTGCTGGTATATTGATGCCTTTGTGGGGATTTTTTGATATAGGATACCCGTCATCTCTATCAACATCCTGAGATGTTAAGGTATTGTACAACCGCTTGCCACTCATCTGCAATGAGATATTTCCACTTTTCCTTTTGCTGCTAAATCTAAAATAAACACAAGGGGACAGATTAGATAGTTCAGTAGCAGGAAGCCACATGTTCATTACACAATCTACAGAGAGATCCACGCCACACTCTAGTTAAAGGCACTCTTTAGTTACGATACTAGTCTCGTTGGATAAAACTCTCTACCCCCTGTTGTAACTTGACATATTCTCCATGTTAATTTTCCCACCCATATAATTAAATAAAAAAGAAAGACTATCAGCAGCACTGAACAAAGACCAGGACACGATATAGATTCAAACGGCCAGAAAAGCAGACACACGGTACTATGGCTACTGTCAGCAAAACAACATTTTGTGCTTGCAGTTGTATTCTAAAGAGAAAACCACCTAACAAATTTTAACAAGGGTTACATTGTCAGAGAGAACCTTCAACTGTTCTTCATTAAAAGATCAGATTGGACCGCAGTGAAAGACAGTAAAAGTTATGATTTGAGGGAGCAAAAGAAAGGGATGGCTAAGTAGGGGTTGTCTTTAAAATCTGACCAAAAGTGGACAGGAAAGCCGTAAGGCTACTTTTTAGCAGTAGCATAAGGCATGGATGGTCTGTTAGAAATTACATTTTGCCTTTTTAAACTGTTAAAACGTTTTAAAACACTAACAAATGCCAGTTACTACGGACGACTTATAAAGCATGGGAGAGGTATTGTTTGGTCTTAAAAAAAATAAAGTGCTAAAACTTTCCCTTAATACTGGTGCATCTCTACTGCAAACTATGGCAATAAATGTTTCCCTTTTACTTCTTACAGGGCTCCATTAGTGTCAATAAAGTTCCACCAGTTTTGCGCTGAAGTAGCACTTTGGAACACTGATATAAAACAGGGTGATCCTTTTTGGCAAGAGATATCTTAAAGCTGTCCGACAAAGCTGTGTGCAAAAAGAGAAGGCTAATAAATATTACAATATAATCGTTAGCGAACATTTGCAGAAGTTATTTCCCTAACTATGGGATACACACTCCATATTGCTCCCAAATAGCATTAAGACTGCACGCCAGAGACTAGCAGTATGGGAAGAAGTATGTGCTTAATCAGAACAAAATTGGGGGGGGGGGGGGTGTTGAGTGAAATCTATTTCCCTCTTGTGCTAGGCAACGCTTGTTCCTTAATAGGAAGGTCCTGTTAAGGTACATGTGGCTGGATACATTTCATAGCAAGTGATGAAGGGGGGGGCAAGGAAAACATTTTGCTGATCTAAATTATGGGACCGGATGGTGAAAAAAAAAAATCCCTCAGTCCAAAGGTCGGGTTGCTCTGAAGAGTGGTTCAGCTTTCACAGCCACAGTTGTCTAATCTTATTTTCTAGACGCTCTCTCGGAAGGCAACGCTGCGCCCGCAGCAATAGGAAAGGCAATAGCCTGACTGGGGAGCCTACTGCAGGCTAGATCGACTCGGGAGGATTTTGGCCCAAAGGACAAGGCTATTATTTGACACAGGATGCATGAGGGGACCTAGAGGGCTGCGCAAACTCAAGAATCTCCCACATAAGCAGAGTAGGAAAGGAAAGAGCGTATGGCGAAACTTCCATGTTTTCCCAACGCAGAGAAAAAGGCAGGATAACAGCAATAGAACCCTGTGGCCACCTAACAGGCAACAGCTTTGTGTTATGTGACAATGGGAATGGCAGTTAAAACAAACCAAACGAACTGAAGAGCAGTTGAAGAGCATTTTACAAGTTTTCAGACTGTACAGAAGACACGAGGAGGCACTAAGAAAGGTCATTAGGAAAGTTGTATTGCTAACATTTAGCACCTCTACCAAGAAGACAGGCTTCTACTAGCAGGATTACAGTAGAAATCAAAATGATTGTGTTCACATTCGCCAGATTGTGGAAACAATCATCCTGGGGAGCAAACTGATACAGAAACTATGCTATGCACAGGCAGCTACAGAAGTTATTAGTCATGTCTGTTCTGTCTGAAGGGTCTGAACTCTTCCACCTTCACGACACCAGCACTGCCCAATCACTGTCTTCTCTTCCATACTGAAACAAAGCAAAAACGGAGTTTAAGAATAAAAGTTGAAAGTAACAGTGTACAATTAGATAAATTCTTGGGTCTGTCCCCAGAAAGGTCCACATCCACCACCCTGATAGTAGTGTAGATTACTTCTTACGCCTTGACTTCTGTCTTTGATTTGCGCAAAGCCTAAACACAGCTTGAAGCTTTATCCATTTTACAATAAGTAGACTAGGAAGGGGAGATACTGATAATCATTAGAGATAGTCCTGCTTCACTAGAGCTTTCCATCAATTTAACACAGATATTCCCTGAGGTCAGTTCACCAATTCATTCATAAGTATGCCCCTGCTCAAGCTCCAATCAACAAACACATTTGTTTTTATTTGTTTTTAATTTTCAAGGTGGCTTTTTATTACAGCATTCTGATTGAACGTGGAATAAAATCCATCGGGAATGCCACAGAGTACAATTAGAGAGAATTGTAACCCGAATAAAACAAGTCATCTTTCCATATGCAAACCAACAGGATCACTAGGCAGAAAGGAAGGCAACCCACCACGTGGAGCTGTGTTCCTTCCAGGGGAGGTTCAAGTATATAAGTAAAGTAGAAGTGGACAGACTAGCAGCAGATGAAAATTGGGAGCCTTCATAGTACCATGTTCAGGGAGCTTGAAAACACTTCCCTCCAAGGAATAAAGACTGTTTTCAGAAGTTTTATGTTGTCTGAAAAGATCACTTGATGATAATTTCCTGAGAAAGGATAAGAGGAAATTCCTCCAATCCAGGTTCTGCATCAGCCGGCGAGGAGATGAAGGGACAAGAAAGCAGGGAAAAGGCAAGAGCTCCAAATCAGGCTGAGCCAGAAAAAAACCACTCTTCTAGATTCACAAAGGAATGACATTCGGTTTGATTTGTATTTCACTCTTTATTCCAGCAGGTAAAGCCTCTAATTGACCTCCACATGTATCACATCTACTTTTTCTTGTTATTATTAATTCTGCTGCACTTGGTTCTGCAGTCTGAAACATGGACTAAACACTGGTATGGTGCTACACAGGACCTTGGATGAATTACTTGTTCAAGGGATTTCCAGCTTACATTCCCAGATATTAGTGTGGTTGCCTTGGGAATTTTGACCAAGGAAAAGCAGACGTATCATTAGTTAACTATAAAGCACTGGATTACCCCAGCGTGAGGCAATTTTGTTAAGGAACAAGAATTGTCTTTGACCTTCATATTACTCCTTCTCAGAGAAAAGATGGCACCCCTATCTCCCCCAAATCAGAGAGCAGGTGAGGGTCAGAGCATTATCTTTAAGTTTTGTTACAGAATCATAGAATTATTTGGGCTGGAAGGGACCTCCAAAGGCCATCTAGTCCAACCCCCCCCCACAGTCAGCAGGGACACCCACAACTAGACCAGGTTGCCCAGGGCCTCCTCCAGCCTCACCTTGAATGTCTCCAGGGAAGGGGCCTCAATCACCTCCCTGGGCAACCTCTTCCAGTGCCCCACCACCCTCTTTGGAAAGAACTTGTTCCTGAGATCCAATCTAAATCTGCTTTTCTTCAGTTTAAACCCATTGCCCCTCGTCCTGTCCATGCAGGCCTTTGTCAACAGGCTCTCCCCAGCCTTCCTGTAGCCCCCTCAGGTACTGGGAGGCCGCTATTAGGTCTCCCCAGAGCCTCCTCTTCTCCAGGCTGAACAACCCCAGCTCCCTCAGCCTGTCCTCGGAGCAGAGGGGCTCCAACCCTCTGAGCATTTTTGTGGCCCTCCTCTGGACCCGCTCCATCAGGTCCATGTCCTTCCTATATTGAGGGCTCCAGACCCACTCCAGGTGAGGTCTCACCAGAGCAAAGTGGTAGGATCCCCTCTCTGGACCTGCAGGCAACACTTCTTTTGATGGAGCCCAGGATGTGACTGGCCTTCTGGGCTGCAAGTGCCCGCTGCCTGCTCATGGCCAGCTTCTCATCCATCAGCACCCCCAAGTCCTTTTCCCCAGGGCTGCTGGCTTTAGGTAGTAGTGTCTAATGCTCTGATGCTGACTTCAGAAATTGCAAAGGCTGGGTTTGCCATTTGACTATGGTTTGAATCTGCTTCCTGAATTAAAAGGGGAATGAAGATCTTACACCACAATCAAGATGTTTTCTTTCTGGAAATAAAAGCAGATTTAGCTTCCTTTACTGATTCTGTTACAGGCTTTGTGACCTCAGGTTAGTCAATCTTCTCCCTCTTTTCTCCACCATAGGTCCTGCTTTGTAAAACACATCCATTCTCTTTTCCTGGTTGTTTTCCACTTCTACCCATTTAGACTTTGAGAAAGATAGGAGTTTCGACTAAATATCTGTTCACTGCTGTCTTGACTGCAGTGTTTAAATGTATTTTCTATCACGTAGCATAAACAATATATCTTACCTTCTATCCATCCCTTCAAAGTTGTGCCCTGATCTACACTTTCTAGTGTGTAGCAAAAGCTTGTTTATTCTCAAAGCATGGAATGCAAAACCACAAAAACATCTCAGTGAGTGTACTCCCAGAGAAAAGAATCTCATCTCTAAATCTTCCAACTCAAGTGTACTATGACTAATTCATTCATAAGCACACCATTACTGTACACAATGTAAATGATTTAATCTAAAATCTTGATCAGCCTTCAGTAATCATGATTTCCTCTTTGTGATAGGAAGGGAAAAGTACACTGCATTGCTACTAGTGTCTTTCTCAAATGGCATGAGAAATGGAATCAGTTCTGCCCATGAGTTTCTAATTTGTCACTCTAGCTCTAGTTCCACTGAACAGCTGTTCAAATCCATAGAAATCCTGTTGAGCACAGAAGACTTGCAAAAGAACAATGAGCAGCATGAAAACAGACTTGGAAACACAATAATGAAGATAATCTGAAAATGTTAAACAGGCATGTATTGTACACAAGGGAACTAGTATAATGATATTGGATATGGAGCCTTGCACCTCTTGTTCACAGGTTCAAATGCAGGACAATGCTGGTACTGAGAACTTTTACTGTTTTACAAATGTCCATTGTTCAACGTTAAATGGATACATTGCCCTAGTTCAGGCAACAGCACGGAGACCAAAGCTGTGTTTGGTTGCAACTTCCATTGCATTTTGTTTTTCAGAATTTGTACATTCTTTGGAATAGCAGCCTCAGACTGTCCAAATGATATGACAATAGTCCAACTGCAAAGAGATCTTATTTTTCCCCCTCCTGGCAGAATATATAAAGCACCTTTCCAAAAAATCCTGAAAACTCCCCTGACATTTAAAGAATATTATATATTACATTTTGTGTGCTACAGCATTGTTTTCTGTGTGACAGCCTGGTGTTCATTTGGATATAAGCTCATCTCTTCGCAGGCAGGAAAGTGCAGAAACACAATCAGCAAGCACTGATTGACTCTCTAAGGGGAAGCAGCTGTCGTTCTCTCTAAAATCATGTTTCTAATAATGAAGTTTTCTAACTCTCCTGGCTTCTCTAAAAGGAGGAAGAAAACGCAGAAGTAAGCATCTACGTAATAGTCCAGCACTATCCAGGAGTGATGGAATTACTCTGGGCACGTAAATAATGAACACTTGGTATGTACATAGTTGTAAGGCGAAAAGGTCCACATGCTTAGTTGTAAAGTGAAAAGGTCCAAGAAAGATAATGCTTATAAGCAACCCTCACTTTTTCAGTTTCCTCCTGAGCCGTGGTTGGGAACGGAAAATCAGGGTGATCAGGGAAGGCGTGGGAGGAAGCCTCAGAGAGCAGGCTGGATAAATTTGTCTTAATAATTCACTCACTATCTATAGGCCAAGGGACAAAGACACATATTCCAGTGATGCGCTCTGAAAAAGAATTTTCGATTTCACAAATCATTCTTCTAGTGACTTCAAGTAGAAGTGATCAGTAGAGACTCAAACTGACCGCAAATTCTTGAAGGCCCATACATATATTGGAAAACTATCACCATCCATCCATGGCAATGAGTGGGAATTTAGGTGGGTCAATGTATGACTGCAGACTGCAATTCATAGGTAGTTTTTGTTTGGGGTCTCATCAGAAAAACCCTGTGCCAAGAATGTAGAGCAGTAACCATCAGACTTGATTTGAAGAAATACTGCTGAGCAGCTACTATCAGCCCCTTAAATAAAGGGGCTTTTAACTTGTCAAAACCCACTTCTATCCCCAAATAAATCCCTCACACCATAAACTATGCTAAACAAGGGAAAGAAAACAGGCAACCTAAATAAGAAGGGCCATCACGTTCTTATCATTGACTTTAACTGAAATGGTATTGACTTCTACTGGTAAGGAGGTCAAAACACAGATTCCAAACAGACTTTAATATTTCGCAGTCCACAGAGTAAGGAACTCTTTTAAGAACAAGAAGTGTGGAAAGATGCTGAGAAACAGAAATGGTGATCAGCTGGCTGCTGCAAGTGAGTGCTTACCACTTCACCCATCTCTTTATTGCTTAGCTTATATTCACTTGTGATCATGGTTATTTAGATGCTTCATCTCTTTTTTTTTTCCTTAAAAAGGAGCATATAAGAACAGTACTGGACCTCACTGATAACACTAATATCTTACAACTCTCATCCAGCTTCCAAATAGGGAGAAAAAATAATCTATCAGTCTCCATCCATATCATACTTTCTCAGAGGGAAAAAAAAGATAGAATAAGCACACCAAACAGAAGAATCTATATTATTATATAGTGGTGCCTATAGCACCACTATTAACAGGACTATTTTCTGCTGTTTTCAAGTTTTCAACTTCTATTATTTTATTGGGTTAAAGAAAATGAAGCACCTTACCTGGATATCACTCAGCTTATTCAGGAAACGGGATGTTATCTGAGGTCCATTCTCCATAGTTGGAATGTGCAAATGCTGACATTGAATAAAGAAAGAGGCGGGGGGGGGGGAAGAGAGAGGGAATGCTATGTAATAATAGCTTTATATATACATGTGAATACCTTAAGATCACTAGGATTTTTAATAAATATTTATCAAGCTTTCTAGCTTTCCTTACAAGTAGGCAAGCATTGTTGTGATGTTTTCTATAGGAGGGTATGCTGAGCCAGCAAAAAGTCGGATTAGTTGAATTGTTATGCTGTTTTAAAACAAAGGCTAATCTAAGATCTGTCTAAAATCTTCCAAAAGATCTGTCCAAAATGGAGAGCATATTGTACAGGCAAGAGTAGAAACACTACGTACAGCATTTCATTTCAAAGTATATAATGTAGAAACACAATAGGTACATTTATAGTAGTTTTTAATCACTCGGCATCTTGATGTCTCTCATGTTATCTTAGCATCTGATAATACCAGTACATTTATTCCATCTTATTAATTACAGACATTTACTGTGCTTGTCATATTTAATGGAACAAAGAGCATCAAGATAGGCAGCTGCAATAACCAGCCTTCTGAATTAACTTTGTGCTGGCTAAATAGCACCAAGTCAGCTTTAACAGGCTGAACGCCGGTGGAATTCCACTTGTGCAGGAGAAATCTCCCATATGGTGGATTTCTGCTCAGAAATTCGGTTCCTTGCAAAAATCCTTCCCATCCTCACCTTTCCCAGGTGCCTTCAATTTTGGAAAAAAATGTTCAATAAAGGAAACACTGAGAGAAGGTATTTTTCTGTATTTTCAAAGAGGCTGGGAACTTTTATTTTTAACTTGTCCTAGGATTTGAGATTTTATGATTTCAACTATTAAAAAAAAAAAACACAGAAGATGAGAGGGAAAATTATCTTCTGACAACATACTAGTAACTCACTTGAGAAACAACATAGTGACACTGTTAATCTTTCCAGGAGCCTCTGGCAGCACTCCTTTTTTCTATCTAACTTGTTTTTTGCTTCAGCTGCAATTAATTATGATAAAATTCTAAAGAAAGAAAAAAGGAAAAGGTGGAAGATACATTTTCTTACCTTGCCCTTATATAAAATTTTAGATATGGGACACACAATACAAGCTGTTCCAGCACCAAACATCTCCTTTACTCTGTTCTCTTCCAAGGCAACTGTCAGGTCACTCATGGTGATGTATCGCTCTGACACTTTAAATTCTCCCTGCACAAGTAGAATCAACCATAAAAAGCTTAAAAATGGTTTGTATTCCTGTTTTCCATGTTGAAACATCTCTAATAGAACTATTAGCCTAGTGGCAATGAGTCAAGTTTTGGCTGCAATCTTGTGGACTTTTCAAACCTCCCAGTATCCCACAAGATAGACTCTAATCAAAAGAATGACTTTCAAGGAAGCCAGTGGTTTCCCAGATACGATGCTGATAGTTAAGTGGCCCTTTCTTCTGATTTGGTATGAATATCCATGTTGCATTAGGGAATAACACACCAGGATTTGTCATGGGGTTATGTGACAGAGGATCTGACTATTCATGGTGTCTAGCATGCTACAGTTTGTACAAAAATTAATTACATCAACAGAGCTTTGCAGCCTACTCTCAGACAATTCCTAAACAAAATCCATTCTGTTAATTCCACCTGCAATGGAACAATGGCAATTCTTTAATTCCTGATGAAATTTCACACTGTAGCCTGCAAACAGCTGTCACATACAGAAACTAACTGCGCTGCAGGTACGAGTAGAACAATTGACATCGGACAGTCTTAACACAGGAGGTGTTTTACCTTCTACAAGTGTTGAAGAATGCATAGCAACTGATGGAATGCATAGCAACCGATTGAGGGGACGTGTTTAAAGAACAAAAATAATCATCAAACTTTGAAAATTTTCTTTCATGGATTTATGTGGACTTTATTGTCCTATCAGACCAAACTAAAGCTTAGCCTTTGTTTTTTTACACAAGCTCTTTAACGTGAAACAGAGATAGCAGAAAACATGATTAGCTCTGGACAGGATAGTATTTGGAGAGAGAGGCAGAGAACACCGTGTAAGCAGAGTTTCAGACAGGTTAGGGAATGGATGGCCAGGAAGAAGAGAACAACCTTTGTGAGAGTAGAAGACACCTTCAAGAGGACTGAGGTGAGAGTCTGGTATCTCACAAACGAGACCTATCGACTGGCAATATCTCTCTGTCTTGTAAAGCAGACGGGACTGAGAAGTGTGCATGCATTTCTGCACTAGGGGAGTACCAACACGAATAAGGATGCTCAAGAGTTCAGAGCAGGTCAACAAGTGGCACACATTTGCCACAAAGTACATGCCCAGCTCTCCTCACTGCAAGTTAGATTTAAGTGACACAACTGTGAACCGTATTTCGGGAAGTCTTTCAGCTACAGGTGGTTGGAAGCTGAACCAAGGAGAAAGAACCACACATGCCTGTGTTATTCCTGCCGTTCCTCCCTAAACGTAAACCTGGCGAGAACCAGGAGACAGGATACTGGGCTTGATGGACCTTTGGCCGTATAGAACTCTTATCCAAGCCACAATGAAACCTTCGAGTACGGTACAGGGAGAGGGAACAATCTGCGCATTTCAAGACAAAAGGTAGTCCCAAATGTCCAAATAAATATTTGGACGGCTACACTTACAGGACTGGAGTCTGGAAGCAGACAGATGACTTCAAGACTGTGGCTGGATTTTAGGCTGCATGCTACTTATTAAAAATAAGGGTGGAACCATGAGAACCAAATGGAGAAATAGTGTGCTGATAACTGAAGGATAGCTGTGGTCATGCACGGTAATCGTCCGTTTCCTTGCTTTAAGTTGCCGGTACCAGTGGATTTAATGAGAATTTTCCTGTTGTATACTACATGGAGCTACTTTAACAAGCTTGGTATTGTTCTGTGTGACAGGTGTGGGTATTCTGATGATGTTGCTGAGAAACTATGAATTAGCATGCTCTTAGTTCCTGTTTAGGTTAAGAGATTTGACCAGATCAGCTGAACTTCAAGATGCTGAGCACCAGGAATGTTTACTTTTGTCAATATTATAACATGATAGTTGAAACCATTACTGCCAAGGTCAAAACACTCACCCAGTTGCGTGCCAGATCCAAAATGCTTTGTCTTGTCACTCCTGGAAGGATGATGCCATCTAAGGGTGGGGTTGCTAGTTCGTTTTCTGTCAAACACAAAAGAAATAGAAACACTGGTTGAAAAACAAAGAAACAAAAAAGGTATTTACTGATATTACACCAAATATGAAAATTAAAAAGATTAATCATATCAGAAACCTAGTAAGATGCAATATTTATCAGTGTTCTATAAGAACACAAATTACACAAATTCAATTCCAGTAAGTTGTTGTTGAGTGTTTGAAACCTTCTAAGTACAGTTGGTGGGGAAGAAACACCTGTAATAGATTAATAAATACAGGGCTAATGCCTAGTAGTAGGTTTTATTCCTCAGTGTATTATGGATTAGCTTTATAACTACTGCGAAGCCATGAAAGGCTTAGTCTTCAAACTCAGAATAGAGAGGCACAAGGGAAAGCAATGCCTAATAATCCCAGGGCAGATCATGACATTTCCTGAAGTGCTTTACTTAATTTAGGAATATGGGGTTCACTATACCTACTTCTTAGCATTAATGTGAAACCTATCAGAAATTTTGAGCCTCATTTACTGAGCAACCAAAGCATTGGAAACCTTTCCAAATGCACCTTGAAGGGACATTTCCTTAATGACCTTTTGTCTTAGTGTAGACATCTGTTTTTCCCCCTAATTTTCTCTTTGCACAAAAAGAAAAATCCTAATAACATTCCAAAAGCACTAACAATTCAAATGGTTCAATTGATTTCTTAGCTTGCTTTTCCTGTTTACTTTTGAAAAAGAACATTAGATAAATGTTCATCTAACATAAAAAATGAAATGGTAGATAAATGGTAATCCATACTTGTTAAGTACTTAAATACCAATACAGAAGTTTGCATGTAGTCTTTGTTCTTCCATCTGACCTTTTCAGCAAATCAGAGTTAATCTTTTTCATTTTAAGCTATCACATAGCATACTTGCTGGTTTCTATTATCAGAGAATACTGAGCATTTACTCTTTCAGATAGCCAGCCTTTTTTAAGGCAGTCTCAGATTTGCACTGAGAAGTGGAGACATCCACAGTCTTTCAGTAACACTCAATATTTTTTTTCTTCCCAGTAAGAATTCATTATCTTTCTTGATCTTATAAGGATACTATCCTGCTCATTAAATCCACAAACCATTAAGGGTTTTGATTCATTTTTACCTAGATCACATAAAAGAACAGGATACGCATCTTCATGTTTTCATTTTGCCCCCTTCTTCCTAACCATAAATGATCAGACCCGTTTGAAGCAGTCTCAAAGGAGAAAAATGTTTATATAGGTCCTGTGAAAACTTGCAGCTGGGTAGAAGACAGAAACTAAGAGAGCAGGTTGAGCTCAGATGTTTAATACTCTGTTTTCAACAGTCAGCTAGATAATTTTGTGTACAAACACCACCTGCCAGCCAGAGCACGCAGAGGTCCAGACTGACTACAGCATGGGCTCTCTTCTGCTCTTCAAGAGGGGACTTTGGGAGCTGCTGGGGTGGGAAAGGGGAAATGCAGGATAAATAAATGGAATTGTTCACTGAATCTGCTACTCACTGTCCACTCTCTCGGGAAATGTCTGTTATTTTTTAATGCAGCCACCTCTGCATTTATTGATTTGGACTAGAAGTTTTTCCTGCCTATGCTTCCATGTTCCTCTTATGAGGATACACACACACACACACATAAGTAATAGATATACACTACCATACCAAAATGTATAAAAATGCTGCGCTACAATAGGCTATGTATTCTGCTCTGGTTTGTACAACCAGTAGTGCTATTCCCCAACCTATCCCAGACTCCTAAGCACACGAGTGGTCTCTTCTTTCTCTTAAAGTTAGTAACAATAGCTTTCCTTTTTTAAGAGTCTGTCTATAGCACCACTACAACTTGTGATGCCTGTCTGGTCCTGATTTTGGCACAATTACCAAAAGAAGAGGACTTAAAAACTTCCCACAAGCCAGATGGCTCACCTGATTCTGAACACTGAAAACCTGATGTTCTGCACCTGTGACCCAGACATATACAAGTTCTCCCCTTTCTCTAACAGAAAACTTCAAATAATGAGGACCTTAATACCAAAGACGGCAACTACCCACCAAATAATGTTCTCTATTCAGTGAATGTTGCAACAGACCTTGGCCAGGACCTGTTTAAGCTCAGCAACATATATTAATTGATTTGAGTTGGTTTGAAAAGGTGCCAGGCCAAGCCAGCCGCCAAACAGCACTGAGCAGACAGGACATGGGAGTCTCAAAATGTTTCAAACAGCCTGCTCTGTAGAATTTTGTCAAGTACACATATGATGCCTACCAGCCTGGGGCCACCCAAGGAACATCTGCTCCCCTGGTATCCGGGAGAGACGAAAATGCTACACAACAGAGCATGCCAAACCCCTCATCCTCTCTGTGAATTGATGCCAAACCAGGCTGTCTATGGCACCAGTTTGTCCATCGCCAAAAAAACTGACTGTGAGCTCACAAACTGACTGTGAGCTCACTGACTCCATTTGGCTTCTGAATTATTTTGAAGGGCTAGAAGCCTTAAAATGTATAGAAGCATAAAGGGGGAGAAAGCACTTGGAGAAAAATGTCAGGGTTTCTCTTCTGTTATCTACTGTTATAGCAGTAGCAGTACCAGTCCAGTGTCCCATCACACCAGGCACCGTCTAGGCGTGCTGTAACAATGGAACTCCATCAGAGTGTTTAAAAGGACTCTTAAAATTAGTTTTTGCTTTTTATATTATATTACACAGCTTCAATTTTTACACATAGGTATTCATGAACATGTAGCAGATAAGATTGCAAATGTGGGATGCCTCCAGTACTAGTCACACAATAATAATGCTGAGAAGTTCACAGAAATATATTTTACCAAAATGATAACAGATGCCAAGTGAACTTCAGGGTCAAGGAGAACCCAGGAAACCCTGATTTCATTACTATTAACAGCTGACTTCTTCTAACAGGCTTTTTCTGCACCCTTCTACTTCTTTCTCCCTATTTCCCTCAGGCTTTTCTTCTACTCTCCCCTTGTGCAATCACCGTCTTCGCATCCCTGTCGATTTATTTTCCTCAATTATTTTCTCCTCCTTTTCTTTGTCTGCCATCTCATTCACCTCCTGCTCTCCCCTCCCTGCTATTACTATGGCTTTCTATTAAAGCAGGGGGTACGATCCTTATTTTGTTAGTAATCTACTTTTATATAAGAAACTTCTGCAGCACAGATAATCCTCCACCTACAGAAGACTAAGCAAATTTGCCTGATGTTTCACCTGACTTGTTCCAGAGAATCTTTTAACATATTTATTTTTTAATTTATGTAACCTATTTTGAAGTAGGCACTATTAATCCCCATTTTAATATCAGCACAAAAATATTAAGTAATGCCTGAATGCTATTCACAATGCCTTAACATTAAAGCTAGAAGTAGAGGCCAGATGGTTCCAAATCATTCTGAAGACATTTAATTTTTGGAAAGTGCAGACAGATTTCAGAGTCAGCAACCTTCAGGTTGGACATATGTTTCAATTTTAAGGTTTTCCGTGAAGTCAAGCCTATACTCTAGGCAGAAAAGCAGACACTATTAAAGAAAACAAGTTTCAATGTTAACAGCTTCTTGGGATTGTTATGTACTCTGAAGATGCAGGTGGAAGGAACTGTAGGGTGACCAAAATTTTCACTTTGTGAACATAAACAGTAAACAGTATTTGATGAACGAAATATCACACTCCTGTATTAATGCAACAGCAGGGATCCAGATTTGGTCATATTAGAAGCCTCAGCCAGAGCAGCAGTGGGCATATGAGAGCAGCATAGAGCATGTCATGTTATTTTACCAGAAATTGAGTGGCTTCCTCCCCTACTCCCTCCTCAGTGTTACAAATGAAACATTTTTCCTCCTGCTATCCAAGACAACATGTCATGTTTAGTCACAATGCTGTAACTGAAAATATATAGCAAAGGCTTGCAAGAAAAGCCTACTCTCGTTGGAAGCACAGATGTCCTTTAGTCTAGGCTTTACTGGGCTGGGTCTTTGATTTGTTGTAAACCAAGGCGAGCAGCTCAGACTACTCCGTGGTGACCTCTGGAAACAAAAAGAGAGGCATTTTCTTTTTGATGATGATCTGCAATTTCTGCCTCACTATTTTTATGTTAGATCCCTCTCTCAGCTGCAGAATTTGCATAACAAAACCAAACTAAAGGCTTGGTTGACAGAAGATAATGGCAAACATTTTTTCAATCACAATGTAAAGCCATAGACAGGTATGCAATGACATACACTGACAGCAAGAGGGATTCTCAACCAAAGATATCATAAATTAAGCATTAATCAACACACTGGGAGACAGCAAAGTGCTCCAATGATGCTAATGACCATGTCGTGTGAAACGGCAGGTTTGCCAGTGTAGAGTTAGCTTGGGTGGCATGAATTACAAGTTGTTTGCCACAGCCACCTCACAATAGTACTATTCACTAGTGCACTGGTAACACAGTGATTGGCAGATCTTTGGAACAGCACGGTGCTGCAGCTGGATAATTCCAGCATATTCCTGGTTTAAGTACAATGAGAACATTGAATTCTAATTATGTCCTCCCTTCAGTGTCCTTTCCCTGGGCAGAATGAGCCAAAATCTATTTTTGTGTGTCTCCAGCGAAGTTACACAAAGCATGAATTTGGCTATTTAGCGACACTGACAAAACTACTGCTGCTATAACAACAACAACAACAAGATTTCTCATATTTATAGTTTCATTCACAAGTCTTCACAGACTCATTCAACACTGGGGGAGGGTCGTCCCTCTTCTTACAGAAGTGGTAAAGATTTTGCAGAACAAGTAGTGAAACTGGAGCTGGGACTCAAGTAGTTGGATTCCCATTACCCTACCCTACCCTATCCAAAGCACACTGCTGTCCCCACAGAATGTCACTTCTGTATGCTGCTGAGCACTGTCAGAAAATGTACCTGACTGCAGGTACAAAAAGGTAAAAATGGCTTCAAGAATGATGGTATATCTTGCGAGCCTCATTTGACCATTAGTGATGTGGAATGGTGACTGACATGTTTCTCTCCACCTTCATGGACAGAACTTCAAATTCTTCAAAGAAAGAGCCAAGTTCTTCATCAGTTGAATACTGAAATACTTTTGGCTATGCTTCAGGAACATTTGACTTACCAGAAAGTGATAATGGGAACCACTCAATCCCAAAACCACAGAGTCTGAGGAGTTACACAGCCCTAAAGTGTCTTTAATATGACTGTGTTGTTTCTGACTCAACACCTCCTTCAAGACCAAGCATGCTGCTAGAGTTGACATCAAGCTTGCAATGTGACCTTGTGCCTGGCTACACTCTTCTGAGCACTTGGACTGAGCATTTCTGAGCGCTACTACCCTTCTGAGCACTTGGACTGCCCCAACAGCTTAGTATGTTATCAGTAGGCAGTACTCACTGCTGCTCCAGGATCCCCCCTTTCTCAATGGTATAACTGTCACCTATCAGTTTTCAGAAGAGAACAGACATTTGTTTTGTAAAATCATCTTCATTAAAAAGTTTATGATCTGCATTCTAATAATCATTTTGTGGATTATTATCCCAATTGTCTACTCTATTAAAGTTTTCATGTTGTGTGTTATTATACCTCCGTCTTCATTTATCCAGTAGAGAAACAGATTCATTGTTCCAACTTCAGTTATTTGGTGATCTTCTCCATAGAGCCACAAAACCTGCTGGCAGCCTAACTCCATGGCTTCTTGCTGGGCATAAATAGAAGAACCATAATTCCTTCCAGAAGAAAAAAAAAAACACAAACAAAACAAGAATGAGCAAACAGGAGTATCTGGTTGGGTATTTCCTCATTTCTATGCAAGGTTGTGTGCACACCTATTTTATAAGCAAGTGCTCTGCATAGTCATCGCCTGTCCCTGGAATATTTTCATTGGAAGTACTCTACTAGTATTTTACTAGATCATTTGTATCTACAACCAAAGAAATTTAAAGGACTGAGCAGCATCAACAGTTCCTACATATTCATCCAAACTGTCTTAAAAATACCTCTTGTTCTATTTTCGTTTTTCATTGCAATTAGACACCTTAGGAAAGCATTTATATTTATTTAGCAGTTGGCATCCTGGATAGAAAGCAACAATTCCCATCCAGTTCATGTTTGTTTTTTTTAAAAAGCAAAACAAAACCATCTACCTCATCTACGTCAGATGAACAGATGGGTCATATATGTCAGATGAGCCTCTTCGAACATAAAAATCACCAGAGGCGAGTTATTTCTTTTCTAGTAAAAGACATTCACAGAATTAGTAGCTTCAGGAGCT
>JAOQGH010000001.1:69853676-69895044 GCA_025769975.1 Gallinago jamesoni | reverse complement strand
CGAACATAAAAATCACCAGAGGCGAGTTATTTCTTTTCTAGTAAAAGACATTCACAGAATTAGTAGCTTCAGGAGCTGCAGATGGGTCTTGATGAATTTCACATCCTTGAGGAGCAACTTTTTTTCCTAAAATGCTGCCTACAGCATGTACCTGACTGATTAATATGTATTTACTCTGTAGCGGCTCTGAGGGAGTGGGGGGAACCTCAACCCTTTCACTTCTGGTGTTCCAACAACCATCAAGACCCTAAGTCAGCAGCTCCACAGTTCTGTCAGTAGTGACTCCAGACTATTCCTTTTTCCATAGCTGACGTGTGAAGAACGCACAGGAAACAATAAATATATTTTAAAACTAACCAAAACCCCACAAAGAGTAAAGGTCTCAGAACATCAGACTGGATGAAGGAAAGCTGTTTTCTTGCCCTTTGATTATTCTACTGGTTCAGCTGAGCAGCACTTGGCTTAGAAGAGAAACTCCCAGATAGAGACAATAAGCTTCATTTAAATCAAAGACCAAGGATGTGTAGTCTAGTCACTTATTTAGCCACATCCAAGTTGCTTACTCCAGTCAAGTCCTAAGCAGCTTCACTCTACAAGTCAAGTGCTTTGGCATTAACAATTGTATTTCTACTTAACTGTTCTGCTAGGCTATGGTCAAGTCAATGCAGATAATTGTCTTGTGCTTTCCCTTGCACACCCACGCTCCCCTAACTAACTGCAGATGGCTTGTCAGGACAGTTTGCAAAGGAAGGGGGTCAGCAATCGATGCTGTTCACTGCCATGTTGGCATCAAGCTGCTGCACTGTGCTGCATCACGGAATTGATATCTTTAGTGTCAACTTCTGCGAGGGAAACAGCCAAAGCATTACATGGGACACCTTCCTGGTCCAGTTCCTCAGCTTGAGATGCTGAAAAATTGCCTCTGCAAGTAATCCACTTGGCTGTAATATCCAAACAACAATATGCAACTGAATTGTATAAATAATACTTGCAAAGTACAATTTTGCAATCTTCGCTATAGCACATTGTTTGTATAACTGCTATATTTACTAAGTCTACTTCTGCTGGATTAGATACTTCACTAAAAACCAAATCTCCTTTGTGAGCTACGTAGAAGATGCAGAATTATGTTTTCTTACCCTCCCAGTTTGCAGTCTCCTGTTCCTCCTTTCCAGGCTCTTACATATTTTGGATCTGCCCATAAGGATATCGGATTAAAGCTTCCACTTGCAAAGTAAGGGCCCACAGGGCTCATTATGACATACAGCAGGGCTTTAGTTGGCTTCTTCACTCCAAGGGAGGGCTGAAAAAAAGGATTGGGTAGAGTTGAGTAGTGGCTCTGTGACAAGCTAAAATGATTTGCCCACCGGAAATGGTTCACACAACAGCACAGGAAATAACCTGGAATGTATCGTTGGGGATTTTGACCTCGTCTCTGAGAGACGGCTTTTCACTTCAAGTCATCACCACCAATACTTGAAGGTGGACGTGTAAAGTCTGGCACTGGTCCAAGTCTGAATCCTGCAGTAGGAAACTATCTGATTCTTCGCAAAGCTCAGGACTGACTACAGATTCACAGAATGCTTGAAGTTGGAATGCACCTCTGGAGATCACCTTGTCCAACCCTCAGGCTACATACAGCTGGTTGCCCATGATTCTTGAGATCTTCTATGCAACTGAATGGGTTACTATTTTCTCTCCACTCGGAGCAACCAAACTCGTAAAAAGAACAAGATCATCCTTGGTTTATAAGATTAGGTCTCCATTGAAAAAAAGTTATTGGATTTAAATCTTTAGGACCAAAGGTCTAAGCAAAACACTGTGCACAACACCCTTGAAGCTAAATTGGAAGGTGGGAGGGAAAATAATAGAGTAATAATGGAACTACTGAAAAAAATTCAAATAAGCCTTCCTCTGGTGCTAAGAGGATTCTTCTGATTTCTGTCTACATTATTCCTTCAGCAAAACTTCTAATAAGATTAACTAACCGAGATTGTTATATTTTTCCTGATTCTTACACTACCATTCAAAAGATCATGCTGCCTGGGTTTCCTAATTGTACAGATTCATAAAAAATCAGCAAGAGACCCAACCTGGAAACAACATATGACATTGTGCAAAGGCCAGGTATGTCAGCTTATCTGAAACAAAGCTCAACACCAAAAGAATTCCACAAACAAAAATGGGGGGATTTTTTTTTTTAAAATATATTAATACTTTACAATCACTGAGTAAAGATCCTTCCATCTGAAAATCTGCAACTAGTTTACATGCATTAAATTAATGGAGTCCTAGAACACGTGAAAGGTATAATGCTGAGGTATAATAACTACTTACAGATGTGGATATTGCAGAATAGCAAGTTGCCTAGTTGGGAACTATACATTCTTCTGCTTCCTTGTCCTATGTTCTACCATGAGAGGTTTAAAGCTTCAATTAATATAAACTCCCTGTTTCTAATTCCCTTTATAAATACTACAGGCTGGAATATCATCCACACGAAACTCACAGAGTACACACTAATACCTTGTTGCTAAGGAGCCTTTTATAAGGTCGGGTTTATCTGTGTTTAAGGATAAACTGACGTAAGAACTTGCTCTTAGTTCTGTTAAAAGTCCCAGACATTTTAATTTACTGGGTAGAATCTTCCAAAATCTCCTCGCTAATGTCTGGATAGAGATAAAAAGTGAAATCCACAAAATCCCCCCAGCAAATTTCCCTTCCCTCACATTTTCTCCGGATTGGTAGAATTTTAAATGCATACGTTAAAATTTCACGGACAACTATGGTTTTACTACAAAACCGCAGTTAATTTAAATTTTGCCGTTACCGCTCAGAAGAGTTAATGGCAGTTTACTGTCGGTGACGTTAACCAATGTGCCCACTAGGTGGTGCTGTGATCAACAGCAATTCGTGAAGTCGAGCTACGGGCCATTTACAAGTGAAAACACCAAACCCCTGAACTGTGATACTGTTGTGTAGTGACTTCTGCGTGTTTCACTGTATGGACGGAGGCTTTTGCTTCGTGCTTCAATACACAAAAGTTCAGGGAGGGGGGAAGGAAGGAGGGGAAACGCTTCACACCTCAGTTCCAATTAAGGTAGGACGGATATAGAGGCTGGCAGCGGTTGAGTAGGGGACCCACTCCTTTTCCACTTCCACAAGCTTCCGGATGCACTCTAGCAGCTCGTTCTGGTCAAAACGCTGGGAAGGAAGAGCAAAGGGAGAAAAGAAAATGGAGAAATATAGCCTGGACACTCCGTGGTCTTTATAAATCCGTACGTGAAGGCGAACACTTCATCAGGATGTGTAACAGTGATGGCCCGTAGAGCTTCATAGGACTACATCACCTTCCTTCAGTTCATTTCTTACAGAACTTAAGATTCCACAGTCTTTGCCCCTCTGCTTTTTTCAACAGTACCTTGAATGCCCTCCTCTTGCTACAAAGTATGCTCCCGAGACAGTAAAAAAGGAGCCAGCGACCCTTCTTGCCTCCAAAGCACCTGGCGAGAACTCCCTGTGCAGCCAAGACCTTCACTTTGGCAAGCCATGGCACCACCTCTTCTGCAGCAGGGTGCTTTGGGGCCAACTCCAAGGGGCCCATCAAGTCTCCCAGCTTTTATAGAGCTGCAAAGTCCTTACAGTAATAAAGCTAATAAGCGTGGGACAAATTCACAGGCCAATACACCACTGCTAAGAGCAGCCTGAAGTTGCTAGCGTGACCAAAAATGAAGGCACTCGGAGGCTGAAGGGCTTAACTGGAATGAGGAAAAGGGAGAACATCAGCACCAGAACAGTTTCATCGGCTGTCTGTGTGCAAATACCTGCAGATCAGCACCCATCCCTCAGAAGTAGACTGTGTACATCTGAGGCAGCAGGGAGACAACACAGAAAGCAAAACACTGCTGTGATTTAAAAGGAAAATGCTTTTCAAAGAGTTCACTGAATGAGATCTCCTGAAGTTTCAACTGACCTGTTTGAGAGTTAAGAGTGTTTGATAAATGTTACACTAGTGTCCAGTTTCAGAGATTTGCACTCTGAAAATGAAAACATGCTCTGATTTAGAGAGAATAAAATGCCTTGGCTACATACTGGCAGAGCTGCTCGTATGGCTGATCGTGCCATCCTGTCCATGTTCAGAGTTGGCCGGAACAGGCGGATTTTGCCATCCACTCCTCGGTAAGCCTTCATTCCTTCAAACAGCTACCAAGCCAAAAACAAGGGAAAAGAAATCAAATAATAATTGAGACATGTTATCCCATGATGACCTATGCAAAAGCAGGATACACCCTTTGGAAATAAATTTCACTTTCCTGCTCACAGCGCTTAAAGTATAAATGACTAACTAGTTAATCCTTGCAACACACTCCTGTGAGGTACTATTATGAAATTTATATCCCAACGACAACCTGCCTATACGTCAGATATATATCTTTCTTTCAAGGAACTTAATTATAACCATTTTTTTCATAATTTGGTTACAACAATTAAAATTTGTAGCATGTGTTCGACTTAACTATTCCCTCACATCCTGGCCGATACCTAGGACTGAGCCAAAACAGTACTGTCCCTTACAGAAAGGGTCTACAGAAAGTAATTATATACATTAAGAATTTTTAGAGCTCTGCCCAAAATCCATTTTGGTAGGAAACATAGCATAAGGTAATCAGGGGAACTCTGTTGCAGTTCTTGCTGTAGCAAAATCTTGGTCACCTATTTTCCCCTATGCTGTGGAAGAGAATTTAACCAGCACGAGAGACAGAGGCATCAGCCTTACATTAGAGAAAGGAGGCATGAAAATATTTTATCTATACTTTACAGGAAACTTAATCATAACTATCCCATCAACCTGCAAGACGTGGATGACTGGTGTTGACAATCAATTTACCAGAAATCTTTATCCCACCAGTACCCTCCCAGCAGAATGCTCTACAGCACCTCCTAACCACAGCAGAAAACATATGCCCACAAAATATCTATAGCTATTTTCAGTTACAGATTGATAATTTCCAGTTATAGTTATAGGCAGAAAACACATATATTATATCAACTCACAATAATATACACAGGTATTATTTAGATTAAGTACTAAAGGATCATTTATGCCTATAGACAAGGGTTCAGATTTTTGGAATTTATTTTCTAAAGTATTTCTTTATATATTAAATTTTAGTGTAAGTTTTATGAATTTAACTGCATCACTACTGTCAGCCTCCTCATATTTCTCCTCCTGACTGTTCCACAAAAAATGGCTATAAGCACATTCTACGTGGTTGGAAGTCTACATATGCAGGTGTTTTATTTGGACAAAAGAATCCTGTATTTGTGTATAAGTAATTTTAGTAGAATAATCACAGTTTCATTATTAAATTCTGTAAGATTTTCCCATAAGGATCAGTGAAATGCAATGTTTAGAAAGCTTTTGTGCAGCCCCATGACAGAGCTAGGTCCTTCCACATGACAAATTTTAATTGGGTTGTACTGGGTGGCGGGAATTCCTTGCAATTTCCCTTAGGCTACATGCCAACTATGTAGCAGAACCTAGAACTTCTTGCTTCTAGCATTTATCTTACTCCTATGGCAATGCCAACCTTATTAAAAGTTTTGTACTCGGTTTTGAAAAAGAAACTGTTCCTAGGATAGACATTGAAAGAAAGACAAGAAAACATTCTATCTTTAATAGAGGGTGGCATAGCTGGTGTTACGGTTGATACTTCAGTAGGATTTTTATTGGGCCAGTGACTACCACCACATTTCTGTATTGCTACTTTCTTACCACAGAATGGCTGTTTCCCCCCCACCCTTCTCCCAAACACAGTCACAGAACTTTTAATGAGAGGGAAGAGGAAGGAATGTTACTACTAAGATTTGACCAATGGTTTGAGAAAAGTAAGAACCACATCATTGCTGAAACACAAAGCCTTCTCAAGCTGTTAAATCTTTTTTCTTCAAAAAGAAACGCCTTTAACCTACCAGAGCTCAGTAAAACCTTTCACCCGTTAAAAAGGGAGACAGTGATGTTTTCCAGAAATGCTCAACTTGAACAAAAGCAACTGCTGTGGTTGCTTGATGGTTGCTTGCTACTGTGGTGTGCAAACAATATTAACTAACATCTTTACATCACAGGAGCTGGATCTGGAGTTCAGCAGATCCAGACTATCACACTGCACCATGGAGGGCAAGGAAAAAGGGGAGGGAATGCCAAATTCATCATTTTTGTTATACCCACTGTGTATTCATTGAGCCACAGCATTGGCACCAGATTCTCCTCTGTCTGTCCTCTTGGCTAGAGGAAACGTGATGCAATAAGGTAAAAAAAATAACAAATGGAAAAAAAAATAAGAGCATATTCATGTTAGCAATGATTTCAGTCTGGGCCAGAGGCCGAGCATTAAAGCAATATGCTACTAAGAGTGAAATACAGATTTGGGACTCCAGCGTGGTTTCTTACTTCGTGGGCAGATCAAGAGCTGCACCCTTAGTCACAGGGGCCTGTTGTAATTTGCACAGGACCTTTGGAGGCTTGGTGACTAGATGGGGTAAAACCAGAAACAACAAAAAATGGTGAAGGCAGGGGCTCAGGGACAACAAGCAGGGAAAAGCTTGATCCTTCCCTTATACCATCAGTTAAGAAAAAAAAAAAAAAAAGAAAGAAAGAAAAAAGAAAATACAAAGAAACAATAAAAGAATAAAAGAAACTCAAGCAACTCCACGATCTTCAGTGGAGACACTCCCACCCACTCAGAAGTGGGAGGAGAAGCAAGCTTCTATTTCAGCATACGTGACCTACTGAGGCTCTCACAGAGATGTGAGTATAGCCAAAGCTGCTCTGGAGACACAAAAGGCAGCTTTAGACAGTAAGCAGCTAAGCACGGAAACTGTTAACCACGCTGGTTTCCGACTTAACATTTCACTTTCCAAAGTTCCCTGCTGTATATTCTCTGCTTCAATAAACTTGTATATTCTGAACGCATCAGATCTGGTTCAGAGGTCTCCAAACTTGTTCGGAGTTGCAAACAAGCATCTGCCTAAGTCTGTCCTACAATCCAAGCTATGAACCTTTAAAACCACTCACATGGTCTTTTCCCAGTGCTTCATTAAGTTACATCAGAGACAGTAATTGGACCGATCCACTGTCATGAACTAGAATGCTTTCTCAAATGAACTTGTCACCACACAAGAAAAGGCTCACCTTCAGTAGGCTAGAAAGATAAGTGAACTGGAATCCATAGAGTTGCTTCTGAGTTATACTAACAAAACCCTGTTGTCTGGAAGGACATCAGTTAACAGAACAAAGCCTAACTCAATACTAATACTCTTAAGAGGGTAGCAGTCCTTGTACTACAAAGCTACAGCTTCAAGTGCTCTGATAAAACAAAATAGCAGTTTCCAAATCTATTCAGTACTCACTTCTATAGCATAGTGCAGAGACGAGGAGGCTGGATGCAATGAAAGGTTCCCAAGCGGCTTAATGTAAGGTTTCTCCCATCCTGAAGCCAAGGACCATTCAATTGTCAACATATTATCAGTGAACACAGTTCCAAATACCAAACCGTTGGGGTCCGGTTTTTCCTTGAAAGTTGTAGCTGGGGTGATAATCAAGTCTGAAGCCTGAAGGAACACGAAGACAAAAATTAAGTGTATAAAAATAATTAAGCCAGACCGATTTAAAAATTACTCTGCCTCGGTGAACATGGACAAATGAAATATTTTATCTGTGGGGACATTTAATGGCAGAACAGTTACAGGAATGCAGCATGGTTTTTTGTACTGGTTTTGGCTGGTATAGAGTTAATTTTCCTGATAGTAGCTTCTGTGGTGTGAATCATCCTAAAGAACAGCAAGAGAAGAAGGAAAGCAGGATCTCTGGCACATCACTCCCCTTTTATACACAGAGAGGGGCTAAACTAGAGAGGGCTATGAAGTGGGCAGAGTCTTGATCCACCCTCTCCATACTCTATGTCATCTGAGGATTTAACCTCTGCTGGTCAGACAGGCAAGGAAGAATTCAACAAAGAATTGTATTTGAAGCTCCGTTTTCCTTCCTAACATGACTCAGAAAGCATCGACCCTTATTACAGACCCCCAAGGGAAATCTTACTCTTCGGTGCTGGGCACATACAGAAGAGACTGGAACACTAGGAGTGTAGTTCAGGTAGTTCAGATTATTGGTCAAATGATTTGCATGTGCATTAAAAAAGCAGTTCTACAACACATATCACTGATTTGATTTTTCAAGATCAGCAAGCATTTTGCAAAATGAGACAAAAAAAATCAGTCCAAAGCTTTTGAAAAAGAACACCCCCGTCTTTGTAAACAACCTAATTTTCCACGTCTTTAATCAACAATGGCCTATTTTTCATTGATTAGTTGGTTGTGGTTTAGGGTTTTTTTTTTTATTTACTTGTTTCCTTGTTTAATGGCTTAGATGTGAAATTAACTTAGAGCTGGAACACATGCACAGCTAAAAGCTTGTTTCAAACTATCTCCAATTATAGGGCTTGTTTAGATATTACAGTGCATTAGCCTGGTTGAACTAATAGATAATTTGATGAAACAACAATTTCTCTTCTGAAGTCTTCACAGTACCCTTTATCCTGCCAACAGTAAATGTGCCAATAGGAAAAGCACTACTTAGTGATGTCCTGAAAATAAAAATGAATTTACCTGACAACCTCTTATCACTCACCTTGGGAAAAAAAAGGTATCGCAGAAAAGCGTGGATCAAAACAAAAGCCACAAAGGAGTGTTTGCAATATTCACAACGCAAGACGCAGCTCAGGAAAACACTCATGCAAGAGCAGGATGTCAATGGAGCATACACCAGGATGCAGAACACACTTAAACTCTTTGCTTTATCTCTGGACAGGATCACAGCTTTCAAAGAACTCCCACTGCCAGTGGGCAGCCACTGGGTCAGCTGGTCAAGGCTTCTGTCTCATCTCAGCTCATTTTCATTAAGGTCATTATCTTCACAATAAACTGGCCTGGGGACCAAGATTATCACATGGAGGCTCATCCCCTAGGACTCTCATCAGCGTGCTGATTTTTGCTTTTATGCCTCAATTTCCTATTTCCTCAGTTGTGGTAGCACAACTAGTTGAAAGGCCGCACTACAAAAGAGCCTGCTAAGCTTATCTGGGCTAACAAACAGCTTTTACTTTGAGGATGGGGAAAGATTTTGACGTGGCTCATCTCACAGACCCACAAGCACACGTAGCTGGAGCAGCAAGCTGCAGCCACAAGTGAAGAAACACGCTCACTTTGGAGCACTTGGGGTTTCTTTGTCCCAGTTTTGCCACCAAAGATATTTCTCCAGCTCGAGAGAGCCTCGGACAGAGTGTCCCAGTTTGAAGTCAAACCAATTTTTGTGTTCTGTAATTTTACATTGTAGCTAGGCCTCCTCTAACTCTCTGAAATTAACGGCATATTGTGGAGAAAACTGCTCGTTGTCAGGATAAGACCAACATTTGTGCTCCATGCCAAGGAATGGTGTGCAAAGTTGGCTGCTTATACTTATTGCTGTAACAACCAAGGGCAGCCAATTTTGTTATTTGTCCCTTAGAGGGTCGAAAACGGAAAAACGTAGGAGGGGTCACACCTGTGGGGAGGTGTAGACAGAACAGGTGACCCAAACCTGATCAACTGGGGTACTCCAGCCCATCTGCCCCATGCTCAGTATAAAATCTGAGCGATCAAAGGGTCAATTGTCTTCCTGCGATGGCCAACATCCAAAGAGGACCCTGTCTGTTCATCTGCCTTCGATCCCGATCAGTGTGTTCCTGACTCCAGAGCTGGAACCCAGTTCCCATGCGTTGCTGAGTCCAGTCTGGGACTCCCCCAGTGCCTGCCGGTGATGGGACTGTCATCCTGGGAGCTTGAGATGGTTTTGTATATATAATTCAATAAAATTGTGCTGATCAAATACAAGCACGCTGTTACACTCTAATGGGTAATGCAAAGAAGGTCCCAGATTCTGAGTCCTTCCTATGCTGGCTTGTTAGAAATAAGAGATGGGCCAAGTGCTCACTCCTGCAAGTTCAACAGAGCGGGTACTGCTGTGTGATAGACGGTCCCACAGCAGTGGCCATGGCTCACAGCAGCAGCCCAGAGCAGTAGCCCACACTGCTTAGCTCTCAGCCCCCACGACTGAGGACTTTCTGCAGTCACACACAGAAATCCCCGGACTGGATTTCAGGTTGAGTCACTTGAAGGCAGAAAGACTCAAGAGTAGGTAGCTATGATGCTTATCCAGAAAGAAAGCAAATAGCTTCTGGATCACAGAGCTTGGTGGAGCTGCACACTCTGAACAAGGAGCCCACTTGCTGTTTCTCACTTCTTTCAGCATTTATTCAGGCGTTTTGCAAACACCTGACTCAACAACATCAGATACAACACTTGACCCGTAACAACCTCCTTCAAACAACAGTAAGAATGCCCTGCAAAAGACCACAAATAGAAGTTAAACTGCACAGACCGGCAGGGCAACAATCAGGAAACTGGCAAAAAGACAGTTTTCCTGATCCTTATAATCCCGTTAGGCTCATGGGAGATGTGCTTAAGATTTACTTTTTTTGGCCGTTATATTATTAAGATCCTTTCTTAAGGCTCTTCCCCCTCATTCATTCTACTGTATTTTTTCCTCCCTCTTTTTACCAAGAAGTGAGTAGAGCAAGTTCACGGTGTGCAAAAATCACCTGAATCTTTCAGAATCCTAATGCTTTTTATGTCAAGACACCATCAAGATCTGCGATACATTCAATCTTTTTTTCCCCATGGAGGGGTACGAGGGTGGGGGAGCTGGAGAACCCTCCCTTGAAGTACTCTCTCCCATGGTGTGGTCTGCAGCATGAAGTACTGCAAGCACCCTCAACCTCTTCTGGGTCCCTGAGTGGTAAGACCCCCTACATAACATCTTACTTGGCCCCCAGACCATTTTGTCTCAACTTGCCCCAGCATTTTGTGGTGCTGTTCAAGCAGCACTAGCAGGAGGGAAACTAAACACTCCAGAAGAACCCCCACAAAAAGAGCAGAGCAAGGCCAGGTGACTAATACCAGGGGTACTGATTAAGTATCAGTGCCTATTTCTTTAATATCATTCATTTAAAAAAAAGTTATCACAGCGCTACCATGGTATCACCTATGGCCTTTATAAACAGTGATTTATTTATTTCCTTTGTCAACAGCCCTGAAAGCAGCACGAAGGGTGCATTAACACCCATCCAGATCTCTGCTGTTTGGACTGCCAACACAAAGGGCAGTTTTCAAGGAGGTTTGTTTTGCTTGCTTGGTTTACACACGTGCTCTCAAACACCTTCTAATGCTGCTGCCTAATAAAACCATTAAACTGGAAGGAGAACCGGTAAATGCAGGGACAAAAAGGATAAGGGAGATAAAGAAAGAAACACATGTGGCACACAGGCTCTTGAGTGCAGCTATTTGGCCCCTGTTGCCTAAAGTAAAATGACAAAGACGTTGTTCCAGCCCTGCAAAGTTTGGTCAGCAGTACAGTATGTACAAGATATGGGTGCCTAGGTCCCAGCCCAGGGCACTCCAGTGTAAGTATAAGGAAGATTGCCCAGATTGCCCTGCCTATGGTAGGCAAAAGGGGATGGTGGGGAAACCAGTTGGATACTGTTGATTTCCAGGGCTTATATAGCAATGCTACACCTACAAACAGTCGCTGTCTTGATCAGACATACCTTTTTGAACAGCCCCTCATCTGAAAAATGCCTGCTGATTCCAGTGTAACTACTTCCAGAGCGGAGCTTTACCCAGCCCAAGCAAAGAAGACATACTGTGACCTCCTGAAACTAAAATTCATCATTTGATCAAAACAGATCTTGTCAATTACGAGCTAGGTCAAATCAAAAGTGACATGCTGGTCGGTGTCGATTTTAGCCAGAGCTGAGACATTCTGGTGCCTCTAGCTAAGATGTCAGTTCAATGCTTATTCTACCCAGCCTTTGCAATAGCCTCCAGTGGATTTGAAGCTGACAGCAGCCTCTGTTACTCTCATTACTACAATCCTACCTTTCTTACCCTAGAGAGCTCTCTTGGGTAGGTGCAGATGGCGAGTAAATATTTCGTTCTACTCCTTCCATCAGGTTTTGCCAACGCCTTCTCAAATGATCCCTGGCTGCAGTTATTTTCACCATGCTGAAACTGCTAGGCTATAAGCAGTAGGCTGAGCAGCTGGAACAGGTGTAATTCATTTGTCGTACCCCAACTTTTCTAAATACTGTGCCGGGCCAAGCATTTCTATCATGAGTAAAACCAGAACTGGCAGCCTCAGCTGTAAAATAACTGACAAGTTACCCAACTGTAACAGCAAGTTTCAGCAGAGAGCCTCAAGACATGAACTCAGTGAGACCGACTGTTACCTGTTCAGATGAAACAAGTAACCGCCCTGACTTGCAGTCAAGGTGATTCATTCAAGATCACAAAGCAACTGCAATTATTATTTTTTTACTCCTTATGCAGAGTTTGTAAGCATATCCTAGGAAAGATCAGGGCCTTCTGATGCAATAGCAGACTCGGAAGCGTAGGCGAATTTGAATATCTTGGTTTTGCCCTTGCACTTGTGAACAGCGAAACGTGGTTGCAGTAGCAGAGCACATTTTGAGAAGGAGAGAGATTACAAAGAGCGTAAGGAATTGCTATAAAAGGGAAAATGTAACAAAGCGTAGCCAGAGGGAGTTGAAGAGAAAAGAGGCTTGGACTAGACGGAATGGTTTTGGGGAGGGCTCTGGGAATGGGGAAGTTGTTTTCCTGCAGTTCAGTCCTTATGGCTGCTGCACCTTCATCATTGCTTTTAGGGTCTCCTCAGCACACACATCTCTATCCCAGGGAGTCATTATTTCTGCTGGAGCAGCTACTTTCACCCCACAATATCTTCTGCCTGGCCTCCTGAACCTGAGGTTCCTCCTGTAAGACAGACTGAGAAGAGGTTTGTGCTGCCAAAGAGAAGCAGTGGTGGGCAACTAGACTGAGAATGCTAATGAGGCTGAAGAAAGTGTCTCGTTCACCTCTGGAAGCTAAAGCCCTTTCTTGTCATAAACAAGTTGGGGTTTTTTTTGCCTTGCAGCCAATGAACCAGCTACCATCTTTCTCCTGCAACTCATTCAGCTCTATTGCTTTCCAGATGTTGAGCTGCAGGTGGCAGAGGATTGCTCCCCTTTTCTTGCTGACCTGAGCCAGCAGTGATCCCAGATGGCTGGAGAAGCTCATCCGTTAGAGAATCCAGCCCAGCAGCCTCATAAAGCAGAGTTCAGGCTACTTACTATATGTTACACATAATTGCTCCTGTAGAGCAGCTGCTGACCTGACCCAGGAAGAGCCTTCACCACGTGGGCACGCTTTCTGTCGGCAGGCATCACGAATCATGCTGAACAGCTAATGCTGCACACAAAACAAAAGGCTGGTGCCAAACTATTGCCAAACTCTGTGAGGAATCAGGGATGACGCACCGACTCCTCCATCAGCGGCACCAGAGCAGACAGCAGCAGTGCCAGGCGATGCAACTAGCAAGTAGGACAATGCTATGGAGGCTGTGTGTGGTGTTAGGGCAACTGGTACTTTTCTCCTCCATTGGGATGAAATAGGCAATCCCCTGTCCTGCCTACTCCTAAATCCTTTCTTAGAAACAGAAATATCGAATGCTGCTCCAGTAGATGAAACCAACTGCAACCTCTTCTACCTAGTATTTTGTCCAGTTTATCTGACTTACTACCTCTTAGCTCTATCCACTAATCACTAGCTGACACTACAGCAGCATCTACTTGAGTTTAAAAAGAGATTTATGTCCTACGGGCCTTGGGTAAACCAAGGCTTCTTTGGAAAAGACCACTGATTTTCCAGGGCAGAGACTATCGCTTTCCGTGTAGGGCTAAGCCCTGTGCAGCTCTGATTACAATAATAAAGTCTAAAGTAGAAACAATATGAACAATAATAATTCTGTGAACTCAAAGCAGAGTAAGACTCAGTTAAATACATTCTTAGAAATCTGTTATTAGCTTGCAAGTATAAAAAGTGATATTAATGTAAGCTATCCTATAATCCCTTTACCATACATTACTATTTTAAATTTACAGCAGAGCCTGAGGCTTGAGTATGGAAATTGTGCCAAGATATAATAAGATTTGAGCAGGAAGAAAGCCCTAATCTTCCTACTACAAAAAAAAAATAAAGAGAAACAAAATATAACAAAATATTTTCTGCAACCCCAGGGAAAATACCCAGAAATCTTTCAACATAAAGCTTCCCTGAGATTTCATCTGACAATATGTTAGCACATGTAATTGGACTGGGGCCTGGAATCATTGCATCAGGTTGGCTGTACACTGGGTAACACACCACAGAACGAATGACAAAGCAAAAGGGAGTCAAGGCTCTGAATCAGTCGTGAGTCAATCACAGAAGTTACAGAAAATATGGCTGGAAGGACTTTGTCTAGCCCATCCTCTGGAAGGCATCTTCCTACAGTATTCATAACAGATATTTATCACGTATTTGTCTAACCAAAGAATGAGCTTCTGCTACACTCTGCAAGCAACAGGAAGAAAAGGAGAAGGGCACATCTTTACTGTTGGCTTCTTTAATCTTTCCCCTGACCTGATGGATGCTCCAGCTCTGGTGCAGGAATGTTTGATTCGAAGCAGTAGGCAGGGAAGTAAACCTGCTCTCACAAGACAACAGATAAGAGGTTGGAATTGACATAAACTTCTTGCCTTGGAGAATGAAAATAGCACTTCGGGCAGCAGCACAGCTCAGAACGCAGTCTGAAACTCCTAAAATGTGCCAGAAGGGAAATAAAGATGTTGGAAAGCCACAGTCCAGCTAGACTGTAGAGAAAGAATTGAAGGAATAAATCTTGCCCTACAAAACACTCGAGCACATGGATAACGCATAATATCATTGATGTCAACAGCAGTAATTAAATGTTAAGATTTTTTTTTTGTATGTTGCTGAAATGTTGCCCTATATCAACTCCCACTGATTTGATCCAAAGCCCATTTAAGTTAATCTAGACCCTTTCCTCCATCTTTGTAGGAATTTGGATCGTAAGGGAGGCAAAACTATCCGAATCTCACCCCTCTCTACTGCTTCAAGAAAATTAAATGGATTAGTAATGTTTTGGGATTGGTTTCTTTTTTTGTCCCTTACTTAATAGTCTGTTCTCCATCAACACATGTTTCAGAAAATACGTATTTTTACAGTTAAGAAAGATGAAAATGGGGTTTCTACAGATCTTAAGGAAACTTTCCACCTGATATTAAGGAAATCTTAAGGAAAGCATCTATATGATTTTAATGGGGGTCCATCTCCTCTACTCCAGCAAATGGTATGTTCAGATCTACAGAAAACAGTCATCTGGTATCTCATCTATTAAAGAATTATATAAAGTACTTCAAATATGACTGCATAATTAAAATATAAACCACCAAGATGCTGATAAGACTATTAAACACAGGAACAGAAACTGGACACATTATTACATTTTAGTCATATAAACTATTTCTGTTTGCTAACAGCTATTCCAGTTGATTAAGTGGGATGATCAGAAAAGTGTGAAGAGGGAGGAAGCATGAGCAAGCTTTAAGGCAGTCGTTGCACTGGACTGAAAAACACATTGCTGTAGCTCACTGTTCATGCTGGTCAGGTTAGCTACATAAAAATCCTCTTTGGCCATGCAACTGCACTTCACATCTGCAATATAGACGTACCCGAGCTTTTAATTAGAAAAAAGCAATTCCACATATAAGGAAATGAGAAATCAGACTGCAAATCAGTAATAGCCCAGTTCCTTACACAGAAAAGTCCTCTCATAGACTCATACTCAAACATTTCCAGAAATACAAAACTAGGAGCATTTTTCACTAACGGAACACATTGATTAATTACACTACTAATATTATTCACTACTAGTATACACTGCTTCTTCTCAAAAGATCTGGCAGCTTCGTTAATGCAATTGCTGATGCTGTGCTGCTCTTTGCCTCAGATCCACCGTATTTCTTTATTGTAGCATAAACACGACGTTCCATTTTTAGAAAGAGTTTGCCGGGGAGAAGGTTTGAGCCTAACACAAGCTGAGGGCTCACACTGGCCTGCGAAACAAAACTGGAATAGAGAAATCTGTGACATTTCACCAATACCACATTTCTGTACAGCGGCACAGCGTTTCGAGGTTCAAACAACGCTCTACAAAAACACGACTTAGCAATTTGGTCCACAAAGATTTAAGACACTATTGTCTCCTGGTTCAGGAAACACTGTAACTTCTATTCCACACACACACAAAAAATTAAAAAAGAATGAGATAGTTACATCTAAGCTTTTCTAAAAAAAGTAGCCATATTGAAGGAAGAAATGAATTGCAAATTAAATTTCAGACAAACAAGCTGGAAATATTTTGCCTAAGTAGCCTGGCCAGTCACAAACCTGTTATGTGGAATAGCCAAGAATAGAATCATAATCTCACACGTCCAAATCCAGAGCAGTTGCAATTAAATCTTCTTACCTTGACTTTAATAAGCTTGCAGACATGCAGGGAAACTGTATTCACGGAATGAAGGCATTGGGAATTTAACACTTCATATAGAATTTCAGAAACTTTTGGGAATATAGAATGCTTTAATGGTACTGTTTCTTACATAAAGGTTACAGGAACAGTTCAAACATTCAGTTAACCACACGTGCCCTCTCCTCTTATCCCATCTCCCTCTCACACCGGTAGACAGAAGGCAAACTTAGAAATTGCCATGAATTTCAGTGTTTGATCTGCCACTGAAACTGTCACATTTTGCCCATTCATTTCATTCAGTACTTTCCTAGAAATGGGAACGAAGTATGGGATTAAGATAAATTAGGGTAGAAAGATAATTTCAAGAGAAACAGAAAGGCCAAATTGTAGCCTTCCTAAATTGTAGCTCCTATTCCTGTGTGTTCAGCATAAAAGCCATTTAATACCAAATCTGTGGACTTGATATCACAATGACATTAAAATTCAAGAATTCCTGGAAATAGGTATGGACACCATGGATTTTGTAAATTTTGGAGTCAGATACCTTCCCTTGGGAATGATTTTATGGTGCTAAAGCCCTGCATTTTAAAAGCAATTCTTCATCTTGGGAAAAATAAATCCAGAAAAAGGTACCAGTCAAATGGAATTTCCAAAATTGTGGTACAATTTCAGTGCTATTACAGACACCAACTATATCTTAAGCTCCTAGTTAAAAAGAAGATAAAGTATGGCTTTCTTTGTGCTATAAATCAGCTCAGCCAAACTTCCCTGGCTGTTTTTTCTAGCATCTTCTTTTTATCTTGGCTAAAAGGTCCTGTTATTTGCTGAAGACAATTAGCTTTATTTGCAAATCCTACAGCTTCAGATAACGGGACCATCAGTTTCTCTGCTACAGCTTAAAAAAACCCAACTATTTGCTAAAAGCCTGGCAAGTATTTGAAGGACATTACCCATCTGAAGAGAAACACTGACCTATGTGCCACTAATGTAAAAATAATGGAGCTGCCACAGATCTCAAATCCCACATTATAGACGGGCTACTGATGGCACGAGAAACCTAATTTCAGACTGTCAGGAAATCATCCCTTAGCATACCATGGAAGAATCACGGTGAATTTTTTTTTCCACAGCACTGTCGTTGCCCAGTAGCATTTCTTGGCTACCACAACCCTGAATCGGTGATGCTACTCCTGCTGCTCTGTGATAACAAGCTTGATTTAGAACCATGGATGTGCCAAGCAGAGCCATGAGCAATTCTAAGCTGCATTAGAGTACCCTCCACCCCCGGTGCTCGCTACTTGCGTGGTCTCCTTCAGGAAAGCCGCTTTCTCCCAGCAACAACCAACCACTGGAACACTCATTAACACGTACTGGGCTTTGTTTCTTCTCTCTCTTATCAAAACAGGACGCTCAACTCTAAATGCACTGGGTGCTGATGATTACTGTGAGCTAAACCCATACTAACTGGAACGAAAGCAGCAGGTAGGGCAGTCAGTCTTGCCCAGCTATTATTAGTAATATTCAAAAGAGTCTGTGCAATGCCTGTGTGGATGCAGAATACTTCAGAAACCACTCAGCCCTCCAATCTTCTCCATGCTGTAGCTCTTTTTCCCTCTTGGCAGATGATAAGGGAATGGATTTGATTGTAAATCACCTGAAGTAATTCTGCAGCATATACATCCTCTCCTAGGAGGCATAATCAAGTTATATGAAGGCACTGAGATCTAATAATATTATTACTCACCAATCTTTTTTTGATTCAACACATGACAAAACTCACATAACTTTATTGCTCTTGATAAAAAGGGAGAGTGAATAGATTCAGCTGAAATCAAGATTAAAGCAGAATGACCTTTTCTAAAGCAATGCCCACATAAGTACTGTTACCACAACCACAGAATTGGCCTCTAGCTTGGCCTCTTGGTCTAACAGTGGATGCAGCTACTCACTTCCATGGAAATTATACAGAGATGACCTACCAAATGGTAACTGACAAAGTTTTAGCTTAGGACATCAGAAAAATACATTTTCTTAAAGACGACAGTGCAGCAACATACTTGACAAAGCCACAGCTGACCTGATCTGGTGCTGCTGAGAGTCCTGCTTTCAGTGGGAGGATGGTTCTAAAACACAAAATATCCGGGGATGCCTTATTATGTAATGTTATACATGCACACACTTAGATATCCAGCTGATCATCTTTCTTTTATTGCCTCAAGACAGTTTATATAAAAGCAGCTTTCCTATATACACGTTTGGGGGAGCTACTGCTCATCACAGCATCAAATATTGGCAAATTTCTGTAATAAATTTTTCCCCATACAACTTAACAGAAACATAAAGGAAATGTCCCGATCAATCAAAATTTAAAGTGGGGTCTAATGCAGAATTTAAAAAGGAAATGCAGGGCATTCTCCTAATAACTTCCCCCCACACCCACCACCTCAAAACCACAGAAGAATCAACAGCTGCAACACGACAGAAGCCTCACTGAGTGCCCATATGCTTTGGGAGGTAAATAATTCATTGATGTCAGTAGAAAATGACAAATTGAGAACAAGCTGGAGAGGAAGAGATGTGAAAAATATATAAACCATGTGAACTGCTTTATATTTATTAGCTTTGTACACAATGTGGTAACTACAATGCATATATGTCCTTGTTCCAAAAACATTTCAGCGTTCCTTTAATCCATATGCTTTGAGCATCTCAGAAGCTTTACCTACTGCTCGTATAAAATGAAAACAGAAGAGAAGTATTATGTACTTCCTAAAGTCTTCAAGGAAATTTCCCTGTGTAGCTCTAATGATGTGCCAATGTGATACAGTCAATTAGTTCAGATTTTATAAAGATTTTTTTTTTTAAAAAAAAATCAGACTATTTTGTATTTTAGACATATTTAATCTTTACATTGGAGGGAAAGAAAGAAAATTTGGTGGATAAACAATTTTCATTTTTTTTAAAAAATAGGGTTGGAGAATTTTTTATTCTTTATCTCTTTCATAAACTTTTTCCCATATATAAAGGTTTTCCTTATATAAACCTTAAAAAATAAACCTTAAAACTGTCTAATATCTCAAAAAGGATTGGTCCCTCTCCCAGTTCCCAGAGTAAGGAATCCAATATCCCATTGTATGTGGCACAAATAATAGATGCACTTGAGTTTCATCAGTATAAACACAGTAATGAATCACAGTAATGTAGTTTCTTCATTAATGTAAACACAGAAAATGCAATAATTAATCAGGTCTTCCTTTGAAAGGCTGTTTTGAAAATAGGCATATCTTTCTCCACAGAAAAAAGGAATTTTTGCAACTTTAGCATACGCTATAGAACAAGAAATGCTGCATACTGCAATAACATTTAACCTGCATCTTAACTGCATAGATTGCTTTTGTAATACTAATTTATTTATAATTTTGATGTTTCCAGGGTAAGAACTGTTCTTTATCTTTAATGTTATTGCATCATTTGTCAAGAATATGAAAACAAGGTGGAGAATGAGAATCAGCACAGTATGTTTTGCGTAGAGCCACCCCAGTTCAGTCATTTCATGCGAAGGCTACATGTTTTAAAACATGCAACTAAAGGTCCTATTGTGAGGAACGAGTGTATTTCTGTGAAGAGACCTCCAAGAACAAGATCAATGTCTCTAAAACTTTCACTGGCAATCCCTCGATTTGAACCACAAATGCCTGCACTGGAAATAAATTTTCAGTTTCTTCATAGTTCGTCCAGAGGGAAGCTACACTACAGTTTTAGATCATGTGGAAAAACTGTCAGAGATTTTGGTTGTTTATTTGTAGGTTCTACCTTTGGCATGGAAATTAGGTTCTAATTTGTACAATACCTAGCACGATGTCAGCCAGGTCACAGCTTGGGCTCTAAAATGTTATGGCAATGCAAAAAATATATCATTACTGGAAGTTCACTATATCCAGCATCTCACAAAGCTAGACATGAGCTAGCTTCAAACTGGAAGCCATGCAAGCATATTAGCATAGACTGTATTCAGTCTAGCAAGTCCAAGATCTCGCTGGGGGTTATTAGTTTGAGCACAGCACTGCACTAACCTGCCTATATCGCTTCCAGCCTGCCGTGGGCTCACATCCCACTGGCTCAGAGCCTGGGAAGATTGGGTCTGTCTGCAGAAGACTGTGAGGGAACACTCCAGTTATTTAGAGCAACATAAGGAGCCATTCAGATACAGAAGCTCCACTTAAGCATTTTTCATTCCACTACCACGAGTCTTCCTATTAGCAAGTCAATCCAGATCCACTTGTAAACTCCAGTTACTTTATTCTGCTTTGGTGTAGCAGACTAGCCAGTATGCCCCTAAAAGGCCTGCATCATTTTGGTGCACTAAATAGGCCCTTAAAAATTTAAACAAAAGAAGTGAACTTTGCACCGTGCAGATGCTCAACTAATTCTGCACAGCTTCAGATCATTAAAACACAGGGAAACATAACAGGAGTAGGTAATCCCTTCTTAAATTGTTCCATGTATCAGTCTCTCAAAGAGAAAACGTATACCATGACAAAAGGTTACCTAAAATCATCTTTCTTGATATGGATTGATAACATGAGGAAAAGAAAAGGCAATTACAGATGTCTTTAGTTTCCTAAGACCAAGTTTTACAAATTCAAAGTCAGAGCTAATACATACATTAAAAGAAACTAAATATAGAGTCACGTATGGAAATAGACCACTACATTATCCCAACAACATTCAATCTGTCTTGTGACAGTACAATAAGCAGAATGAATGCATTACAGAAACTACCAGACTTTTAATCATAAATAAACAGTAAGTCCCTTAGACACAACTGTGTGCTATTTGCTGATATTACTGAATGCAAAAAAAAAATAAAAAAAATGTATAAGAGCAAAACCAGAAATGGGCATTCCTTGATTCAACATCCCAACACGCACTCAGTGGTACAGAGGATGACTGCACTTTCCATTACTGCTTTCATACTCCCCTCCTAGAGGTCCAATGCTGACAATAGGCAAAACTCTACAAGTATAACTTCTTAAGTTACGGTCACAAACCACAGCCAGTTATTTAAATAAATAAGAATGTGCATACAACCCGGGGAGGGGAGGAAGATTTCACTCTAGTGGAAGGAGCTGAGTAAATAAATCCTGGAGATTTGACAGTTTCTACAATACCGGAAACTCTAGCATAACCACCGTTTCCTTCGATGTTTTTTTTATCAGTTCCAAGATCACTGGTCATGTGTCAACTCTAAACGCCATACATTAAGTATCTTGCAAATCACAGGCCTGTCAGGATGAGATTTTTAACTGCAGAAGTGACTCAAATTAAGGTAATTCAGTAGCAGTTAAAATTAACAGTGCCAATTCTGATCTATTCACTTAAGAGAAGCCCATGAGAACAAAAGCAGTGAGCAGCTAGCAGAGGTGTTCAGTGCTTGCTAGAAGCTGTAGGTAGCATTCATTCATTCCCTCCCAGTGTGTAAGGGAATCTCTGAGTCTCCACCTTTCCAAGTCAGGCAGAAATTGCAGTAAAATTCAGAGAAGCTCTCTGTACCTAAAAAGCACAGCACTGCCTTCTAAAAAGAAATGTCTTCAGAGGGCTAATCTGACATTCACATGTTGGGCAGCATCCTCTTTAACAATATGTTTTGTGTAAGCATAAAACAAAACCATACCCTGTTTTCTACATTCCCAGAATCTTGGATTACTTAGGTTACTGGCACAAAATTGCAGCTTTCTTCAGCTCAGTCAGCCTCATGGGTCAGCTTGATTCCTTTGAAATATTGTTAGCTATAGTTTCTGAACTTGTAACTGTAACTGTCTTCCACAGAAATGTTTGTGAAATTTCCTAGAATGAATCCAGGTTGGTTTTATTTGTCATTGTCTGGTGTTATGTTTTCCTTCATTTATAAAGTTTTTCTTTTTAATTCGACAATGAAGCTAAAGAGACTGCAAATAATTATTATGATGCATGACACACTGCAATCAGTACCTGTGCTCCCATCACAACTTTCATACACACACCTAGCAGAGTACGATGTTTTTTTTTTTTTACTAAAAAACTGTACCCCCTTCTGGTGACTGCAGCTAATCTTCAGAAACAGAGCCATAAGGCAGGAATGGAATTACAAATTAGGCTCCAGTCTGAGCCAGCTGGTTTTTTTAGTATTATTCCCTTTATGACCATCTGTCCCACCTGCTAATATATTTTTCCCCTCACACAGGCTCTCCACTACAATGATTTGCCATTCTGGCTGACATAAAAGTATTGATGGAAAGGAAACTGGACTGAATCCAACTTTGTGCCACTCCACTTTGGAGCTTTGGTAAAGCACCTGCTTGACTGCTGGTATAATTAAATATGGCTTAAGTCTGTTTTAAGTTCACCTACGACCCAAGCACTATCAGAGTTTGTTGCCACTCTGTCTATCTTTCTTCTGGACTATGTCAACGAGTGGAAGGAAACAGCACATTGTGGTTACACAATTGCAATTTTGGTTTTTAAATGCACTAGCACACTCTACTGAATGAATCTACTCAGATCTATCCTGCCTATTTATTAAAGGTGAAATCACAAAACAACTCTGCACTCGATAATTGTGAGTTCTTGGGGTTTCAAAACTGGTTGCATGCTGAAAAGTCACCCTAAATCTTCCTTCTTGGGCAGAACTGCCAGAGAGACACAATGCAAAGGAAATGAGGAAGAGAAGAACTGGGAAGGGCTGAGAATGAGGAAGAAGAAATTAAATGGCACGTTGCTACATGTAGTCATGGAGTCTGAAGAATTCTTTGCTGTTTGCAAGGAGAAAAGCAGCAGAATAAGACTTAACACATTTTCTGCAGCATTTATTTTCCATATCTGGATAAAGTCTGGCAACTAAAAGAGGAATAACTACTTTCAGAAGGCTTCCTAGCAGTGACACTGCCCAAAAAAATCAGGAAGAACATGACAGTTACAAAGTGTATCGTTATAATTTCATCTCATGTCCTGCTGACAGTAGTCAGCAATAACAGGAAGGGAACTGCTGAAAAAGCGCTAGTAAGGTCACTTTTTCTCTGGGTGCTATTTTTAAACACCTGCAAAATATAGATGATACTTTTTAAAGATTGTAAAGCAGGGGAAGAGAGGGGGAGAAAGAATTATAGATATGTGACATAAGGAATAAAGGCAAAAGAAGCCTAAAGAAGGCAGAAAAAAAGGAATTGAAAGAAGCACATGCTGATGGACTTTACATTTGCAACAAAAAAAAATTAAAAATTGACATCTGTGTCCATACAGTGTTTAAAATGAGCTCTCAGTTACTAGCACTGCTTTCAGGAAGGAGGCAGAGGAAAAGAGTGATATCTGAACTGAGCTCAGTTTTAAGCATAAGATTAAAGAAAAAGAAGGGGGGAAAAAAATCAAAACAAAAAATGAGGGATTCAAATTCATGTCAGTTCCTGGCAGCTGCTCAGCATTGCTTATTATCATAGCCCTGTTTGCTTGTTGAGCGCTGATAATGTGCCAGAGCTGTGGTGTGCTTTGGAGTCCTTCTGAGACCCTTAGCTCTGCAACTTTGAGACCAGATGGAAAAACCTACTTTTGAACACCATTGATAATGCCAAAGTTTAACAAATAATAGAGCGTTACACAGACTTTGTTTGGGAAAAAAAAAAAAAAACCACCTTAACGGGGGGAATCAATCTCTATTGCTCTTGAAGCAGGTAAGAGTTAAAAATAAAATCACCTATACCATTTTAATTTTGGTTAATGGCTACTAACTTTTAGCTAGCACCTGAAATTACATTAAAGTTTTTCTTGTAACATTCTTAATTTCTACATTGAAAATACTTTCAGCAGATGCAACTTACATAATTATTTACAGCATTATGATGTTCAGCACATCACTAGCTATGAAAGCCTGCACAACAATCACTGCCATGCTACAGATGCTGTCTGGCACCATCTACTGAAACGCTTCAGACATTCCTCTTCTTACAAACAACATACCTTGAAAGACTCGGTCACATGCTTTGCCGCTTCTCCCAAACATCCTCCAGCTGTGCACTCCTCCTGACAGCCCTAGAAGAAATAAAAAATAGAGGAAATCAAATTCGATGCACATTGCAGAAAAGTTGATACACATTGAGTTAATTCTTTTTAGGGACAGATTGTATTGAATAACCACTCAGGCTTTTTCATCAGTAAATATATTAGAAAGAACATTTTGGTAGTTTCTTAGCACAATTTTGCATCTTCTAGGTTTTTAGTTTTACTTCAGTTGTATTATTTTGTGCAACTGTATTTCAGGGCCTTATAGGAGAGACAATGTCTTAGTTTAGATTATCACTCTAAAGTGAGGAAAGGTATGGACAACACATCTTTCATTCAAAGCTGAATAAATTGCGTTTTTACACAGTTCCATCACATCTCACTTTCTCTAATAAAGTATCCACCCAACAGATTTGCTTTTGCCTTGTCTCAGAGAAGCTTGTCTAGGCAGAATGGAAGAAAAAGGGAAATAATAGTTCTTGTTAAATCCTTTATTAAATGAAGGCAGCGATAAGGAATGCCCATCTATATAAATATATAACCGGAGTATTTTCAATTGCCTATTATGTTGAACTTTGCCAATGAACATAGAAAGGAACTGAAAGAAATGGAGTTCTAGTTCTAGGCATCCTTCTCTTCAGCAACAGAAGGATAACTCAGATGCAAGCCATCTACCTAAAAGCAAGATCCTCAGTTTCCACAGCACCGGGCTACCATCTTTGTGGACCTTGCTGCACCAGCTAGACCTTCCTTCTCAGTGGCCAATAAATGCATATTACACCCAACAGAATGGGGAGAAGGAGACAAATACAGCTCTGACAGCATTTCTTGTTTCCCAGCAGCGTTTAAGGAAGAGCTGGAAAGGAGAAGTGGGGGCAGAGGTTTGGGAGAGGGAGGAAGGTCCAAGGAAGAAGACTGTCTGGAGGATGGGCCGTGAAGGGATTGGCAGGAGGATGGGTCAAGGGAAGCACAACTGGCAAGACAGGAGTGGATGGCAGAAGGGATGGCTAGATGATGGCCAGGGATGGGTCACCATGGGGAAAGAGTCAGGCTGGTCAGAGGGGCTAAGGGGGTGAAGGAAAGGCAGAGACACTAAGGGATGGTGTTGCCAGGGCTGACAGGCAAGGGGCTTTCCACCTTACAAGGGAAAAGCCCTAGCAGGAGCCTGCACTGGCTCCTCACCACTTGGCCACTCCTGCCACCACTCAGCCTTGCTGCATCTCGGATGGGAAGTCCCAGCCCAGGTGGGAAAGGCCCAGGTCAAAGGTGTAATCCCCTGAAGGAAAGAGGGAAAGAGGTGCACAGGAAACCCATCATGGTCAACCTGTGAGATCCCTGCCCCAAGCTCTTCAGGAGGGAGCAGCCCTCACCCTAAGACTTGATATGGCAGTGCCAGGGAGACACCAGCCACCAGGGTCCTGCAGCAGCCACCAAACTGTGGGGCCAGACAAGGGGCTGCATGGCTCACGGGCTGTGAAGCATGACACGCACAAGGCCAATAGCATGAATTTTTTTTTCCCTTTTTGCAGATCTTAGGGATATGTTAGACTGGAAAATAAAAAGGTACAAGCAGTATCTTGTCTGTTAAAGCGGGCCTTTAACAGAGAGCAGGCTTGCTACCAACACAAGAAAAACCAAACTCCCAGCCACAGCAGATCTCACTTCCTCTCCCCTCCCCTCATCACCCCAGGGAGGCCATAACATCCCTCCTGCCTTTTCTCACCATCAGCTTTAACCCTTATGTTCCTCTTTTTTATTAACCCTCTACCACAAGACATGCAATCACAGCTACAGGCTCCTTCCTATCAAACAAAAGAGGATCTGCTGAGAGAAATCACATATCCCTTTACAACGTCCCAATATGCTTTACCTTAAAACCTTATTAAAAATATGTTTTATTTGCCTTAATCCTAGTTGTGTTTTTTTTTCTCTCCTGAAATAAAAACCTTATTGAAAGAGTCTGTTCAATGACATTCTGTGCCAGATCCTACAGGACTAAAGCATCACCTAAACTAAGGGAGAGTGAACTAAGCGCTGTATAATAAATAGGTCCTTGCTTTCCATGTAATTCTTCAAATGCTTCCAAATTCAGTGGTAAAATCCCTGGAGGTCTCCAGTTTAAAATAAAATAGTTAAGTGTTCTGCAGATGAATTAAACCAACTGATTTTTCTTTGCACTGCACTCCATTTGGATGGAGAACGTGCTGGTCACCAGCTAACAGGATGGTAACTGCCAGCTGCGGAGCAAGAATCTCTCTCTCAAGTAGCTCCAGCTCCACTACTGGCTTTTGTCTAATATCTAGTAGGCAAAGTTGGATTTTCTACAATAATTACTGTTGACAGCAAATACTGACAAATACTCAACCCTTATGCTTCAATTTCTTCCCATCTCTGCTTTATGAAGTTGCCCTAAAGCAAGCACTGGCATCAACACAGAAGGGTCTGAAGCTGGATACAGTTGAAAAATCTCTTTCACAATCTTTAAAAAGATACAGAACTGGTATGTGAATTCCTGTGGACCACCTACAGGAACAGCCCCGAGGAGCTTGATCACGTTGCCGTTCAGTTCAAGATTCCCCCCAAACTCAATGAAGTCAACAGCCCATTTTTGAGGCCATCTGCCGCGGGGCCAATCCCGTTCTCCACGAAGTCATTATGTTTTACAGATTTAACTCACATTTCAAGCAAGTAGCTAACTGCCTTTGTTAACCACACTGAGATTAAAGGGAGTTAATCCCTCCGCACCAGAAAGACATACCACAATTACTTCCTAATTGATGGAGTCATATTTTAATGGCTCCACGGCTTTTAAATCTGAAACATGTTGTTAAATGCAATAGGGGAAATTACTCCCTGGTTTAGTGCCAACATTGCCAAGGGAGTTATGCCAAGCAGAAATTTGCCCTTTGCGTTTAATAGCATAGTAAATTCAAAACTGCACTGAAATACCGATGTTACCCTAAAGATACATTTGAGCCACTGGGTCAATGAATCCTCAAAAGTTGCTCAAGTCTGTATCAAGTTGCTACACAAATACATACGCAGGATAGCATTTCCTATCTTGTAGCATAGAGCTAACAACATTTTCTTTATGGTACACCTAACTGCTTTTTCTAAATTGGAAGCAGGACAGTATGTCACAGTTTTCCTTCAAAAAGAATGAAATTTCACATTGATTTTATCATTACTGTAAAGCCTGTACAAGAAAAAAAAAATGTAAGGCACTACCCTAGATTACATTTTCTTTAAAAATGGGTTTTATATGTCACTGTATCACTGAGAAACAGTACTAAAAGAAAGACCTGGTGATGAGTAATTCTGTCTTTACTTTTATAGAAGATCTCAATGCTATAATAATTGTTGCAAATCTGTTAGCATTTGCAAAAGTAATCACAATACACTCAGTTGGATAATAGTGTTCCCTCGCTTACTTCCAATTTAACTCTTATATAAAGAAGAGGTAAGTCTTAATAGGTTTAGTCTTCTCCCCACATGTGAAGGACCACCTTGTGTGTAACACCAGCACTTTTGGAAATTTTGTATTTGACAGCTGTCGCCTGCTTTCCCAAGCCTGAACATTCAACTCCTGCATTTGGTGCTCAGAATCATTAGAGATATATTTTCAACATCTTTTAGCATATTGATGCTCTAATCAATTCCTCTTGGCCTTCCCTGATCCTTTGTCAACCTGCTGCTCTTAGGTTTTAGCTACCCCATTATCCCATAGGCTCACCCCCAGTTATGAAATGGGAGCTGAAGATTATCCGAAGCTTCTGATGGTGAAGCTTCTGATAATCTTCAGCATGGTAAGCTTAAGCTGCAAACCACACTTCTTTAGCCTACGGTGTATGACAGTATTTAATTAAAAAAAAACGGCACCTGTTCTCAAAAAAAAAAAAAAATTTGAATAAATTGCTGTTACATCTATATGTCATGTACTTTGTCACCCTCTTTTCAAAGAAATCTAATTCTTTAATCAGTGCTGTTCTCACTTAACTCTTCTCTCCACTGGGGAACAGAAAGCATTCCCTAGGGGAAGGTAGAAGGAAAGAAATAAATTGCTAATAACTTCTGTAGGGTTCCCACTTTCAGCCAGAAAATCAAAGCAACTCAAGATCTGCAGTTTCACAAAATCCTTAGTCATGTTTTTGATTTCAATGGTGCATGCTTATCCAAGTCAGCCCACGGACAGCTCTGATGTCTTCACTCCAAGTGAGAATTTCACCAACAGGACCAGTGCCTCGGTTAGAGTGCTAACAGTGACAGGGAACATCAGAAAACCCAGTTTTATGCCCACAAAAGAATTGTAGACAGTGCTTTTTTGGCAGGCATTGGCTATTCATGGAGGATGAGAACCTGAAGAAGCAAATAAACCACAGGTACACAGCTATGACTGGATATAGTTCCTTCTACTCAGGCCATCTTCTGCTGTGCAGAGAAACTTCAACCCAAGACTATCTTGTGTTAGTCATCAGGCCCCAACAAAGATGGAGTGGGAGCTCCCTCTCAGTCAAAAGTCATATGAAAAACAGTTTTCAGAGAAGAGATTCCTTTCCGAGACATTTCTCTGAGCTAAAACAGTGTCTTCCTGCTTTTTTTCCTGTGCTTGCTTCTGGTTGCTAAGTATCTAAGAATATTTCATTCTCTAATTTACACTGGAAGGATAACGAAATCAGAATACTTATCCAATTCCAGGATTCTAGCAGATCAATAAATTCAATACATGACTTATAGTATGGTACTGCCTACAGGTGAGCCAAATCAGGTGCGTGATGACATGTACTTTGGCTTACAAAACCATACAAATCAGAGCTGTCTTTCTATCCCAGGTATGAAATATAGTCCAACATGCACAAATAGCACATCTTCTGTGTATTGCTACAGTCATATAAAACACTTTCATGACTTCAAAACAGTTTTCATCTGCCCCTAGGAAATGTTAATATAATTTGGCAGCCACATCACATAAAAGATGAATTTGCAGGAAAAAAAAACAGTAACAATGTTCATAGCTTGAAAAAAAAAATCCACTTGCTGTCAGACTGAGAGAGAAATTCTGAATATTGCTGTAGGGCCATGTCATCTAGTACTATTTTTAATATCAACTAAAAAGATAGCTACTTAACAACATTTATTAAAGACTTCCAGATCTCAGGAAGCTCATTTATGGAATATCACAGCAAGGCATGCTTAGCTCAGCTGTCATGAGATATAAAAAAATATCTTAATACTGTCTTTATGTTTTATGTATGTGAACATGAACATACACATATGTATGTGTTACCATGCAAGCATCACCAAGGTTGGTTAAACCAACACCAGTGTTGATTAAACAGTAAGGCAGTGTAATAACAGTCTACAGTAAATAACAGGCAACTAGCATAGCAAAAAAAGAAAGCTTCCACATTATTTAATGATAATTTTGTGTCAGAGTGAAAGCATAGGGGCTTAGAATATAGATGAGTTTCTTTATCTAAGAAAGCTGCATTGCAAAAAGTAAAGTTGAATTTAAATAGATCATCGTTAAACTAGTCCAAATGACTGTGCAGGCACTTATCTTCTAGCTTGAGCAGTTTAAATTGCTTTAAATTAAAACTAAATAAGTAGTTTGAATAAAACTGAAATATGCTCCTCTTAAAACAAGTATCACTGTTTTTATTATGTTTAAATAAAAGACAATTCAGATTATATAAATATAACATTGGTTAGAAAAACCTTAAAGCAGAGAACATAAATGTAAATAGTCTGCTAGTTCATCAAGACTCAAATTTGGTAACATTTATAGTTATAACACAACTGTGAAAACAGACCAAGTTCATTTTTACAAGATTAGATAAATGCAGGACAGTGTTGCCAAAGTAAATTCATTGCAGTCAGCGCTCAGGTGAGAAACCTCTCTAGGAAATAAAGCCAATTTCTTGACTCAGTGCTTAAATTAATATTTGAATGAGTTCAGTAATGTCTAACCTGTTGTACAAGAATACTTGGATAAATTCACCTGAAAAATAGCAAGGCTAGGCAAGGTGAAGGATAACTACTTGTGAAATTCAAAAAGAACATGTGCTTGGCAAACTGGATTATCAAGAAGGCTAAAGGGAAGTGTTCACCAGAAACAGAAAATAGATTAATTTGTTGTAACTAACTCTAAAGAGAGCCTGACCAGGGATCTATTCCGCTTCAGGTTAAAATTATTTTGCCAGAATAACAGAATTCTTTTTATGTTATTTCAGAACATTTACAACATGAGCTGTGAATTGCACTTATGGAACTTATTGCAAAATAGATTCCAAAGTATGATCCTTCCTATTTGAAAAATATTAATAACCTACCAGCAGCCCCATCCAATCCAAGACATACAGCGGCCGTACATCTCTCTGTGGTGCCCTTTCATTCAACGGTTAGTTTTGTCTTAATACGTTTCCTGCACAACCAGAAATAGGCAAGTACTCCAAAAAAGCTTCGTGAATGACCTCGAAATGAAACGTGCTTTAACCTTGACTTCTAAGCCCACTGCTTGTACTGTTCTTGTTTGTTTTCCTTCCTATGACCCTCTTGTCGCTCTTGTCACTCCTCAGTGCCATTTCCTCTGCCTTTATCCTCTTGCTCAGTTCACCAACTCTTCCCTTCTGATGGAGGAAAACAGCCTCGTACTATTAGGGGAATAGGCAGATGACCTAATGGAGCTCTTCCATCTCTAACTCCTATGAACAGTCCTCTGAGTGCCTCTTTTGTTGGTTTGTTTGTCTGCTCTAGCATTAATTAGGTTTTTAACAAGTGCATTGTGTGCTAGAATGGCATAAATAAAAGCATGTTAAAGCAACCAGCTGGATCTAGTTGTCCTACAAATTCATCTGCCTGTTTTCTAACTGGATAGAGTCTCACGGCTATGTGTTACAGTTATTACTCAAACAAAATAAATGAAAATGCTAAAAGTCACCATGGTTTTATTGTGTTTAGGCCCAATTCTCATTGATCTTTTACATCAAGCTGGCAACAAGAAAGGGTATAAATGCTATTAGATACTTTCCCCTTCCACTGTAAAAGGGCTTTGCTTTGAACCGTGAGGAAGCTTGCGTTCATTATGTTTTCTCTAACATTTCTTTTTACTCATGTATTCTATAATGACAGGTATTAAATTAGCATTTTAAGCATTTATAGTGAACTTAAGCAGAACTACAGAATGCATTTTTAACTGCACTGTTACACAAACAAGGATAAGCCACAGTAAAAATTATGCTGCTTATTTTCCTCAGGGCTTCAGTTACATTACCTATATTTTTTATCCTGAGACAGCTGTACAAGTAAAGTACAGATCCGATTTAAAGATGCATAAAATATAGCTTACAATTTATTTGTGAAATTCCCTGATGGTGGAAACTACACACACATCCTGCAGCTGATGACCAAGGCAAGTGGCTTGATGCAATTACCAAAAGATAATGTGAGTAACATGAATGCATACACAGCAGAAACAAATAAAATCATTGTCTGAAGAGTTGCTGAGGGTTTAGAACTGGAAGCAGACAATTTAGTGTGGGAGACCAAAGCTTCTGCAGTTTGCAAATAAATCACTGTAGACTCCTAGGGAAAGAAAAAAAAAACCACACAAACAAACCAAAACATAAAACCACCATCAAACCACAGCAGATGCAGTGATGGATTCCAAAATGAGAACTGACGTGCTTGGAGAAAAGAGCTAGCAGATGAAAACCTGTACTTAAGGACATGCTCATCTTTACAAGCTCCCTCATAACTACGGAGGAACCAGAAGAAACATGGGGTCAGGCCTGAATCACTGGCCTGTAGAAGGGGTCATTTGTAGCTATTCTCAGAGTGCTTAAGACCGTGTCCCATTTAAGTCCATTTTGCACTGGAATAAAGGTTTACATAAGACGCTGAGCAATGATGAATCACATGCTGAAAACAAAAGCTCTGAGGGGAAAAAAAAAAAAAAAAAAAAAAAGCAGCTTTTGGAGAAGGCAGAATTTAATTTTTTTCCACCACAGGTCCTGTACACAGTTCAACTAGAGATAATAAAAAAGTAACTTATACAGCTGGCTCCCGACTAACAGTAAGTACAATAAAACATTATGCAACTGTGCGTGTGGTTGCTGGTCTGTAAAGGGCAGACCTATTCCGGCTTGATATCACACCTAGTCCTGATAACTTTGCACGGCCTGTTTAATTCATCACCGAGTATCCAATCCCGCTGCTGCCAGAGCATGAGAAGCACGACTTTCTGTATCGTGCAGGGCTGTTAGCGGAGTTATTCCCTGTTCCCTGCTTCCCAAGAAGTTTGTTTAGCTGTTAAGCGTCCAACAGATGAAGGTGATAAGGCACGGCAGCAGCCACCTAACTTGGGGAGCTGAACGGGCTCAATGCTGCAGGAGCATTCCTTATCCACATCCATAGTTTCTACGATGTTTGCAGTTATTTTACCGCTTGTTCCACATAAAGAACTGAGACCTTCGCTATTTATAAGCTTTAAATGAATCTTCTCACTGTAATACCTGGAAGCCTTAGAAATGAATAGTGGCTCTGCAGTCACAGCCCCTAAGTGAAGGAAGGTAGAAATAGCCGTCTCTTCTACAGGCAGGAAATTCAGGCATAGATTGTGCCATCAGCATGGGACATATCATAGAATCATAGAATGGTTAGAGTTGGAAGGGACCTTAAAGATCATCAAGTTCCAGCCCCCTCCTGCCAGTTGCTTCAGAGAATTCACTGGGAGGGGGACAGCTCCTGAACAGGGTGTGCTCAGCTCCCCAGGAACCAAACCTATAGCTCCTCTTCCTTATAGAGACATACCCGCCAGATCCATTACGGTTCTTCTCAAGGAGGAAGAACAAGTGTAAATGACTGATGAGGTTTTGGCTGTGCACGGCTGTGCCCTATGTGAGCTCCTTCAACAACAGCACACAGGTTCTGGCTGCAGAAGACCTGCCTATACCAGCTCCAGTGGGTTTTAAGCCTGGCACGATTGGTTTGAAGTAATGGGAGATCTCTCCTTGGCTTTTAGCAAAGCCTGGGTTATATCCTTGAGACGTTCCCTTTTGCTGTGTGTTCAAACACTGCCTTAATTTGATTTAACTGGACATGATTCAAAGCAGAAAGGAAGCTGAAGCTTTCCTCCTGATGTAAAGGGCACCAGGAACAGAGTTAACCCAGCAGGGAAAATCCCTGGATCCTGTTTGAAGACAGCACCTAAAATGATGTTTGTGTTCTTGTTTAAATTAACAACAGGCTAGAGATGGAACATATTTGCATGACAGACATCCAGCTCAGAATACACTAGGGACTCCTCTTGCTTTTTGGTCTTTATGAGTTCCAGTGGCTGCAACAAAAGGTAGTAAGCATAATCCCCTATACCAAGCAAATATAAATAATCCCAGGGAAGCTTACCAACGGGCCAAGAAAAGCAGAGACAACTACAGTGTCACTGAACAGTGTCACACATTAACTCCCTTGAACGTGGAGAAACACCACAAGAAGGTGCTTTTCTTGATGACGTCTGCTCAAAAGAGGTAAAATATTTTAAACTAGTGACAAAGCCAGATACTCTACCTAGTTATTATATATTCAACTGTGTAACAACTCTAAGACAGGGAAAAATCATGCTATATAACACTCCAAAATTTTGGATGTGCATTTAAAGTTACCTTATGTGTCCTTTCTAAATACTTTATGACCAAGCACTTCATCTGAAATCCCCTATGACTTGTTGACAGTGCCCAGAGCAAACTGGATTCTGCCTTGGGAAACTGAGAGCAAAATAACACTCAACACATTAGAAGTGACCTTGAAAAAGTATGGTCACAGATGAGGTATTTGTAGAGGTGTCAGCATTAAGCACACAAAGCAAACAGAAGCCCTTTGCCAAAATTATAGCACGGTAAAAGGTCATCACAAATCAAGCGTGACACAGCCTCTATTAGAAAAATGATAACTTTGAAATACTAAGAAAAGGCACTAGTAATGTAGATAATAAACAGGCCTATGACAAGTAACGTAGGCTCGTCCTCTTACAGTTCAACATCTGTGTAAGTGATCAGCCAGCCCTGCTCAACAGACCTACGTTGACAAATGACTTACTTGTAACACACCCAAGAACCAAGGGTTTCGCCCGGCTTCAACGCGCGTGAATATCAATGCTTTTGACTAGAATGTCTCTGTCACTTCTGAATCTATGAAGCTAACCTTAAGCAAGTTAAAACAGTGTAGAATTAGATCAGATTTGTCCACTGTTGAAATCCAGTTCACTTGGAAATGGCAGGACAGAACATTAATTTCATATGTATGTCGCAATAAATATTTTGCCCACTTGACATGATGAAAACTTTGCTGGCTACAGCAAAACCATTTAAAAGAAGATCCAAAAGGATTGTAAATTGTAAATGCAGCATATTCAGCTCAATGGAGAACCAGGAAGGAATACTGATGTTACTGAACTTCTATCTCCAGGTGTCAAGAGAATCAACCTGTAAACACCAAAAATCATCTCTGGATCATCAACACCTGGAAAGGTGTTGAAAGGCAAAGGATAATATTAGAAAATTAAGCGATTCTAGTGGGACAGACTCTAGGCAATATGAAAAAAGCATAGACTACAGAACTTGTCTTTGTATTCAAGAAAGCACTATGTAATACCAAGGGGGAAGCCTGAGCCATGGACTAGGTCACAGCACAGGATCAGATTTAGGAAAAAAGCACATCTGTGTTAGAAGAACACAGAAAGAAGAAAAACTGAACTGAACCAACTACAGTCCAACAACCCAATGGACTTCCTTTACGGTTACAGAAACAAAATACTTCCTGGCATGGGAAACTTCATTTCGTTTGCCTCCCAAACTGCCCTTCTGTTTCTAAAGATGGTTAATCCAGTTTAAGGCAGAGTCTGTTCCCATGCACATATACATAGGTTATAGCATATCTAACCACCACACTTGCTTCAAAACCAAATGATAATACTCACGATGCATAAATGCCTCAAATATATGAGCATGTGGATACAATATGACAGATTTTATGTTTTGATCTGTGTGCATTCATGTTTCTATGTAGCTGTACAGCTGTGGCAAAAAAACGTGGCTGTGTAGTCACTCTATGCAATAATACCCTATGCTACAACTACTACTTCATGTCATGTAAGGAATAAACTTGGCTCACATTACACTTTTACACTAGGACACAACTATTATTTTTATGGCTATACTTCAGGCAGTACTTTCTAGCAATTAGGAAGAGTTTTTTCAAGTTTATAAGTAGGCACTGAAAAGGAAGGACTTACAGTTTTGAGTCTTAACACTAGCACTGACTGTGACCTTGATAATTTGATGACCTTAATAAGTCTTGATGTTCTGTTCTCAAAAATGATTATGGCACATCTGAAAGTTTTAAAACTATAGCTCCTACTAAAAATTGACTTATGCTTTCATTCATCCAGGATCGAAAACTCCATCTCTCCACCTTAGTTTCCTCAAACTTTAAAATCAGAGAAATAATAACTTCCTTGATCCCATCATGCATCTGTTAAGAAACTTAATTAACAACTAAATTATTTGGGGATACTGCAAGTATTAAAATTTGCTATAAAATTTTCTTCCTCATATTGCTTTGAGTTTGAATTTCCATTATTTTACTAGATGGTGAGAAAATCCATGCATCAACATAAATTTTACTGCTCATTTTTAGTGGGCATTATTTGATTTTTAATGAACTGCATGATGATATGCAGTTATAAAATACCTTGTGAATTAATAATTTTGTTGTAAAAATAGAATTTGCAATTTTGTACGGTATATTTATATGTTATTTTTAAGATACAGTAATTTAAAGTTCACATTCCAGAAAACCAAAAAAGTCTCCTTTTTTTTTCAGTGATTCCTATAGTTTTGCCAGTGTTTTACTTTCCACTTATTAAGGGAAAAATTACACAATTTCAAAAATTTAACATCAAATATTACAGAAGTGAAAGCTACTAGAGAGAACCTTTTCAACAGTTGTAATAAATCTAACAGTGCATTGAACTTTACTTGCAGCTAGCTGCACTGAAAATAAATAACAAGAAGACCTTGTGAATTCATTTCAAAACCAACAAGAAGCTGTTATTTTCTTAAACCCCAGCAGCATTATAAAGACCTCAGCCTTAAGAAAAAGATGTTTGAATTCCTGAGATATCCCCTTAACTTTTCCTTGACATTAGTAACTTCCCTAGGAGTTTTGACATACCTCTTTCCCTTCCCATGGCTGGTGCCTACTGATAGGCAAACAAATCCTTGTTTAAAGAATTATTCTTAAAACACATGGTAAGGAAAAAAAAAAAAAGTCTAGCACAAGCTGGATGTATTATGAATATGAGAAAAAAGTACTAGCTTGGCTGTCCAATGTGGTTGGGGAAAGAAAGCACAGTACTTAGAGGGAAGGTGTTGAGAGTGTAGGAAGGAGGTACTGTCCTCTTTCCTGGCTCAGTGGTAGGCTCATCAATGGAGTATTGGTGAAACTTACCATGGATCCTAATGAAGTAATGAAAGCAATAATGCTCCCAGGGAAAAACACCCTCACCCCTCCCAAAATCCTCAACAAACTCCAAAGGGTCCAAATAAAGTCGTGTTCTTGTAAAAAGACTTGCACCAACATTACTGTTCAACTTTTGTTTTAAGCACTTGGAGTTCCTCAAGACAACAGAGAAAAACAAAACATTACTACTATATGACATGTTTAAGAAATTTGCTTCTGCAAAGAATTCTGCCTATATTGGTAACTTCATACTGTGCAAAGATGGTCTGTCCACAGACTATTGTACTGTTAAAAGCCCAGCTAGCAGACCTATGTACTGATCCACGCTAGTGTGTCAAAGATTAAAAAAATCTGGATTAAAAAAAATTGAAATCTTAATTCATTAGTTTTTTTCCAGGACCACAGGAAAATCCAGAGTGGAAGGTTCCTCAGGACATCTCTAGTCCAACCTCCTGCTCCAAGCGGGGTACGCTCTGAGCTCAGACCAGGTTTCTGACCTGGTTTAGTCCAAGTCCTGGTTCAGACCAAGCTTTAATCCAGTTGAGTCTTGAGAGGTCCCAAGGATAGAGACTTCACAGCCTCTTTTGGTAACCTGTTCTACTGCCTGACTGTCCTTGTGGGGAGATTTTTTTCCTTATATCCAGTCTGAACCTTTTTAATTTCAATTTATGCCATTGTCTCTTATCCCCTTACCATAGGTCATTGTTGAGCCTGGCCCTATCTCCTTGATTTTCCTCTCAATTTTGGAAGACTGCTATTAAATCACCCAAAAGCTTCCTCTTCTCCAGACTGAACAAACCCAGTTCTCACAGCCTCTCAGTGTCAAAGTTCAAAAAAAGTTATTTCTCAGTAAGGGTAATGCAAATTCAAGCAGTTATTACAGAAGTAATGACCCCTCATACAACAGTCTAAATAAAATTAAACATGTGGGCGTGACTTGTATGGCAATGATCTCTCTGAAAGCTAGTGGAAATTAATACAATCAGAACCTTGTGGAATTAAACCCTATTTGTGTCCCAGGAAAACCAATATATTTTCTGTGCTTACTAAGAGTGTTTTTATCAAATACTGTGTGAAACGCTCTAATAGGCAAACTGAATTAGCAGCAGCTGTGTACCTAGTGAGAAGTCATATGCTACACTTCATTAATGCACCAGGTATACTCTAAAATAAAACTTGGAACGAACTGCAGACCTCAAGGGAAGAAAGTCAATGAGTAACTCTGTTGGAAGGGTATTATGACATTAGTTTGGAAAAGCAGTAATAAACTATGGGCCAAGATGCAAAAAAGACAGATGGGTAAAAAATCTTGATCACTTTAAAGATAGTTTCAATTATTTAGTTCACGTTAACTCTTTTAGATTGTTTGATACGCACACCAAAGAGCAATATTAGGCCTCTCCATATGCATAACGCTGGATTTTCATCTTCAATAGCATATGGTAATACTTGCTAAATTGCCCTTCTACAACAGGTGCTGGATTTTATGAGGTAATATTACCTGTCCCTTTAATGTCTAAAGTCATAAAGTAATTAAATTGTTTCCTAGGTAAATGGGACCACCTACTCACTTCATCCTATGTAAGAACTGCAGGCATCAAGTTGCAAGTTTGTAAGTGCCTACGAATAACACGTTAGAGTCACCTACTAGTTTGATTTATGTGTAAATATCACCAAAATTCAGACATTCAAGATGAAGGTTGTGCATTTAATCTCTACCCTTCGTGGCAATTAGATAGCCTCAATTTGTTATCAAAAGCTTATCTACCACTGTGGAGTACATAATATATTAGTGTAAGGACATGAAGATGCCAGTCCTCATGTGTGTGGTCTAAAGGGACTAATTATGCAAATTTTCCAAACAGAATGTACCTCTTAGGTCCTTTAGTCTAACACTGAAGGTCCTGGCTTCATACCTGCCAATAATCTGCAGTTTGCTATATGTTCAGCTATGCTAATTCATTTAAGAAAATGGCATAACATAGGGACGTAATGAAAGTAACGTCCATTCTGATCCTTTAGCATGCTCACACCAAAGAAATGGTTTTTAAATGGCTGAACAAATTCAGAATATCTGAGTGCTTGCACAATTAATGAGCTGATTTACCTCCTTTCCTAACATGCTCTCCCAGGGATAAATTCATCGCTAGTGAATTCCATTTGAATACCAAATTAAACCAAGGATGTGACCTGTGGACTGATTTAGCAAGATATCAACTGCGTTAAAGCTACCTAACAGTTCCGCAATCTTCTTGTTTACCTAATGACTTTGCAGCAGATTTCAATACTCAGTTTCCATGGGGAAAATCAGGATATCCACTGGATCACACAACGCCAGGAGTGCTCAGCTGTCACTAACAATCAGTGCAATAGGTAGACAAGGCAGAACCGCAAAAACCAGAGGCATAATTCATTTCTTACATATAACATTCCTTTAAGCAGGCTAAAAAGAGAAGGTTGGGTTGGAAGTGGTTCAAGGAGAAATGAAGGGTTGTGACTAAAAGCATGAAATGATGAAGGGGGAGATGAAAGGATAAGAAGCTGTAATAATGCTGTTGCTTACTGACACCTTTACAAATGTATTGGGTTTTGCATAAGCGACGTGATAATCAAATGGTCATTTTCTGCATCTTTGATGCTTGCTCTGCAAATACACAGTGACAGCTATAACCCTGAAGAGCTTACAGTCTGAACAGATGAGGCAAATAAAGGGTAAAGGCCTCAGACAGAACTGACTTGCCCAAGGCTACACCACTTGCAAGAGACAAGAGTGTTAGCTATTGCTTCATGCTGTCTTTTCTATAATAAAAACACACAGCAAAGTCAGGTTTTGTGCAGGTGAGAAGAACCCAAGGAGATGTCAGCACCGCTTTGAGCCAACAGGCAGGTAGGTCTATGGCTTGCCTGCCACTTGTTTTTGGCATGGGCATGCCAGAGTATTACTGCCAAGTGCCTGATAACACCCCAGAGACCGGGATCATGCCCTCTCTCCTAGACACACAACAGGTACATCAAAAGTGATATAAACCACAACACTCTGTCTCACTCCTTGACACTCCTGCATTCTGCTCCTAAGCGTTCCGGCTGGGAGCAGCTGCTTGGGTATTTTCCCTGAATGGTTTCAGATCGGTTTTCTGCCGTGGCTGGTCTGCCACTCTCCAGTTGCAGAAAGCACAAATGGGTCTAATCAGAGCCTCCTGAGGCTCCTCCAGAGCACTCATCCACTCCAGCCCTGCCATCATCAGTAGCACCTGCACCTCTGCTAGACCTGCCCAGGAGAGAGCAATGTTGATGAGACCTAGGAGGGGATGAGAGTAACGCTTGTCATCAGAAGCGGAGAGGCGCTGCCAGTCACATACCTGTTGTGCCTATATTCCATCTGTTACAGTCACCCAATGAGAGCAAATAACTCAGTCTTGGTTTTCCTCAGCTGTTAACTTAGGCTGCGGCTGTGAAGTTCACAGGCTGCCCAGCACAGACCTTCTCCAAAACCCAAGAATTACTCCTAGTGCAGCTGTTCCGCAGGGTATAAAGTTGCTGTGATGTTCCCTCAGTCTAACTGGTAAGCACCCGTGCCATCTCCATGCCCGTTGCCTTGACAAGGAAGGCTTCTTTTTAATCCCCAGATCAGCCTCACTAAGCAGAGGACCATAAACACGACATTTATAAAAGGATAGTTCCCACAGATGACCATCTCTCACGTTAGTGTTCACCACCAGCAGCTCCTCTTTCATTAGTTAAAGTTATTCCTGAAATTACTCAAAACCTCTAAATACGTGTTACTGGGTTTTACCCATAGTCTATTTTAGTACAATGGCAGACATAAGACCTATAATAAATGCATAAGCATAAAAAGGCATGATGCCTGCCAGGATACCATATCTTTTGCAATTTTTTTTTCTTTTTTGCTTTTTAATCATTAAGAGTCTCACGTTACAAATAAAACAGTAAGAAATCCCACAGTCCCGTCCCCGAGGAAATTACACACCTTCCCTCCCCCCTCTCCTCCCTCCCGACACATGCTGTCTGCAGTGAAAGAGCACGGAAAGAGGTAGAATCACACGCATCCTGCTTCGGAATCTCAAACAGCAAATCTCCTAGGGGCAGAAACCTCCTTCGCAAAGGGTAAATAACAACCACCAAAAAATAACAATAATAAAATAGAGCATTAAAATCTGTAAATACAAATCCCTGGAGTACCGCTGTCCTCGTTTGCCGAAAGAAAAGCCTCTGCGACTCACGCATCCCCCCGAAGGATGGACGAGAGGATTTTGGGGGGGGGGGGGGGGGGGGGGG
>JAOQGH010000001.1:69808231-69853576 GCA_025769975.1 Gallinago jamesoni | reverse complement strand
GAAAGAAAGAAAGAAAGAAAGAAAGAAAGAAAGAAAGAAAGAAAGAAAGAAAGAAAGAAAGAAAGAAAGAAAGAATAAATAAATATTAAAGATTTTTGTAAAACTCCTATATAATACCATTTTGTAAGCTATACAAAATGGAGCTTTCTTGCTGTTGGCTGTACGTTTCTGTCTCCCATCTTCCAGGGTTTCTTATCCCATGGTGACTAAGACTGATAGGAGAATCTGGCAGAGGGGACATTAGAACACAGGTAGGGTAGCCTAGGGCTAGAAAAAAGTAAACTTCTAATTCTTTAATTTGGATGGAAATGACACCTCAGCTAAGCCAGGAGCAAAAACTCTCTTGATGAATGGGAGCTGAACAAGCAGTTAGGTTTTTGTGTTTGTAATACACAATGGCTGTTTACAAAAGGTGCTGTTGATTTTGTTTAGTATTTTTTTCTTACTGCCATAGGGTCTACTAAAGTCTTTGCAGGCCCTCATCATGATTCATTTTAAATACATGTTTAAAAAGGCCAGATTGAAGAGGTCATACTTCTTTATTCTGCATGTGCTTTATTTTATGTTTGACTGTGAGAATGCATACTGTGGGCAATGAGAGACATATCTTGCATTTCTACAAAAGACTAAATCCTTTTGTTTAAATCAATGCAGCAAATTCATTCTTCCAGCCAACATATTTGCTCTGGGGGTGAATTTAACTCTGGTGTTTTGCAAATAAAACATAGCTGAAAATTAGGAATTGCTGCTGACTGTTCAATGTCTAAAAAGCAGTACATTTTAATGTGATTTTGATTAATGTCTTTTTTATATTATTTTTTCCCAGCTTGTATGATCCAGAGATTTTTTTAAAAAAAAGTAATAAAAAAGATGCTACGGAAGGTTGCATTATTCCATTATAACAGTATGGTAAACAGTTGGTTGCATAAAAAAATTGAGAAGGGATCAATAAAAATGAAAGCATCTGAATAGTGGTGGTTTAATTTGCTTGCTCTATGAATATGAAGGAAGTCCACTAGCTATTTTTCACTTCAAGAACATAAACAGTAGAAAAAAAGCCAGCATGGTACGAATTTACAGGTATGTTGTTTTGGTAGGAAATTGGATATTCCATTGAGTGAATGAACTATATATCTATGTCATTCTGTTTTGTATAGCTTCTTATATTAATTGCATGTTTGGTGCATTTTGGGAACACCATTATGTTTCTGATTTTTTCCCACAGAATATATTATTGATTGATAAGTAGATTTTTTTACTTTTATTCACACTATTTAGTAGAACCTTGTTTTGTTGTCTTTCTGGAAACAAACAGTCAGTTTTCAAAATAAAATTGTTCTAGTAATGTTGACAAAGCTAAGGAGACCAAGACGTACTCCTCTACTCTCCTGCATAGCCTTTCTTTTTAACACTTGGTTTTATCACAATTCCATTAGCTGTGTGTTGACTAAGCGAAACCTAGTAAGGAAAGTTAGGAAAAAATATTTTTAAATAATTTATTTTAATAAAAATGAGATCTCTACTAAGGCTTCAAAAAGTTAAATTTTGGTATTGAGAAACTGGCTGAAAGACCTATTGCTCCATTGCAGTTGGTGTGATTGGCTCAATATTTCCGTCTTAGGCTGTTGTGTGAACAAAATGTATGCAGGTGCTTTATAATGAAAAAAGGCTAAGCGAAGTTAGACAAAGGAGTACATCAGTCTTACTATTTTTTTGCAGATTTTTGTGTTACCCACTGATGTATGTAAAGTTGTCATTCTCTCATATACCGTTTAATCATATACAGCTACTCCTGTGAGGTAAAAAAGCAGAACACTGCTAATTTACTGATTTACTCAAATTTACAAAGAGATTAGTGAGCCTACTTTTTTCTGTATTTAAATTCTTTTTGTGCTACTTCACCTGAAAGTCGTGCTTAAAGTCATGGAGGAAATCAAAGCTGGGAACTGATTCTGCATTTACCAAGTTAGGTTCACGACTTTTGAACAGGGCTTCCCTCTGATCTGCAGACTAATCTCTGGTTGAGAGAACCACATATATTTCATCACATGAGGCTGAAGATCAAAGCATTAAAATTCTTGCTTCTCATTCAGAGCTGTGTTAACAGAATTCAAGTGCCTAGCCAAAGTAATTCAAAAGGGACATACTTTTGTAACTTGGACATATAGTCATGGACACCTTGATGAAGCAGTGATCAGTAGTAAATGGTATATGAAGGGATTGCCACTTGTTCTTAAAATCTGTCACTGCCTCCAGAGATTTTTTTACAAACATGGTATGTCACAGACAGAGGCAAGGCAAAACAGGCTGTCTTACTGCTGTCTGGGCAAAAGCACAAAATAAGAGTTGTTGAAGATGTGTCTTTGTTGCAGTCATAATTACTGTGCATGAGTACTCTGTGATGGCAGGATAACATAAACATTCCAAGTCTTGCTTAAAATATGTTTCTTTCAAACCATGGCTTGGAAGCAACTGTGAGAAGATAGGCTTGAACATATGAAAGGTTGACTTTCTCTGCCACACACTATGTCATCTGCATAGAGTAAAAAATTCCTAATATACCTTTCAATTCTTTTTCTGTATTTGATGGAATACTAGACGACCACTAAATCAGTGCTGTATAGGAGGTACAACCCCTATGAAGGTTTGGAGCACTGCTTCTGGTATGGTCCTTAATGCAGATGGTAAGAGTGTTGTATATATTTTTTTAATTCATTAGATTAAAAAAGAAAAACGGTCACATAAGCCACAGATAATCAGAGAAGCATATTATACACCATAATTTCTCATTAAGCAAGTCCATATGGCTCTACTTTTATTTTGCTTTTCTTCCAAAAAATAATTGTGACTAGGAATTTGTTTCTCCATTGGTGCTGTTTGTTAATTCATATGGCTGCTCACTGTGAACTGGACCAGTGTCAAATCTGTTTTTCAAAAACTGTTTTCCAGATTACTTTAATCAAACACCTCAGAAGCTGTGCTCAAAAGCATTTTCTCCCCTTGTTAATAGAAGGCAATATGCTAATTAAAAACAGATATCTTATGTGTACTTAGATAGATTTTAATGTCTGCACAATTTGTAACAGTAGATAAACTATTTTTTTTAATATTTTCAAGGTAATCTTATCTATACTTACCATCTGTATATCCACTGTTAAAAAGTGCCAAGCAGCAGAGGAGTAATCCTGTCTTTTGAAGTCAGTTGTGAAATTCTTACAAAGTTAAGAAAAGCCAGGATCTCAGTCTCATTTTTCATCTCTGTTGCCTTTAACTTTATAGAAGTGTTTCTGCCTAACCCAGATAAATCTATCACAGAGTATAACAAATAGTGTGATGAGTCATGTGAGATTTAGGAACGTGTCATGATGGTCACTCATATGCTGAATATGCATTACCTCAGTATTTCTTAAAATGTTGTGTCTGAGAAGCTGACTGCAGAGGTAGGCTCCACATCCTATTCAGTTTTTCTGAGCTAGACACAGTCCCAGTGGCAGTTGTTATTCTGTTTTTCTCTTGCTGTGTTGTTTCTAAATCAAATGTTTATCAGCTGCAAATGGCCTACCCAGGGAAGCAATACAGAGAATGAAAGGAACCAGTGGAGGAGGCCAGTGGTAAGTATTGCATACTTCCATTTTTTGATTTATGTATAAGAACACCTTCCATTGATCTTTGTCTGTGCTGGATGAAAGTATGGTTTTAATTCTGCCCTTGAAACACTGAACAAGTAATTTTGTCGATATATTGTTGCTATCAAACATTTCATAGATGCAGAATCTGTATGCAGCTCTAAAAAGTTTCTAATGTAATAAAATAACACATTTTTTGCTTTCACTATTCTTTTGCATTGTTCAGGTAAGACTTAAGGATTTTTTTGTAGTTCTGCATTTAGTTTCTATTTCTACTAAGGTAAAGCTCATAATTCTACCACACTTAATAAAATTTTGCATTGAATTGAATTTACTACCTATAGTGATCTGCCTCAGATCAGTATTGCACGGAAGTCTTTAAAGTCCTAGTCTCAGTTTGTCTACCTGAAAATTTTGTTGCTTTTTTTCATCTCTTTCTTCACCCAGAGATAAATGTACATAACTAGAATTTCTGCAGTATTTTTAGAAAATGTGCTTTCAGTAAGATAAATGTAATAAAAATAAGTGCGCTATTAGTAACTCTTTATTGTTATTTCTTTTTATATACAAGTTATTTTATTATCAGAAATAATAAGTAAACTACTTTAATTGTTATTGTAAATGTTTTTTTTATTGCTATTTTTATTGTTATTTAAGTGGGAAGAAATAAAAGGCAGGATGCTCCAAGTTTTTTTTCTGTATATAATTCTTTGAGGCTGGCTTACTGTTACTGTTTTCAAACAATCAGCTTTCCTTTTGCTTGGTAATTTATCATAATTAAGTTTACTTGAGGGAAAAACCCCTCTAGTCCCAGAACTTTGAGGCAGAGACTGGAGGATTGAATTCCTCCCCATCGTAACAGAAGATCAGGTTCAGAAGACAGCCTGAGGAACCTGAATGTAACACTAGTCCATGGGACCTGATGAGGACCCCAGGGTCCTGTGCAAATTGGCGGATATTGTTGCTCAGCCACTCTTCATCATATTTGAAAAGTTATGGCAGTCAGGTAAAATCTCCAGTGATTGTACAAAAAGGAACGTTGCACCCATTTTTAAAAAGGGTAATGAGGAGGACCCTGGGAACTACTGACCAGTCAGTTTCAGCTCGGTGCCTGGTAATATCAAGGAGCAGATCCTCCTGGAAGACATGTTGAAACACCTGGAAGATAGGGACGTGATTCGAGACAGTCAACATGGCTTCACCAAAGGCAAATCATGCCTGACTAACCTAGTGGTCTTATATGACCGAGTGATTACATCAGTGGACAAGGGAAGAGCTACGGATGTGGACTACCTGGATTTCTGTAAGGCCTTTGATAAAGTCCCTTACAAGGTCCTGGACACTAAATTGGAGAGATCTGGGTTTGATGAACAGACTGTTAGGTGGATAAGGGATTAACTGAATGGCACCCAGAGTCTGTTAGTAATAGCGCAATGAACAAGTGAAAACCAGTAATGAGCAGTATCCCTCAAAGGTCCATCCTGGGACAAGTACTATTGGACTAATGTCTTCATCAGTGACATACACAGTGGGATTGAAAGTGCCCTTAGCAAGTTTACAGCTGACACCAGCAGTTGATATTGCTAGAAGAAAAAGGAAGTCATCCAGCAGGACCTTGACAGGCTTGAGGAGTGAACCTCATGAAATTCAACAAGGCCAAGTGCAAGGTCCTACACCTGGGTCAGGGCAAACCCCAGCATCAGTACAGACTAAGTGATGGATAGATTAAGAGCAGCCCTGAGGAAAAGGACCTGGGGATACTGGTGAATGAAAAACTGGACACATGCTGGCAGTATGTGCTCGCAGCTGAGAAAGCCAATTGTATCCCGGGCTGCATAAGAAGAAATGTGGCCAGCAGGTCAAGGGAGGTAATTCTGCCCCTCTACTCCATTCTGGTGAGCCCCCACCTGGAGTACTGCATTCAGCTCTGGGATTCCCAGTACAATAAAGACATGGACCTGTTAGAGTGGGTCTAGAAGAGGGCCATGAAAATGATCAGAGGGCTGGAACATACTTCCTATGAACAAAGGCTGAAAAGGTTGTCGTTGTTTAGCCCAAAAAGGAGAAGGTTACTGGGAGAAGTTATTGCAGCCTTTCAATATATAAAGAGGACTTATAAGCAAAATGGAGAGGAATTTATTACCAGGGCCTGTAGTGACAGAAGAAGGGACTGACGTGCGGAAACAAACCTTACAACTTGAGAAAACTTATAAGGCAGGTATGTTTATTATGGCTCTAGGTGCAAGGGGGATATCTCCTTCTAACTTGCACATCTTATTACAAAACAAACAATTATTTATAATACAGATCATACATATGCAAGGCTATAGGATGGACTATTACAATTATTTCTAGGAATAGGCAGGAATATTCCAGGAACTCATTATAATATGTCTCCTCTAGGCGCATGTGCACTGCCTCCTGGTCGTCTCCTTTGAGGGTCTTTGGGAGGAAGACCCTGAGTCTTCTTCACAGGGTCATCAACGCTTTGATGAGTTGCCTCATGTCCTGACTTCAGGGCTGGTTTGTACCACCTGTTCCACTGACTGCAGCTTCAGAGTTACTATTGTCTAGTGTAACAGACCATAGAGTTCCTACTGGCATGCTAAGGATACATTGCTCCTTAAGGCGATGTAATTCCTCTATAACTCTACAATTAACTTCCTAATTCCTGGTTCTTGCTTCAGGACAATGGTTTCAAAATAAGGGTATATTTAGAGTGGGTATAAGAGGACCTATAGGAAAGATGGGGACAAACTTACTAGCAGGGCCTGTTGCAATAGGACAAGGGATAATGGCTTTAAACTAAAAGAGGGAAGATTTAGACTAGATATAAGTAAGAGATTTTTTTACAATGAGGGTGGTGAAACACTGGAACAGGTTGCCCAGAGAGGTGGTGGATGTGGGATCCCTGGAAACATTCAAGGTCAGGCTGCATAGGACTCTGAGCAACCTCATCTAGTTGAAGATGCCCCTTTTCATTGCGGGGTGGTTGGATCAGATGATCGTACTGGTCTTTTCCAACCCAAACTATTCTGGGTTTCTATCGTTCCATGACAGTCTTAATGTTGCATTTAACTGAATCATCCTACCGTTCACATTTCTGTATACCCAAGGAGTAAAATGCATCAGGTAAACCACCAAACAACCAAACAAGAATGTCTAAAACCAAGAAAATATGTAAATGGCCAAAGAAAGTTTTAGATACTAAAAATTTTAATTCTTTTCTTTCTTTTTTGTTTTTATTTAAAGAAAACATAGGAAAGAACATAGGACATAAATTTTATAATTTATTACACATGTACACTTTCTGAGTACTAAATATGATCTCCTGAGCTCAAACTAATCTTTGCCTTTTTAGTATTTTAATTATTTGATTGCATAATTATTATTTAATTATTTTATCGTATATCACTAGTTGTAAGTGTAACAGTTTTGTGCTTGGTGCAACTTGTATAACTGGACGCCAAGGAATTCTTTGGAACAGTTCAAAATGACTAGTCCTTTTAAAATATGTTCCCCGGTGTTCTTGAATTTAAAGAAGACTGCACTATCCCTTTAGGTTTAGGAACAGAATAAGAACCTGAACCTTTGTCTGATCGGGTGTTGCTAAGGTCATAGGCTCTTCTAGGTGTTGGCATCCTGTGGCCTGTGCTGATGGTGTCCTGTAGTGAGTGCCTATTTAACCTTATAAGAACCGAAAAAATATACTTTGCTAGTCCTGCAGAAAATCCTCCCAATCAGTGTCCTTGCACTGAAAATATGGCTAGATGTTTCTCCTGTGAATTTATTTAGGGGAGTTAACTGAAAGTGGACTTAGCCTTCCTTATATGAAAAAAGAAGTAAAAATTCTGGATATTTGCAGAAAGAACATAATTGAAATGTGTTCAGACTCTCAAAATTTTCTTAAGAGAAATAAATAATTTTCTTTAGAATTATCATCTACAAGAATTAAGTTTATGGACTTATTCAGCAGATTATAATACTTTGCCCTAATATTACTTGATCTGAAAGACTCTCAAGAGTCTGTGAGTAGACTGCAGCAGTAAAGGGTCTGACATGTGGGAACTGTTTTCTCTTTTAAGTGATGTTTAGTTGTGATATTTATTTACATGTCTGTCTTAAGTTACTGGGTTTTGGGGGGGGGGATCTCTTTCCTGACTGTTTAGGATGTAAAAATTGAAAAAAAAAGACAATTTTATTTTACATTTGATCTTCACATGAGGGAGAAATTAATTCATTAAATACAAAATTGCACTGAAAATGCTATATGACTGCATTGGAATATGGGCAGGTTTGGGAAAAATAATTTTCTATTTTCAGATTCCATTTAATCCCACTTTTATTGCAAAATGAATGCAATCTGAATTCACATACAAAAGTGATATGGAATAATGAGAAAGATTCCTGGCCTGATAAAGGCTTTAGCAAGGGCCTATTTGCATAACTGTTCCATAAAATATGTTTTACGTATTTAATCTGTAAAGAAACAATTGAGTTTAATTTCTAGTTGCAATGATTTTTCAGGAATAAAATTTGGAGACTCTTTAAGAAAAAATAAGGAAAAAAAAGTCAACAAAGTACATTATCTTTCCAGTCACTGTCAATATGACATGGACGGTATTTGAGAAATTAAAGTGAAACATGGTGAAGAGGTTATGAAGTGTGCCTTTGTGCACTGCAGTCACATCCCTCTAGCATCTTGGAATGGAGCCCTGCATAGAGGCAGAGCCAGAAGACATGTGAATCACAGAAAACAAACAAGTTTGTAATTACCTGCTGAAAGTGATTACCTCAGGTATTCAAAATCACTTGCTACTCCTGCTTTGTAATGAGAGGTGAACTTTGATATCTGAATAAGTGGAAAAGTCTCTCTGGAAAAAACAGAAAACAGGAGAGAGCACTCAGCAAACTCTCAGTAAAGTTATGCGGATGACAACAAAGAAGTCTACCCGTTTTTTCAAAAGGCTTTTATTAAGGTCTCTCATCAAGGGGACCAGTGCTGCAGAATTTACTACGGCATAGTGCCCACATGAATTGGATAAAACTTCAGCTAATTAAGTAATGTACCTTGCATCTTAGCTTTCTTGCTATATATCTGAGGCAATTTATACTCGATTGTTATCTCATACTGTAAGCACAGTATGCCAAAGTATATTTAATTTAATCTGAAAGCAGGTGAAATACTTAATGAAAGCTTTAGGACTCTTTTGAGGAAACAGAGGTACATCTACTGTTCTTTTGGACTGTTTTCATTCACTTTGAATCTAGAAAAAACTATAAATTAGAAAGTTTGCCAGGGTGATGATTGCACAACGTGTTTGGAGCTTTAGATCTCTGTGAAATGCTAAAATATGTAGTAAAAAATAGCATAGTGAGAAAAGCACAAAAGGTATGGTGTAGTGAAACTTTGCTCAGGGTGGTTCTGTAGAACTACAAGATATAGTTGGGAAATCATTGTAAAAGAGCTTTATGGAAGTAAGACTGAGGTGAAACCAAAAGAATAATTCATGGCAGAAGAAATAAAACCAGATATACCCTAAAGACTGATGGGAGTATTTCTACTGCATGCTGGACAGACAGTAAAATGGAAAGAGCTGTGGATAAGAATTCCATATGGAAAGGTTTATTTACATATTCTTCAGAAAATAATTATCAGCAATGCCTAGTGGATGACTGTAGCCTTCAGTTATTTACCAGCACAACTCTACAGGGTTTATTTGCTACTCTTTGTAGCAGACTTTTGTTCAAGGATATGATCCTATAGTATTGTTATAAATATTGAGAAAACCACTGAAAATTATATTTTACAAATTTAAAAATAATAATTTTAAACAATTTGCATAACACAAGCATATAAATTTCTCTGAACATCATACCAGGAACATTAGCTCATAAATGAACTGTAAATTAAAAACCTTTAACATTCCCAAGAAGAAAGGGCATTTTAAACCAGAAAATGATCCAGCTAATATGAAAGGTGTTCTGTCTTATATTAGCTTGAGGTTTAGTCAATGCTTTAATCACAACCTTAAAAATCTTTGTAGCGACAAAAATTTGAGCCAAGTGATAATTTGAGTCAAAATAGGATAATCACATAACAAAACTTTCTGCAAAACAGAAACAAAATCTTGTGTAAAGATTCTCTGTGCAAAGTCCGCAAAATCCTGTGAAACCTTGGTTTCATCCAAAATAAAATTAACATGACTGTTGCATTAGATATTTCAGTAGGAAAGATAACCCGGAGGAATAAATGAACATTTGTGAATTAGGGTAGGTAGTGAGTTTCTTTGGCATGTGTAAAGGTTCAGATGTGTGATGGTAATTTTGACTTATCTTTGGCTCTGACATCTGCATTATCTGCATTCCATAAGATAGACACATATTGGATTGTTGGTCTACTTTATAAAGTTATTTAGATGTTTTTATTGTGTTTGACAGACAGAATATATCATTTTTAGAACAAAGTTAAATTTGCAGTGGCTTGCGTACCTCTTCAACAGCTAGCAAGCCTAGTTCTTAACTTCAAAGAATGAAACATCCAGAGATTTTATTAAAAATACAATAAATAAAAAGAAACACCTCCTGAGACAACTCAAATGTCCATTGAAATTAAAGTACATGGCCTGATGTTCCATTAGAGAGAGAAAAAATCTGTAGTCTGCATAATATCAATTCTCACTGGTAAACTTGGAGCAGAGGAGTATTTTAATGACTGAAAATCCCCACTTTATTTCCTGCAGTAATATGTTTGACTTATTGACGGGTGAAAAGAGTTATATTTATTGAGGTTCTACAAAGTCTTACACCTTTCTGGTCTTCATCACTACATCCTTATGAAGTAACAGAATAAGAAGTGCCACTCAGACTTTGGTTTGGGGTTTTTTGTTGTTTGGGCTTTAGGGTTTTTTTCCCATTTAATACAAAATTTTTGAACTTGCAGTTTTCGGAACATTGACAAATGAGATAATCGTACAAATTGAATGGAAAAATATGTTGAGAAACCATAGTTCAGCTAATGAATTCATCTGTGTTATATAAAAAGAATATAACCTGCTGATTTTTTTTCAGAAATTATTAACAAATATTTTTTAAAACATATCAATATTACAAAAGTAAAATCTGTACTGCAGGTAGTAATTTGTGAAAATAGTCAAGAAAGAGATATTATCCTTTAACTGAGAGAAAAAGTTTTTCTCCAATTGCAAAATAGTAACATCATCTATATGAAATAAACATCATCTATATGAAACCACTTGGAAAGAAATGTTTGTTGTTAAATGTGTTGAAATATCAGTGGGAAAAAACCCAATCATTTGTAGCAGAGTTAAAGAACCGATACATCTTTGTCTCAGGTTACAATACACTGCAATATACAACAAAGAGATGAAAATATTTTAGCACATAAAATGACAACATCCTTCCTGATGCTGTCTGAGTTAAGGGCTCCATAAAATCCTCTGTGCTTTGAATTCTTCCAGAACCTATGTATGTAGTTTAGACATTTTTTACTGGCTTTCCTTGTCGGAGTGGGAAGTCAGGCCCGGAGTAACGATGGAGTCTCAATATGAGTATGGTCGTTCTCCTTTATTGCAAGTTTTAGCAGAGTTTATATAGGCAAACAGCAGATACACACGCTAGCAGGCGTTACACGGTCGGCTGCCGGCTCTCGTCCACCTGGCTTAAGTTTTCATAATTGATACAAAGTTGCTTCCTACACACAACACTACTCCCTTAGTTCCCAAGCACAGTTCCGTTTTATTAATCTTAAACAAAGGCTAGAAAAGCATGTTTACCCTAAAATAAGCGGGATCAGGGAGAGGACAATGCCATCCTCAGGCCTGCTGCTAAGGCTTTGGGCCTGAGGCCAAGGCTTTGGGCCTACGGCTAAGGCCTCTGCCCTGATCCCGTGTCTAGAACGGGATTGTTTATCCCAATCAAGTCATGTCCTTTTGCAGACAGCCATTCCTCCACAGGCTTTCCTGTCCAGTCTAGTGTCAAAACAACCTTTTTCCATTTTCCTGGTGGCGGGTGGGCTCAGAAAATGCAATACGGCCTGTGGTGCCTCCAACATCCAACGTGTGTGCAAGAACAAGTGTTGCTTTTGGGGGTTCTCTGGGAACTACTTTCAATTGAAAGCAGACTATGGGGTTACAGGCTTTCCTGTTAAGTCTAGTTTCAAAACAATCTTTTCCCACTTTTCCCAGAAGGCGGGGGTGCGGGGCTCAGAACCTGCAATATGTCTGGAGGTGCCTCTCACATGCAAGGTGGGTGCAAGAACAAGTGATGATTTTTGGGAGTTTCTCTGGGAACTACTTGCAATGCCACCAGACTTTAGTTCTGCAGGCTTTCCTGTCCAGTCTAGTGTCAAAAAATCTTTTTCCACATTTCGAGAGGGCTGTGGTACGGGGATCAGAACCTGCAATACATCCGGAGATGAGTGTCTCTTGCAACGTGTGTGCAAGAACAAGTGTTGCTTTTTGGGAGCTTCTCTGGGATCTTCTCTGGGAACTACTTACACTGCCACACAGACTTTGGGGTTGCAGGTTATCTTATCCTGTTTAGTGTCCCTGCCTCGCTCAGCCCTGCCTTGCATGTCCCTACCTTGCCTGTCCCTGCCTTTCTCAGCCTCGCCTTGCCTGTCCCTGCCTTTCTTAGCCCTGCATTGTTTGTCCCTGCCTTGCCTGTCCCTTCATTTCTCAGCCCTGCCTTGCCTGTTCCTGCCTTGCCTGTCCCTGCCTATTCTCAGCCCTGCCCTGCCTTTCTCAGCCCTGCCTTGCCTGTCCCTGCCTTTCTCAGCCCTGTCTGGCCTGTCCCTGACTTTTTCTGCCCTGCTTTCTCTGCCCTGCCTTTCTCAGCCCTGCCTTGCCTGTCCCTGCCTTTCCCAGCCCTTCCTCGTGTGTGCCTGCCTTTCTCAGCCCTCGCCTTGCCTGTCCCTGCCTTTCCCAGCCCTTCCTCGCCTATCCCTCCCTTCAACCCTGCCTCACCTGTCCCTGCCTTTCTCAGCCCTGCCTTGCCTGTCCCTGCCTTGCCTATTCTCAGCCCTGCCTTGCCTATTCTCAGCCCTGCCTTGCCTGTCCCTGCCTATTCTCAGCCCTGCCTTGCCTGTCCCTGCCTATTCTCAGCCCTGCCTTGCCTGTCCCTGTCAATTCTCAGCCCTGCCTTGCCTGTCCCTGCCTATTTTCAGGCCTGTCTTGCCTGTCCCTGCTTTTAGCCCTGCCTTTCATTTCTCTGCGTTACCAATACCTGCCTTCCCTCTCCCAGCCCTGCCCTTCTCAGCCCTGCCTTCCCTCTCCCAGCCCTGCCCTTCTCAGCCCTGCCTTCCCTCTCCCAGCCATGCCTTTTTCAGCCCTGCCTCGCGTGTCCCTGCCTTTTCCAGCCCTGCCTTGCCTCTCCCTGCCTTTTCCAGCCCTGCCTTGCCTCTCCCTGCCTTTCCCAGCCCTGCCTTGCCTGTCCCTGCCTCTCTCAGCACTACCTTGCCTGTGCCTACATTTTTCAGCTGTGCCTTGTTTGTCCCTGCTATTCTCAGCCCTGCCTTGCCTGTCCCCGCCTTTCTCAGCCCTGCCTTTGCCGTCCCTGTCTTTGTCAGCCCTGCCGTGCCTTGCCCTGCCCTGCCGTGCCTTTTTCTTCCCTAACTTGCCCTGCATTGACCAACTCTGCCTTTCCTTTCTTTGCCTTGTCTTGCCCTGCTGTTCCTTGCCCAACCCTGCTTTTCCTTGCCTATCCCTGCCCAGCCTTGCCTTTTCCTGCCCTAACTTGCCCCGCCTCTCCCAGCCCTGCCCTGCCTTCCCTTCCCTAGCCCTGCCTTCCCTGCCCTTGCCTTGTCTTCCCTAGTCCTGCCCTGCCTTGCCCATCCCAGCCCTGCCCTTCCCTGCCTCAGTTTACCCTTCCTTGCAAGGCACTACCATGTAGGGCAAGGCAAAAGGCATTGCAGGGAAGAGCAGCACCTCTCAGAGTTGTAACTAGATGTATTATTCTGTTTTTTTTCCTCACTGCCCACTCCTTTATAAATTAGGAAGCTCCTAGTATTGGACCTCTTGGGACAGAAACAACGTTGGTAGAAATCAAGAGTCTGGCACTGTTTTTAGGGCATCCACTGGCACCAACGCACAACGCCTCAACGACCAAATAAAATCTTTGCTTCGCTGTTCTACTTGGAGCCCGACGGAGCAGTAAACCTGCTTATCAGGCTAGTCTCTAGGCTACAGAGAACTCGTGCTCACATCCTTGAGCCAAACTGAAAGCACAGGGACTAGAAACTGCCCTAACTTCTAGAAATGCGCCCTTTTTCTCCTGAACTTTCACACTTACTTCATCAGACAGGCAAGGAGGTGGTTTAACAAAGATACTACTTCCCACGTAACCTATTTCCATATTTCGTTGTGGATTTGAAACTGGAACCTGGGTAACTAAGGGGACATTTATGTTAGAAGGTTTATTGTAAGAAAATGAGGAAACCTTTACATTCAAGATTCATCGAAGCCACTAATACTATGAAAGTCGCAACCGTGTGAGAGAGTCAGGCAGTAACAGTGTGCATTCCCCAGCCTTTGGAAAGGAAAACTTCCCCAAGCACTTCCTTAATATGTGCATGTAAAGAGACACACAATGACAGATCATAGAAAAAGGTACCCATTTATTCAAGGTATGACAAGGATATTTACAGTAGTCTTTTTGCTCAGAATACGATCCGTCCTTACGACTTTTAAAGCAGCAATTATAAATTACATTTAAAAAGGGAAAATGTTCCAAGCACATTTCTGTTCAGAGATATTTTTACAATAGAAATACTTTAAGGCTAAGCCATATTGACCTTTGCTGCCACCGTCATTTACTTTGGCAAAACTGCCTCAGAGACAACATTACCTTGAAGGATAAAGACTATGCTAAATCCAACATACAACTTTGTTCCCTCAGATGCCTTTCACAACAGTTCACGCAAATGTGACAAGCTGACTTTTGATTTAAAACGATGAATTAAATGGAAGCAAGATGAACTGCCTACACCCCAGCATTTCAAGAGGGCCAAAAGATCATACACAGCAACGCGTTTGTTACCTCTGAAAGATAATCGTCGACTCTCTCGTTGACGAAGGTTCTCGAGCTTACCAAGCAACGCGCCTTCTTCAGTCAGAGCTCCGTGGCGTTGTCCGCCTTTCCCGTCATGCTGCTTCTCAAAAGCCAAGACCCAAATCTTCAGGTAGGTGACTTCTAACATACGTCACCAGCACCACCTGCTTTAGCCAGTACTTGATTCCCACAGCACAAACTAGTGTTCTAACAAAGATCAGGCTGCTAAACCTCTGTAGTGCTATTCTCCAAAGTCATTTTAACAAACAACAGATCTACCCGAACAGTTAAAATTGGTTTATCTCTTGAGGTAGAAGCCACAAGTCATATTTACTCCCATCTGTAAACTATAACATGCACGCCATCGGGCAAATAGAGCCATCTTTTTTTTTTTTTTTGTCATTTGTAAAATAAACAGATGCTCTTTATTGCAAACATAAAGGCATTTTTTTACCGAATCATTTTTTTGTCGGTTTGAGAAGGAAGCAAATTAAACTTTGGGAATAGTAGATTGTGGCTATTTATACAGTTGTAATGAAAATGTCTTATACAAACAAACTTCATAGCAATTTCCACATGGGTTGGTATATGAGGATTCTTCTTAAAAGTTAATTTTGGAAAATACCAATTTTAACTGTGTAATAAAGAAAACAACACCAAAAAAAAATCCATCAGACATTTAAGACAACATACCTTCTTGAAATACTACCACTGCATTTTTGGTAACTTTTTTTTAGGGTTACAGTTAAGGGAAAAGAAAGTTAAACGCAACAGAAACCCCCAAAATCTGCACAATTACAATTTCCTTAATGATCATGTTTTGTTAGATGAGGACACTATGTAACTAAATCTATTGAAAGTGCACAATGTTTAACATTCCAATAGAAGGAGAAATGGGACCCTTGCATTAGTAGGGGACATTCATTCCCAGTTAGCTGAGAATCTCTGTAATAAAAGTGTTTCTGTAACTGACACAAGTTTGAAGTTATTTGAAGATAACCCAAGCAACAAGACACAAAATTTATGGAGATTGGCACTTGATCTTTAGTTAGCCCCGTGTTTTCCCCAGAGACTCACATACACGCAACTTTAATTTTTCATTTTATTACTGAAAAAATAAAAGTCAATTTGTAGGTCCAGAGTAAACAAAGAAACCTTAGCTTCAAACTATTTAAAAACAAAGGTTCAAATTTTGATAAGATACATTTCACAGGGTTCATGTCAGCACCTTAACCAAATGCAATTCTTTTTTTTTTGTTGTTGTGAACCAAGCCTATTTCACAAAGTTTTCATGTTAGCGACAAGGGGCTACATTCTCATCTGGATGCATGTGTAACATCACTCAAGGAGAACAAACTGGAAGGAGTGCAAGTCATTTTCCAGAGTTCTCCGTTGAGGTCTACCTGTTCAGAATCAAAATTGAAGACTGAAGTTATTAAAGATTGACCTTTTGCATATTCCAAAATGGAAGGCAAATACAATCAACTTACATTTGGCTTTGAAACATTAACAATGTTTTATTTCAGCCACATATTTACAAAAATGTTTACAACAGAACCGTGTAGGGTTTCCTGTTTGTTATTTTCTTTGTCATAATACACTTAAAGATGAATAGTCATCTTAAGCTTCATGCAAAGATGCATCTCTTGTTACACAAGAAGTTTTCTGTTTGGTTGGTTTGGGTTTTTTTATCCTGAGGACAGCAAGCAGATGGCTGGATAAGTTTGGGTCACCCTTAAAAATGTAAGCCTGTTTGCTCTACTGGACCTTCAAAATAAGGAGGTAAAGTACAGGCTCTGTTAATTCCAGAAGGGCTCATTGCCCTTAGCATGTTTTCCAAAAACAACAAAAAATAGTCTTGAACAGTTGTAACATGGGTTATTCCATGACTTTCACCTCTTCAGTTTACTTCCTGAACTCTGGAGTTACTTTCCTAGAAGCATACTTGCTGAGCTTCTTGTCTAATGTATATTGTTGACTATACATTTTAAATTAAACTGTTATGTAAAGAATGTAACAAGCTTTTCCTTTGTACACAACTTAATCTTTGTGCTGAGTATTCTTCAAAAGGATTTTATAAATAATACAGTAAGTTTAGAATCAGTCTTCTGCTCTCTTGTCATTATACCATGTTGTTGCTTTCTCCAACTTTATCTACAAGCTGTAAAAAAAAAAAGAGACAAAAAGGTTTTAAACTGCATGATATTGATACACAGTGAAGTTACTCTCAAATATTATTTGCTACTCGCACAGTTAGTATGCAACTGAAAATGAGAGAAAAATAGTACTCACCAAGGTCTCATGATTTAAGTTTGTGAAAATTAACTTACGTTGCAATTGTGTTTCTGCATGACATGTTTTTCTCATATAGACATTAACAGTGCAACATGAAGATGCAACAGAATGAAAAAGGAAATAGAAGAATGCAGATAACACTGCTAGCTTAATGATTTAAACAAAACAATACAGTATCAGCCACACATGCATTAGTAAACCAAGTAAGATATTTCAACTGACCATTACTGTGGATTCTCTTCTGAGCCTACGTAGGCTTTGAATAAAACATTAACAATTATCTTTTTAAAACAAGATTTAACCCCGTTATGATCAAATTTAATATGACTAGGTAAGATCAATTGAAAAAATAAACATTCAATTGATCATGAATTATGAGCCAGAACTTGGCCTAACTGTAAGATTGGAACAGATGATCTTCAATGCTAATTTTTTTTAAAAAAAGCCTGTATACATCTAAATTATACCCCCTATTTATTTTTTAGTAGTAGCTATTAAAACTGTTACTTTCAAAACTAGGGTTGATAACACTTGTGTTAAAATACATACAGAAATTAGCACAGTAAAAGTAGTTGACTGAAACACCCTAGATTACCATCTTTCTGGCACCTGTTAATTGTCTTCAAATCTCTGGCTACTTGGTCAAGAAAATGGAAAACTGTATTTAAAAAAATACAAATCTCAGTAAATAGCAAGACGTAGCCTGATGCAGCGGACGTTAATAAATATATTTGATGAATGACTATGCATCACAAGAGTTTCGGGATTCACCATACAAGCTTCAACTTAACATCGAACTAAAACAGTTTGCTTTTACAGGCCCCTTTTCATAAACTTATCCTAGTACTACACAAAGAACAGCGTCCTCCTCATTGTACAGACAGGAGAAGAGGCACCGAACAGCGGCACGAGTCATCTATCCGGTCACCTAGGGCCAGGAGTGAAGCAGGAGTTCCAAGTCACAATTCAGGGCTCTTTCCACTTCACAGCAGGTAAGTGGAAGCAGCTTCTGCAAAGGTGTCCTTTTGTTCCTTTTACATCTAGAAGTCTCTCACTGGGATTGAAGGGGATCTGTATGGTGCAAGAACTGTACAGGAATACACTCAAAGTCACTGCTCTAAACTTACACTTGCCTTATTTCTGATGCATTTCTACTATGGCTATAACAATGGAATAAAAAACACTACAAGCTTCAAATTTTGCATGAAGTACCAAACACTTACCGAGCTTATACCGGGTAAATTCAAGAGATATCCAAGAACTGGAACTCTTCTAATAAAGCCAACCACCACAGGAAAGAATCCCCTTTAGGTAAGAATATCAGAAGACTGTATTAGTTTTTATAATTAAACTAGTCCCTATCTACTATAAAATGAAGAAATAGTAGGTATTTTTTAAACCAAGTTTACATAATCTCGTAGCGTGCTAGCATCACATTAATTTTACTAAATACATCAACAAACACTCAGCAGAGAAGAGAAAAAAACAGGAAAGGAAAAGCTAATTTTTAAATGGACTTAATTTTCCTCATAGCTGGCAACCTGCAGTCAGCTCTTCGAAAAATAACTAAAGAAAAAATACCCAACTTAGTCAACAGAACTGATGCTCCCAACAGATTTCTCAAAATTATCATACATATTTTGAGATGATTTCTTATTACATTATAGGAAATACAGTCTTGCAATACTCAGTCTAAAAACAACTGAAGTTAATTCTGAGTAATCCCCTTTGAAACCATACGTGGTAGTCTAACATTAACTAAAGAAAATTAAGCATAACATAGTTACGTATTCACTTATTTCACAAACCTATGTAAAGTCAGAGATTTGAATCATGAGCCAGGCAATGTTGCCTGGCATAGCTGCTATGTTGTAGCCCCCTGCACTGTCCACTTCATCTCTGCAGCAGGAAAAGAAATTTTCCACAGCAGTATCTCTGCTGTTTGCAGTCACCTGCAGCAATTCGGCTGGTGATGGCAATCTGAGTTATCTCTTGTTGAGCTATACATCCCCTGTGTAGAATAAGGATTTGATGCGTAATGAAACCTCAGCCACAGTGAAAGAGTGAAGTTTCATAAGTCATCATCCTCTTCACTACACTGGTGAAAATTATTTGCTGGATAATAACAATACCAGCCAGTTTTTCCTATAGTTTTTTTTTTCTTTTTTTTTTTTCCCCAAAGACCAGACCATTTCAGTGGTCCAATAAATTGTGATTTATTGGAGGACACACAAACCACTTATAACAGATTAAAACAGTTGGTGTAGTCAAGAATAAGGAACAGTCAGCATAGCAGGATAATATTGGTAACCATAACTTTGGATGCCTCTAATGTAAACAAGGTTCCAAAAGCAGATCAGAGTACAACAGGAGATACTATCCCATAATAACCTTCTCCACTGCACGTAACCTGGGCATGTGAAACCATGGCAAAAGCTAAGCCTCTGATGGGAACCACATTAAAGACAAGAAAGGAAAGACATCCTAGATTTAAAACAGAGTAGAATAATAATTCTCTAAATATATATTTAGTCAGATGCATCTTTAAATTATAATAATAATCTTTGGAATCCTGTCCCTTTTTTAATTGTTCTTGGTGACCAGTACCTAACTGCTGCTTTGTGGACAACAAGCACTCTGCAATTACTGCTACAGGGCAGTGACTTACAAAAGGTGACTGCGTAAAAGTAGCCTAGACATGCAAGACAACAACCTAAGAGTAAAGGTTCTAGAGGGATCTGAACACCTACTATAACAGGTTTAGTGGTCTAGAAATCAAAAGACTGAAAAAAAAAGTATAACAGTGGTTTCTACTCGTATTATCTTAGTCAGAGTTGAAATAAAGTTACTAGAACTGCTAAATGGCTTTTGATAAATATAAAGGTTGTCCACATAAAAGTCCCAATAATCCACATGACTAGAATAATTAGGAAATACAGAAATACCCATCCGCACAACATAATGCCCTAAGAAATCCAAAGGTGCATGATCTGGTATTCCTTGGACCTAGAAAAAATTATGTAATTCAGTGACCAGACATAGCCTGGAAGTTTTCTGTTATGCAGCCAAACAGCTGGATCCTGAAGAATCACATGAAATGGTGCTTAAAAAAAGGCTATGTTTTTAACTTCAGAAAGGAACAAGTTGCCAAAACCACAATAATGGTTGAAGCAGTAACTAGCTTTGTTTGCAGGAGTAACTAGCTAACATTGTAACAAGAGATTTATACTCTAAGAACTATTAAGCACCAGAAAAGATGGTCTAGAGATGCTTTAAATTAAAGCAGATCAGCTAAACCTGGAATCATCTAGCCCTTGTTGATACTCTTCTGGCTAAAGGATAGTCCTAGTGACCTACGGGTAACTATTGACCTTCTGTAATCTTTCAACATTACTTTATCCTGCTACTCCCTGGCTAGCCCCAATAGATAATCCATAACCATGCCTACTCTAACATAGTTATTTATAATTCTTTCAAGAACTTTTAAGAGGAGGGGGTGTTTGTTTGGGAACACCTTCTACTTGCTTTGTGCTGGCTGATTAAACTCAAATGCTACATGCAAGAAGTGACAATGTATTCGATGACATACTGTGGTTTTTCAAAACAATTGGAGTGATAGAGTTCTGAGTAACACAGAGTAGAACAATAAGTACCATATATTAAAAACTAATTCAAGATTTTCTTCAAAAATATTTAAAAAATACAAGATTAACATACAATTTTACTGAGTGGGGGAAAAAAAAGGGCCATGAGAACAGCAGTTTGATTTTGACTAACAGGAACTGTATTATTTAGCTAGCAGTTGGACACTTCAAAAATACTTCTGGGGTCTGTTATTAGATTAATAAGCATTAATAGAATAGTCTTCATCTGAACAAAAATCCAAGAACAACTAAAAGCCTTCCTTCTTACTTACTAGCATATTTTGTACTTTTTTCCATACTGAAATACAGCACTTCAACCATGGAAATAAAGATTAAATATAGGTATAGAGGTTGTATCAAGTCGAATTCTTTCACCATTACATTGCATTTATGGAGAAGTCAAATGATACATTGTGAAAGCTATATTTTTTCAACAGAGATCTTGATACATGTTATGAGTTTTCATGTTTCCTTAACTCAGGCTAGATAATTCTAACCAAACCCAACAGCTCTGACCCTGCTGGCTACAAGTGTAAATGAAATAGGACACAAAGCATGTTTTCACTGGGCTACCATAGTAATGAAACAGTAAGGTTACAAACCTAGGATATTTGTAACAAAGTATTTTGTCTTGTTTGTTAAAGAACAAACTCCCCACCAAAAAAAAAAAAAAACCAAACCAAACCAAAAACCCAAACCAACAAACCAGTAAGTATCTAAGTTGCCTTTTTTATGAGGAAATATTTAAACTTTGCACTGCTAACAATTTGGGGTCCCAGATATTTTGAAGCTTTACAATTCTTTGGTTAGATACCAAAAAAATTACCAAAGTCAGTTTGGTACATGCCTCAAACATTAGCAAATCTGAATCTTGGAGAACTACTTATCAACTTTCCACCCCTTGCAAATGTAACTCAACGACTTTATATATCATCTAGCAAAAGCAAACATTTAAAGGATACCACTTTGCCAGCTGTAACACAGGAACACTAAACAAATACACTTATTCCTAGCTACATCAATACAGAAAAGTATTTTGAAACAAGTCTTACCTGAATAGTAGGAAGAACCCATAAATTTCAAGGATCATTCCTATTAAAGGCCAACCAATGAGAACTATGAGCACACCACCCAGGAAAAAGCCTGTTGCTTTCATTTTGTGTTTTTGAAAGAAGAATCTAAATGTTCTTTCTAAACCGATAACAAAAGACAGCCCAGCCACAAATAAAACCTAGAAAAGACAAAAAACAACCAAATAAAGAAAATAGCTAATTATATTCTTAAGTTTAGGATGTAAACATATATATATTCTACAAAATTAGACTGCATTTCTTGCATAACTTCTTTTAATACTAAAAGATGGGTGGTGAGAAGTAATTTACTAGTGATTTTCTTCTGTAAAGTCCATTTTAAAGCATCTGTAGCTAGCATTTAAAACTCTTCTCACACCCGCTTAAAAAGTAAAGAGTCTACCTTTGTAGTCTCTGACAAACACCATCACATCAAAAGACCTAATGGCAGTTATATCTGTCCCATAACGTAAGTACAACCATTACCCACAAGCAGCACGAAAGCTTAGTACCACTGACAGCAGAAGTTCCTAAAAACTGAGAACAGACATGTTACAAAAGCACCTCCGTTCTGTACCATGGATATTTTCAGCAGCTGATCTACTGATCAGTGAAAAATCAAAATAGAAAGACGGTTGAAGAGCATTATCAGTTATCTCACTTGTTTGTTTTTATGGTGTTTTTTTTTTTTTCCTTGGTTTTGTGCTGTTTTTTTTTTTTTTTTTGACGTGTATAATCTTTCTACTATTTACTAGTTCCAGTACAGACTCAACAATATCACACTAGTCCCAACTAGTTACAACTACTTTTAGTGTCCTTTAGCAACAGGATTTGTAATTATTTCAGCTTGTAAGCATATATCTGGGCAACATTTTTGCTGAAAATGGAATGGTATCTCAGATTTTACTTAAAATTATAGATGACATTTAAGTTTTGTATGTTATTTAATAAACCACTTCCTTAGCATATTTTTCCCTTTCTGGTACCACTTTTTTTTTTAAGCGTCCTATAAGGATACAGTACCTTTTCTTGCATTATCTTTGGTTACCATATAGCCTGTCATTGTCTCTTCCTACCTATGTTTTCATTATTTTCCCTAAACAGGATCTTGTATTTCCACCTTACATTAGGAAAAGAAAAAGTAAGCATTATTTTATTTTTTACTCCTCTGCTATACACTTTATTGACGGTTCAGAACAATGCTTCAACTAACACACTCAAATTCAAGTATATGTTTTTAAATTTTCCTTCTGTGAATCTCAGTATTTGACTCTGCTGCCACAGAATAAAACTGATCAGTTTTGACCACAGACTTCAAGGCATCAGCAAAAGAGGATGTGAACCTCAACCAGGCTGTGCTCTTGGCTGGCAAAGCTGAGAAAAGCAGAAGCACAGAGATTATCACATTCAGAAAACACCTTGTCATGTTATATTTGCTTTAGATTGGGAATTTTGTGTACCAGAATTAGGATTTATTTTCTATCTTGCTTTAAGTGAAAACATTGATTTAGTAAAAACTGAAGATATTAAACCTCTCTAGTGTGTAGGGTGATTGGCTCTTCTAAACCCAGACTATCAGTAATTCATATTTCTTTTTTTCCCCATAAAGCACAGTAGTGCTCCATTTGCTAGCATGTATAAAACATTTCTCTATTCTTATCCAAATTGATATTAAAATCTGACAGTTATCTTACAAGGTCACAAAAAAGAAAGCATTAGTAATCACAGCCAATCTAAAAATCTTATTTTCAGCAGCGCAACAACCGTGGAACAAGCTGCTTCTTGCCTGACCAACATACCACAGACCTGACCTGGAGGTACAATCTTTAGATTGATGTGGGCTGCTCTAAATTTTATCAGGAAAAATGATTCACTCGTATCACTGAGCATAACTCTTCCTTTATACCAAATTGCCACAGTACTTTTTGTGATTCAGTTTCAAACTGATAACATTGTTCTATACCTAGAATTAAGTATATGATATATTAAAAATAAACTAAGTGGTGCATAATTTAAGACTAAACAGCAGGCACTTACATTTCCAATAGCCAAAAGAGCTTTGTCAAAGAACAGTATCATTCCAAAGAAAAGGAAAAACACTCCAAAGCCTGTCAGTCCCATTCCAATCTCTGAAAAAGAAAGAAATTTAGGCATGTAACAAAACACGGAACAAAGAAAAACTCATGCATAAAAATTGTAAAAAAGTTAGAATGTCCAATCTATAGACATTTTAAACTTACAGAAAAATTTGGCCTATTTTATAACCACCTAAAAAGTTTCCTGAGTGTACGAATATAGTAAGTCTGGTAGACATCAATTACTTTAAGAACAGAGAGATCTTTGGAAGCTGCTTCGCAACAAAGTACATATTTGGATCTAAATACCGAAACCGAATGCAACAGAAAAGCATGCATGTATATATACATACAGCAAAGACAAACCTTTTGATTTACTGCTAGCATGGAGAAAAGGATTGTTTTGTCAACAGGTAATGAAACTTTGCTTTCCATTTGCAACTTACATCCATCATCCTTACTGCAGTAACACAAGTACCCTGGTCCTTCCCATCCTCCTGTGACCTCACATTCCACCTCCGCATAATCTTGGATAGCAGTCCCACTTTCCCTGACTTCTGGACTGAACACAGCTCAGGTCAGTGCTATAGGCTCCTTCCAAGTTACACATGTGCTATTAAACACTACCTTGGGTCTCCAGTCAGCAACCAGCGTTCACAAAACCAGTATCTTTGCATTCTGCCGGTCTGTAAAGGTTGCTCAAGAAATACCAGGAAGACAAAAGTAGGATGGAAGTTTTGTCTGAGAAACTGGGCTAGAAATGCCATGCTATGATTACAGATACTATTTAAAAACAGCTTTGAGGTATACTTAGAAATACATCCTACTTTTAAAATTAAACCTCTTAGACTCTTACACAGAGTGCAATAGGAGAGAAATAACAGGAACAGCAGCAACACAGCTGCAAAAAATCTTTGCATTCATCCATGCACTTACCCTTACATTATTGCTAACCCTGTGCCCAGAGAATTTAAAAACCTCCAAGATAGATAAAAAAAGCTATCAAAACTAGCCATAATACTATAGACAGGCTGGAAGCTCAGTTTGTGTCCATGTTTGGATACATATTTTGGAGATATATATAGGATATATACATTTTTATATATATATATATTTTCCCAGTAGTTTCATATAGTCTAGCCTGAAACCCCACCCACACAATAACAGCCTTCACTGCTACTGTTAACCAGATCTACTTGATCATTTGCAGTTGCTTGAAGAGCTCAGGAGTAAAAGAGCATCACTCTGCCTATTCCAGAACTTCCATTTAGTTATTGTAAAAACATTTCAAAACAGCTCAGAGTAAAGAGATTTGTTACTGCAGCATTCAACTTCCCTAACTTCTGCAAAGGCTCACCTTTCAGCGAGGCTGCAGACCACATGGTGTTAAATCTGCAGTTCTACAGTATCACCTGACACTTTAAACTTTTGCTGCAAGCATTTGAACCACCCAGAATAAAAACTACTAAGTAACCTGCTACAACTGATTTATTGCAGACATCCTCAGTACTTGTTTATCATGAAAAATGGAACTGGAAGCTGCATTTTCAATGAATCTGCTGACTGAAGGCAATGTAACAATTGCAATCTGCCCTTTTCTCTAGTACTCTTTACTTTAGAAGAGCAGAAACAATCTGTATTCTCGAAGGAAAACACTTGGAGGCAGGACTCCAAAGGAGTTAGCAGCTGCCAATAAGATAAATACGCAATCATGGGAAGCCAGTATTCATTCTTCCCACAGACACAGCGCAAAGTAGGGATCTTGCAAGAAGGCAGAGGCCAACTCCCAACAGCTGCTGCAATTACTATCCTGACACTGCTCCCGTATTCACTTCAAACATGTTTGTAATCACCTACTCCTACAACAAGATTCAGATGCACTTAAGAAGTCAACCACACCCTCTGGTTAGCGGAGGAAAGAGAAAATAGAAAAGGAACACTGTTCTCATCATCCCTAAATTACTGCTGAAAGAAGATGAGTAGTCCGAGACCATTGTTCTCTGTGGCCAAAGTCTCAGCAGAGGATACTACTGCCTTGATTGATATCAGAATTTGAAAATATATTTGACTAGCATTCTTAGAGGAAGAAAAAAAAAAAAAAAGCACTGACATTTTGTACCATAACCTTTGTAACAATGAATGAGGAATTTTTATAGCGGGTGTGAACTGTCTTTACACACTTCCTCCTGTGCCAGAAGAGCCTTCCCATACTACCCAAATGCAACGTTTCAATGCCTAGAAATGCAGAAACACATACTAGCCATGTTAAAATAAACCCAGAGGAAATGTCAAAATTATTATGATTTACTGAGAGGAAGAAGCAATGCTTTCTCAACATTTCTGCAGAAATCTCATAAGCTGTGCAAGAGTACTGCAGCCCTGAATCAAACAGGCTTCGGAAATATTAAGACGCAAAATTAAGATAAACTGCTTGTGATAGTTCAGGGAAGGCAATGCACATCCTCTATCTTTTATGTGCAAAACAAGAATGGAATTGTGGTCTGTAGGCTCTCAGAAGACAAAAAATAATGCAGTTTACAGGTTATGAAAAATTTCAATTTTTAATAACTTTAGTATTGAAAAATTAATTTGGTAAAAACTAAGTGCATTCTTTTGCAATTACCAGTAATTTATAACACCATTCAAGGAATGATTTAAAAAATGTTCTAGACTACAGCTGTAAATTTAACTGTCCAAACATCAACTAACACAGTGGTTCTCTCCAGGTATTTATCCCATTATTCTACCAGAGACTCTATGGAAAACCCCTTATTTTCCAAACAGCAGTGAGTTTAAAAATATCTGATGAAATATGTTCAGAATTTCAGAAAAAAAAACAGTGAAAAAAATAAAAAAAAACCCCAAAACCTAAACTTACTACTCCTGGCTCTGACGGTTAAAGCCAAAAGAGTCAGCACTGGAGTTAACTGAAGGTTCCAAATGAGGAAAAACAATGAATAGATACCATCTTTCTGAACAGATCTTTTTTTTTTCCCCCAGTGAATACTCTGGAGAGGAGGACAGGGGAACAAGCAAAAGCAAAGCCCACAAGTGTTTAATCAATCAGAAACCTAAAAATTAACCCCAAGAGTTAGCACCCATCCCAGTAACAGAGCACAACACCTGAATTTCTCAATAAGTCATTGACCTTGAATGCTGCTAACCTGCTTTTCTGCCAGTCTTCACCTTTGGCCTTGATGGGCTCTCCAATACCTCCATTTCCAGCTAAACTTAGTTCTTTAAACTTTCTTTTCTGTATTTTGCACGCTTCGCCTCCTTCATAACTGACACAATGATGCCTATCAAGCAGGCTTCTTTCCTTTCATGGCAACGATACCAGAAACGTGTCATACGTGAAACATTAATTCAAATCAAAGACCTAACATTCTCCTTTACGTTTTAAACTCTTACAATCCCCTTTAATTTCACTCCTTTGTATTTTCCCTTTCAACATCTCTATTTCAAAGCATCCAGAAAGAAATTATTTCCTGTGAAAGTGGTGAGACACTGGAACAGGTTGCCCAGGGAAATTGTGGATGCCCCATCCCTGGAAGTGTTGAAGGCCAGGCTGGATGGGGCTTTGAGCAACCTGGTCTGGTGGGAGGTGTCCCTGCCCATGGAAGGGGGGTTGGAGCTCGATGATCTTTAAGGTACCCTATCACTCTCTACTCCTGAAAGGAGGGTGTAGCCAGGGGGGTTCAGTCTCTTCTCCCACGTCACAGGCGACAGGACAAGAGGAAATGGCCTCAACTTGCACCAAGGGAGGTTCAGGTTGGATATTAGGAAAAATTTCTTCACAGAAAGGATTATCAAGCATTGGAATGGGCTGCCCAGGGAAGCAGTTGAGGCACCATCCCTGGAGATACTCAAAAAACAAGCTGACATGGTGCTTGGGAACATGTTTTAGTATTGTTTGGGTTTTGGCTTTTTGGTTTTGTTTTTGTCACAGTTAGGTCGATGGTTGGACTAGATGATCTTCCAGATCAGACCCTTCCAACCCAGGTGATTCTGTCCCTTCCAACTCTAACCATTCTATGATTTCTCTTCAGTGAAAACAAAGCTACAGTTGCATACGAGTACTATTTTTCCCACTCCAGACTGAGTGCCTGGTCCTCACCTTAGAAGTGTCACCTGCAAACCTTCCCTATGATAATGGCGAGTTAAGAAAAAGGCAGTAAGGCCACTGACACATCACTGACCGATTCCAAACCACCCGTGTCCACGCGGAGGCACACACAAAGACTTCAGTAGCTAACTGCAACTCTTGTCCACCGTTCAGCTCCCATTCATTCTCGCCACCCCCACCAACACCCAAAGGCCTCGCAGCCCCACACGAACTAGGGCAGTGCCCTCCAAGGAGTGGGAGGGAAAAGGAAGGGGGAGCTCCCCTGCCGAGTACCCGGCCCTCTGTAAGCTCAGCATCCCGCCCCACTCTCCCTTTCCCCCGGGCAGTTCACAGTACCGCGGCCAGACCTCAGGCCAAGCCGGGTTGAAAAGCCCCAACCCAGCGGCGCTGCCAGCCCAGCTCAGCCTGCGCTCGCTTTCCAGCCGGTGCCCGCCGCGGGGTGGTACACGCCGGCCTTGTGTCGCCTTCACAAGCCGGACCCCCGAGGGCCGCCCTCTTCCCGGAGCGCCCAGGGTGAGAAAGGTGACGAGCTCTCTACAGTGGCCCTGGTCCAGCCCCCTGAGCGCGAACAAAGGGGCGAGGGTCCAGGAGCGGCGGGTCAGGCCCGCCCCGCGCCCTTCGCCTGCTACCAGAGTCCCGTCCCGTCCCGTCCCGTCCCCCCCCCCCCGCTCCCGCTCCGCAGCCCCCAGCCTCCCACCACGGAGCTGCCGGCAGCCCTTACTCTGGCTGTCCGAGAGGGAGATCATAGTGGCGGCGGCGGCAGGTTCGGGGGGCTGAGGAGAACCGGCGGCGGCGACAGCCACGTCTTCCGGAAACACGCAGCCCCCTTCGCCTGGCCGCCGGCTGAAAGGAAGCCGCCCCATTGGAGGACGCGGCGCCAATCAGCAGCCGCCTTGTTCGCGCCCCTTCCCGTCTACGCTGCTCCCATGACAGTGGGTGGGAAGGAGGGGGGAAAGTGAGGGGGCCGCCGCGGATTGGGGGAGAAAGGGGGCCGCGCGTGCGCGTGCTCACCCTCGCCCTCCCTCCTCGCTCGGCGATTGGCTGAGGTAAGCCGGCAGAGTGGGAGGCGGGGACGGGGGACGGGGGAGGGACGGGGGACGGGGGAGGGACGGGCGGGCGGAAGCGGGGTGAGCCGAGAGGTGGGAGCGGGTGAGTAGCGACGGGGCTGGTGCGCGCGCCTCGGCGCTGGCCGTTGGGGCGGGGCGGCGCGGCGCGTGCCGTAATCCTGAGGAGGGAGGGAGGCAGGCGGCCATGAGGGGCGGCGGGGACAGGGGTAGGGGTATGGCCGTGGCCGTGGTCGCCTCCTCCTCCTCCGCCTCCTCCTCCGCCTCATTTTCTTCCTCCGCCTCATTTTCTTCCTCCGTTCCGTTCCGCCTCGCCAGGACGCAGATGGCGGCCCTGCCCGCGACTGGTGTTCGGCTTTGCAGGTGACAGGGTGCTGAAACAGCTGCCGTAAATATCTCTCCCTGCTTCGGTTTGGCTTTCCCTCCCCCTCCCACCCTCTCTCTTAATGAGTTTGGGATTTTTTCTTAAGGTGGCTCCTCAGGGATTTGTTGTTGGGTGGGGGGTTTTTGTTTTTAACAGGTTTACGCTACTGGTAAGGTAGCAGATGGGCTTGTGCAGTTGTTGTTAGTTCTGTCCCTAGCTTTAAGGGTTCTTCCTTTGATCGTGCTCTGTCGGCATCGCTCACTTGTTTTGTGATGAGCAGTGTTCCTCAGGGGTTGGTACTGGGACCAGTGCTGTTCAGCATCTTTGTTGGAGACATGGACAGTGGGATAGAGTGCACCCTCAGCAAGTTTGCTGACAACACCAAGCTCGGTGGCATGGTCAACACGCTAGAGGGAAATGGATGCCATCCAGAGGGACCTGGATAGGCTGGAGAGGTGGGCTTGTGCAAATTGCATGAAGTTCAGCCAGGCCAAGTGTAGGGACATGGCAGTCCCAGGCACAAATACAGGCTGGGTGGAGAGCAGCCCTGAGGAGAAGAACTTCGGGTTGTTGGTGGATGAGAAGCTCAACATTAGCCGGCAGTGCGTGCTGGCAGCCCAGAAAGCCAACCCCATCCTGGGCTGCGTTAAGAGAGGTGTGGCCAGCAGGGCGAGGGAGGTGATTCTACCCCTCTACTCTGCGCTCGTGAGACCCCACCTGGAGTCCTGTGTCCAGCTTTAGAGTCCTCAACACAGGAAGGACATGGGCCTGTTGGAACGGGTCCAGCAGAGGACCACAAAGATGATTAGAGGGATGGAGCACTTCTCCTGTGAAGACAGGCTGAGAGAGTTGGGGTTGTTCAGCCTGGAGAAGAGAAGGCTCTGGGGAGACCTTATAATAGCCTATGAATATCTGAAGGGAGCTACAGGAGAGCTGGGGAGGGACTCTTTGTCAGGAAGTGTACTGACAGGACAAGGGGTGACTTTTTAGTTACTGGGAGAGGGGAGATTTAAATTAGATATTAGGATGAAATTCTTTCCTGTGAGGGTGGTGAGGCACTGGAACCGGTTGCCCAGGGAAGTTTTGGATGCCCCATCCCTTGAAGTGTTGAAGGCCAGGCTGGATGGGGCTTTGAGCAACCTGGTCTGGTGGGAGGTGTCCCTGCCTATGGCAGGAGGGTTGGAGCTCGATAATCTTTAAGGTCCCTTCCAACTCTAACCATTCTATCATGTTAATCGGGGTGGGTTTTTTGGCAGTGGTGGTATAGAATCAATTATAAGGTATGCAGAGCTACTTCTTTTAGAAACGGGAGCTAAATTAAAGGCTTGTGGAGCTTTAGCAGCACATGGGGAAACTTTTGTGGGCAATTTTCATTCTTTTCCCACTCCTTGCATAAGAAAATGGCTTAAGTTTCCTGAGCTGTCAGCCTTATGATATTTGTGAGGATTGTATTTATGGGGGGAGTAGAAGTAGCATATTGCATTTACACGGTGTCTGCCATAGCTACTGATTTTTCAGGATACCCCTCGTTGCTATGTACTTCAGGGAGACTAATATTTCCAAATATGTTTGTGTAAGTGGCAGGTGGTATAAAGGCAGAACTGAGTAACTCAAATCATGTGGGTAACCTGGATGCTACTGAACTATCTTATGCAATAATCAACTTCGTTCTGAAGTGTGGACCTTTAGATTATTTTTTAATTATATCCTCTTCTGGGAAAAAAAAAATCCCAGTGTTCTATTCACACATTCTTTTTTATATGTATTTCCCTCTCATTTATATGAATGAAGTGAAATATTTGTTATGTTAAGATCAGCATAGAGTGAGAGTCTGCTGAACTTGTTCCCTTTCACCTTCCCTCAGATTTGAGTCCCATGTATTTAATAAATAGTTCAGAATTCAACAAGGGTGAGAGAATATCAAGTTTCTTGAGCTTTGTATTGTTAGCATGTAATACAAGAAAGAATGCTGTTCAAAAAAATAAGCCAGTAAATAGAATTCTAAGTTCATCTCACTGATGACCTAGCCAAAAATGGTTCCTCTTCTCTGAACCAAACTACCTTTCTACTTCCTCCTAGAAGATCCTCTGGGTTTTTTGGCGGCTACTTTTCTAAGGGGCACAATATAATTCTGTAAAATAGTCAGAGATGAAAAAAAAAGATAGCTTGAAGGTAGGTGAATGATTGGAGCATTATTATAATGGACCATGCTGCTTGTAGAAAATTATGAGTTGGTCAAAATTCACTTGCTTTCATTTAGAAGACCGGTGAATTGCTGTAGCCTTAGGAATTGGTTGTGAGTTACTATCTGCCCCTTTTGCACAAGGGAAAAAGTATGTTGTCATCTAGTTGGACATATTTATACAGGCAGATGAAATGAACTATTACTTAAACTGTTATATTAACACCTTCTATATTAATGAATAATCTCTTGCAGTAAATTTGTTCCAAGTTTAGAAGGATTTCTAATTAAATATTTTTTCTTTTTCTTTTTTTTTTTATTTTATCATTAGGGATGATAACTTGGTTAAATAAGATCTCTGAAGGATAACATTCTCTATTCTCCAAAGATGGCAGCTGTTGCAGGTAATGCAAAATTAGTATTCAATATATTAATGTTGCTATCTTTTAGCTAACAGACACAATCACCTGGTGTTATTGATTCTTATTTATATGAATTTAATATATGCAGAAAAGAGTTTGTGGGATCTCTGTTATACTTCAGCTTGTGGCATCTTATGTTATACTTCAGATTTGAAGAAAAAAGTTCAACTGGATAGCTTTTTGTTTCTTAGACTAAAAACTAAAAAGCGTGTTTGTCAAGGAAATCACTTGGTTTTCAGTATTTTGAAAATATGATTCATGTTTTAAAATAGTTTCAGCTCTTTCATGCTGAGTAACAGTGAGCATTTAGGAAGACAAATGTCCCTGTTTTGTGCCATTTGTGAAGAGGATGCTTTTTCCATACCAAAATTTTGCCTCCATAGCAGATTATCATATCTGCTATGCTTGGACCAAAATCTCTCATTTTGTGGGGTGAGGCTGAGGAGGAGATTTCTTCTTACACATTTCTGACCTGGCTCTGAAATAGCGCTACAGGCCTGGCATGCTGTGGGGGTATGTGTTAATTATTCTGTTAAACCCAGGTGATCGGATTCTACAACACAATCTGTAATTCACACAGATGCATATTAGGATGTAAAGAGGCAAATTTCTGCCCAGGATTCACTTATTTAACCCAAGCTTTTGGGGAGTATTTGCTTCAGATTTTTCAGCTCAGTAGAATAGCTTGTGTTAGCAAAAGCTTTTGTCCTCTGTGTTTGAACCTTGACGTTCAGCAGATCCTCTGGTTCTACATAGGAGGGAGATCTGGGTGCATGAAATGTAGCTTTTTGCTCATGTCCCTGTTTTCATCTTCAGAAGACCTGCTAAGATTAATATTGCTTCTCACGTGTAAATGCTATTAAAAATGTTCTAATGTTGTGCTCACCTTGGAATTGGCTGGAGTACTCATCTTCATTTTAACACTTACAGCTTTAATATCAGGGCAGATGTAATATGGTTTTCACTGCTTGACATACATCTGCAGAAGTGAAAACAATTTCAAGTGTTTCTCTGGAGAGGCACTGATTTTGAAAAACTAAATTGGGATATATTTTTTTCTCTATTCATCAACACAGGCAACATCAGTGTTGCATCTCTCTCATCAGAGATTACGATTTAAATTATACCTGCATATACATATGACCTACTAATATAAGAAATATGTTGTTAAGCCTTGCTGTGTTTTTACATGGCATATACAATATTAGATACTACAATCGTATCAGTGGGTCTGTCAGACTGTCTGTTTCTCTAGGTGATTTTTGGTTTGTGTTTAATTTTGACTGTTGTTAATCAACAAATTAAATAAAATATCATTTAAAACTGGGATTAGCGTGTTATTGTAGTCTCTATTCTGTCTTCACCGTGCTTTTCTCCTCAGTGCTAGAGGAGGTACTGGTTTCCATTGAAAATGAGCTGCAAGCAGTGGAGATGCAGATTCAGGAGCTTGTGGATAAACAGCAGGAACTCCTTGAAAAGAAGACGAGGGTAAAGAACCTGATAAAGCAGTCCTCAGGAGACTTGGAGGCAAGTGGAAGTAAAGACACTGAAACATCAGCTGAGGCGTGGAACAAAAAAGGTTTGCAGAGTCAAAATCAAATATTCTAGCATAAAAGTAAAATAATTCAGTAGGGGAAAAATGTGTTCATACAGAGTTTTGTTTGGGTAATAATACTGTCCTATTTAATTTTGTACTTAACTCTCTGGCCATTCTTAAATACTAATTTGAGTTGTTCTGGGCAGAATTATCACAAGAATGACCTGTTATAACTACTTTTATTCTTTTCCTGTTGCAAAGTCACAACTTGATTCGATTTGCTATAAGACTGCCAGAGTAAACCTTGGTATATTGCAATACTTATATTCTATGTTTATTTATGTTCTAAAAAAAATTACTCTGGATCTTTTCAGGATTTGGTAATAACAGTCTTGCGCTCTCAAAGTTACTTCTTGCTGTCTTTGTGTTTCTGCAGGACATGATTGTGTCTACCTCACTGTCTTACTAAATTGACTGTTATGTAGCCTCGCTATCTTACCAAATTAATGCAAATCAGATGGATGCTGACTGCCAAAAGTAACGTAGAATACCTAAGTATGGTAGAGTTAGTCCAAGTGGTAACTGGCCCATGGTGGTGCGAGGGCAGCTGTTAAACATTAACTGAAGTCCTGGGTGGTTGGTGGGTCTTGACTGTGTGATGACTGGCCAAGTTCAATTCAGATATTTTTTTATCCCTCCTCTTTTATTTCACATGCAATTTGGAAACACAGTGTTAATTTCTGCCTGTATTTATTGTAGGTATTCTTTTTTTTTCGGCTTTTTAAAAATGAAATTAATTTTGTAGTCTAATCCATATTTGTCTGTGTTTGAGAAAAGTGTTATGAATATGTGAAAATACTGATACTTTGTAATTGCAAATTGATGCTGTTGAACAGATCAGTTTGTTTGGGGCAGCCTTATTTCTAATTCTTTCTTCCTATGCTTTGAAAACTAATATCTTTGCAATCAGATGCTGTGCATCTTGAATAAGAGCAGTAGCTAAATTTTGTCCCAGTATAAAGCTCACTGAAGTCAGTGGCAGGTTTTTCTTGGTTTCGGAGAGGGTTGGATCTTGGCTGTGCTCTTTGTAGCAATTAGTAAGCAATGTCACCTCAAGTCCCAGAGTTAATTCTTGCCCTGCATGTGGTGTAACCTGGAGTTTCACAGTTTTTCTGCATTTTAATTTTAATAATATGAAATTGGTTAATATTCTTCCTGATGCATGTGAAGTTTGTTTTTACAGTATTATCTCTAAATGATGCAGTCTCTAGCTCTTTATTGAAGAAAAGAAGAACTATTAAAAGCATGTTGGGGTGATTATTTTGGGGAAGATTAAATCCCCTTCCCACTATTTTTTTTTTTTGTTAATGCTTATTATCTCTGGAATATATGGAAAAAATGGTAGCCTTCATTATCCTGTTTGTAATTACTGCATTTGTTTGAGGGAAGCATTTGGGCAATTTAGTAATGAGACTGCTGTAGGGCTCAGTGTCTGGTTTTATTTATTTTCAAGGTGGGTTTCTCATTTCCATTTAATTTTGGACTAATCAGTTAACTTATCATTAACAATTTGAAGTTCTTCATCTGCTTCTTCATCTTCATCCCCAACAGAAGCCTTTAGCCTGGAGGTGGGTTGTGTTTACACCTGGTTATGAAACACATTTGGGGTTTTTTTTTTTTTCCTTTAACAGATTTTCCATGGTATGAGAAGATAAAAGGTGCACTGCAGAGCAAGTTTAAACTCCAGAAGTTTAGGTCCTTGCAACTTGAAACAGTAAATGCTGCAATGGCAGGAAAGGACATATTTCTTGTCATGCCTACAGGTGGTGGAAAGAGCCTTTGCTATCAGTTACCAGCAGTTTGTTCTGATGGTATGTAAGGGAAGAAAAGTTCCATAAACAGCTGGATTTATTTTCTCCCTTTTATAGTTATTTGGAGAATGAACATTATATTGGTGTCTAATATCACAATATGGGGGAGGGGGGGGGAAGAGCAAAGATATGAGAGAAAGATTTACTAGAAATATTTGCTTTGCTCTTTTACTTTATTTTCTCTGAAGGAGCAATAGCAACATCAAAATAACTTTGCCCTTTAGATGTGATTTAGATTTAATTTATCTAGGTTCTCAACACGTTATATTATTAAACATTGAAAGAAGTTTTAAAAAGCTTTTCACTATTTTTTTCCTTTATTTTCCTTTTAATTCCATATACAGATTGTAAATTATTGAAGTATGGATATATGTTGTTTGTCTGTTCCACTCTAAGGTTTTAGCTTCAGATTATTTAGGAGAGACATTGTATATTAATTTTTTTAAACCTAAGTGTCCAGTTCTAGTTTCTAAGTTGTTTTTTTTAAATTTTTTTTTATTATTTTTTTTTTTTAATAACCCATGCAATTGCATGGAAGTTTACTTATTTAACAAAGACCAAATTTACCAATACCTAGCATTGCTTAGTTGTGTGGTTAAATTACCACCTGGTGACACAGATATAAATCCACCTTGCTTTGTTTTGTAATATTAGTTCTTACACTACATTTGTTGCAGCTCAGTTGTTTGTGGTCTAGATTCAAGAGAAGCTGCGTGTCACAGGCAGTTGGTCTGAAGTGTCCCTGTGTGACCTGGCACTCGCTTATCAGCTCTCTAGGAGGAGAATCTGATACTGTGTATGAAGCTTAAGCTCACGTTTGGCAGTTCCTTCAAGAACCAGGCTGATGCATTAATAAAAAGTGCTAGAGGAGATATTTCTGACATCTGAACTTGATTGTTGCAGGTTTCACGCTCGTGATATGTCCTTTGATATCACTTATGGAGGATCAGCTCATGGTTTTGGAACAGCTTGGTATTTCTGCAGCTTTATTAAATGCCTCGAGCAGTAAGGTGTGTTTAACTGCCAAGTCGTTGTGGCTTTTGTGGTGTGTGTGCCAGCATATTGCCTCTGCCTGTTATTTACGAATACTGAATGGATGGCAGTTCTATCAGCTAATGCCATTCTACCAGCAGTATCTTGCCAGCTTCATGCTGTGATACGAGTAGCACAAATAAGTGTCTTGCATTCTTGATTTAATGACAAAAACACATGCAAGCCAACACCTTTCATGGAACAAATAGATTTCATGGGACTATTTAGAGGATGTGAAGTACCTTTGGCTGACAAGTGTTGTAGGTTTCAGTTTCACAGTTTCTTGACTTAAAAGAATATTGGAGTAGGTGATTTTTGTCACCTGGAAACATGTTGAGCAGTGCATTTAATTATTCATCTTACTTTAGGATGGTATGTTTGATCCAGAGACTGAGAAGCAGTTTATTTCCCAGTCTGTTATTAGTCAGTTGCTTTTTACAGTGCAATATCTATTCCTGACTGGCATTAACTTGCACGTGGCGCTGGATTTGATGTCAGTGGCTTGATGCAATGTGCCAAACTTGGAGCCTGCTTTGAGGTAGAGCACACTGAAAACTCAGTAATAAAGATTACAATTGTGTGTAAGAAATTATTTTGCACTCGTTATACCACAGGTGTGTCTGGTCCATGCATTTGTTGTCTTTATTGGGAAAATGCTGATACCACATGATGAAGTTAAGACAAATATTCAATAGTTTGCTTTATCAAAGTTCAGTGACAGATTTTTCCAAGTATTAAAATTAAAATTTTATAGATAATGGTCTTCTGCAAAGACTTAGAGTAAATTGCAGCAATATAATAATACATTAATGATATATACAGTAATATAATTATAGTAGTGCAATATAGAGAGACTTACAGTAAATACTGTGTAACAGTTTATCAGTCTCTGTTAATTACTCTTTTTGAATTGTTAATTACCTCTTAAGAATCTTAGCACTAAGGAACTTCCGTGTGTTTTCCTAGTATGTTAACCCCTGATTTCTCCTTTTGTTTTGAACAGGAACACGTGAAGTGGGTTCATACCGAAATGCTACACAAAAATTCACAACTGAAGCTCATTTATGTGACCCCGGAGAAGATTGCAAAAAGCAAAATGTTCATGTCAAAGCTAGAGAAAGCTTATCAAGCAGGGTGTCTTGCTCGCATTGCTGTAGATGAGGTCCATTGCTGTAGTCAATGGGGCCATGACTTCAGGCCTGGTATGTTCATTTGAAATCCAGTTTGTGGTGTTATTCAGGCGTCAATAAATATATGAGGTAGGCCTGAAATAAAGCCAGGGTGCCTTCTTCATGTGTTAAGTAAATATTTAATGTATGGCAAGTACCTGTGTTAGCTCAAGGGCTTTAAATTTAATTCACAAATAACTGTGTCCTTGTCCAGGAGCTAAGTTCATGCAAATGGGGGTGATTTCAATGTAGATTTTACTATTAGTATTTTGAAAAACTCCTCAATTCGTTTACTTTAATTGGAGCTTAATAAAATGAAAGTTTTTTGCTACTATCTTTAATATTTACAGTACAGTCGTCTTTAATCTACCGCTACATGAAAGTGTTACTCTGCACACTGCTCCCTGGGTGACAGAGGGAGAGCATTTTGTAAATTCGTGAGATGTTTTTTAGTCACTTCTAAAGCAAATTGAAACAAATGCCCTCGACTTGCAGGAAAAGAAATTGTGCTTCAGTTTCTTTCCTATCTTGTTCGTTGTAGAAGACTGTTGGTTACTGCTTACAGTTTATTTGCCTTTGAAAGACCATCTGATTTGAAGCAATAGTAGCTGTAAAGTCAGCCTTTGCGGTTTTGTTAGAAAGTGGTGTCTGAGCAAAGAGCCATCCCAGTTAAGCAGGTAATGTGGAAATTGCGTATGTATCTCTGGCTGCATTCCTGTTTGTAAGGCAGCAAGTGATTGCCCGCACTGAGTCTTTACAATCTTTCTTTAGTACAGTCTGGCCTATAATATCCAAATTCCACATTGTCTGTTTATTAGCAAAGCTGTGTTTACTGAAAAGCTGTTAATAAAAACAGCCCCGCAAAATAACCTGAATGTTGGTGAATGTGATGCCATTTATATTTTTCTAACTTTTTAAAAACTTCTATTTCTATATGTTTTGCCTTCTGAACTGTGGCTGCTTTTTTAAAATTTGGTTAGAAGAGAAAGCATCTATTTTGATAAAGACAACTTTTTTATTACTTCATTTGGATGTATAAATTAGTTCTGTAGTTAATTGATCAGTAATAACATTAATTGCAGTATTACTCCATTGAATGCTATCTAGGTTACTGTCTTTTTTAACTTTGGATTTATGGTATGAGAAATCTTTTTCTTTCCAATTTTTTTTTTTTTTGCTTAGACTACAAGTCTCTTGGTATCTTGAAAAGACAGTTTCCCAATGCTCCCTTGATTGGATTGACAGCAACTGCCACAAATCATGTTTTAAAGGATGCTCAGAAAATTTTACATGTTCAGAAGTGCATTACCTTCACTGCATCTTTCAACCGGCCCAATCTTTACTATGAGGTATACCTCTTTTTTTGACTGCATCACAGTCGTATTATCTTCTGTAATTTACAGTTGATGAATTTTAGAATAGATTTTCAATCATTCATTTTAATAATAAATAGCTTTTCAACTGAATGTTGGTGTTCTTTCATGATTTCATCTTGCTGAACTTACTGTCATCGGCAGAAGAACTTGCTCTGTGTGAGCAGGGCTTAGTAGATAGGACTATGTAAAGGGGAGAGGTAGGTAGGAGGCTCAGACTGCTTCCAAATTGTTGGAAAAAAGATCATATGATTGCAAAAAATTGTGAATTATTGTGTTATACAGTATTTTCAGTTTGACCATGGCTTCTCTTATTGTCCTCCATGAAAAAGCTTTAGTGCTTTTTGTTTTTTCCTATGGACTTTTGAGATGTAATCTGACTACACAAAGAGAATGTAGTAATTTTTGTTAAATGGCATAATAGCGTTTATTGTATTGGAAGAAGTAGAATCCTAGGATTGTTTGACAGATTGTGTGCCGACTTGAAGAACTTTGGCATGTGTTTATTATATTTTTGAGGTTCGACATAAGCCTTCAAATAATGAAGATTTCATTGAGGACATAGTTCAGATCATTAATGGAAGATACAAAGGACTTTCAGGTAAATTTTAAAAAAAATATTCTATACAGCATTACAGGGATGTTTTCAAGTGCTGCTAAAATGTGTAGAGAAAGTCTACTTTCACAATATATTAAGCATCCAGTATTAGAAGAAATGACATGTAGTAAGATTCATACCTTCAGTAATTACTCTTTCGAATCATTAGTGTTTAAATGTCTTTACAGTTTAATTATTTTCTGAAGTATTGAAATATAATGTTGTGATGTGTATGGAACAATGGTTACATAGATAAGAGTAATAGCAATTGTTAAGATTGTAAAACCAAGGCTCAAAAAGGTTATCTCTGTGTTCTTAAATCACACATGCCATTTAGTATCTATGTGTAGGGTTACTTACTGTCTTTAACACTACTTTTTTATATTTCAACATAAGCATTGAATAAAAAATTAATCTTAACATGAGGGTGGGGTAGGGTGAATTGCGCTTTTGTGGTGAATGCAGAACTGTAAAAGTTGGACTTTGTGAATCAATAAATTACGTACTGCAATTAAAGAGGAGGGACATATTGCAAAGGCAGCAGAACCCAGTTTTCTGGAGCAGAGCAGCAGTCCGTCCCTGTCTCTGCTGTGGGTCGCTGTGGCTGTGCTGAGCAGCTCCCTGGGTGCAAAGGGTGCTAAGAGGATCACAAATTGCGTGGGTCTGTGTGTAATCCTTGACTTAGTGCAGACTGATTAATAAGAAAAAGCAGATTTATCTGAAACCTCAGGCGAGATGTCACAGATGTCATAAGGAACAGCACCCCTTTACATAAGCATTAGTAACCATTGTCTTCCTTGAACGTTAAGATTTCCATGATTATTTGGATCGGCACCCGTGTTTTCTCTTTAGCTTTTGAGTCAAAGCTGATAATTGAAGTTTCATTCATGGCTACCAATACTGCAAACTGAATAGGCACAGAGATTGTTTACTGGTTTTGTTATTTAAGTTAATAAAGCTTTCAAAGTTGTTTCTAAGTATTTTTTTTAAGACATTGAAATAAGGCATCTTTCACTTTTGTGCAGGAATCGTTTACTGTTTTTCTCAGAAGGATTCTGAGCAAGTTACTATGAGTTTGCAGAAACTAGGAATTAAGGCAGGGACTTACCATGCAAACATGGATGCTAAGCATAAGACCAAAGTTCATAAAGGGTGGGCAGTGAATCAAATCCAGGTAAAGTAAATACTCTTCATAGACTTATGTCTTATTTAAACAAATTGTGTTTTGGTACCTTGATGGTTTCTTAATCTTATTTTAGGTTGTAGTGGCGACTGTTGCTTTTGGCATGGGAATTGATAAACCTGATGTGAGGTTTGTAATTCATCATTCTATGAGCAAATCCATGGAGAACTACTACCAAGAGAGTGGACGTGCAGGTATTGTAGGAAATGGCTTTTGCAAAATGGCCATTTACATCTGTAAAACCAATAATATTATGCTTTGATTTCAGCCATTTGTGCAAAGCATCTTGTCTTTGAGACAGGTTCTAAAGATTATAATGCCACTCTGCCTCTGTAAAGAGGCTTTAAAGTAAAACATAATAACATTAATGATCTCAGGCCTCTGTAGTGCAGTGTAGCAAAGAGTAACTGGGTACCTAGCCAGTACTCAGTGATTTATCTATTTTTTTAATTACTTGATTTTTCTGACATCTACGGCTTATCAGAGTAACCTCATGACATGACATTGACTGATAGGATGTATGTTACAGAAAGGATTTATTTTTTTTTCTTTGCATAGCAGCTGGGATGCATCACTTGCTCAGATTGTCTGTAGATGATGTCTAATTGCTGCGTTAATTTCAGTGGCCACAGAAACACATGTAGGATTGGGAGTCTGAAGAAAGGAATTTTAAAGATTGATCAGTGTCTAGCAGTACTAAATAGCTATTATGGCTTAAAAAAAAAAAAAACAAACAAAAAAACCCCCAAACGTTTTGTGGTGTTTTGTTTTGCTTTGGGTATTTTTGACCTCGTGCATTATTCTTCAAAGACAGATTTGAATCTATGTGGAGGAAAGCTTTTTAAAGACCCTGAGGGGAAATTGGTTGAGATATTAACAATGCCTGTATGATAGAAATTGGCTTTAATGCTGGCCTAAAAAATACAACAGTCATCAAAGTTCGTGGGAGTTTGCATCTACTTATGCTAGAGACAAGGGCCATATAGGTGCTGAAATAGTTGTTTCACTATGTTTATCGATATTTAAATAAGATTCTTCTGGGTGAGGTTTTAATCTCACACTGCTGCTCATTTGCTTGAACATACTACTTAGCTTATGAAACCTTCCTTTTTCTCCTTGATTGACCATCTGAGTAAAGTAGTTCCTTTCTGTTATATCTTAAATTTTAAAAAAAATTAGGGGTTTTAGACCTTTTCTGCTCTTTGGATCTTGTAAATAGCAGAAGGGTACTCATCAGCACATTGGGTGGGAAAGGGAAGGAACCCAGTGTGCTTTCCCAGCACACTGGGAAAGGGTGGGCAATGGGAAGAAAGAGATGATCTAAGTTCAGCTATAGAAGATAAAGTTGGTTTCAAATTAAAAATTTTTTTAAACCATACCTAATTCTTTGTTTATTACCATTAATACCTAATAAAGCATTTGAAGCTCACAAAGCTTCAATAAGAATTAGGCTTCAAGATGAATTTGGCTAGGATTTTCCGTGGGGTGTTTGGGTGAGAAAATGATGATTTCACTGACTGTCTCTATGACATTAATATTTTTATATTAATGTTAAGAGTCAAAATCTTCATTGTGTAGTATTTTCAGTTTGCCTGATTCTATAGTTGTAGAAGACTGTTCTAGATCTATTTTATTTCTAATCTGTATCATGCTGTGTTCTATTGGCTAATATGTTTTGCTCGATACTCTTACAGTCCTGCACTCTCTTCGTAGGGGCTGCAGAAGCCCATGCAGATAAGAGTGGAATTTGTGTCAGAAAATGCTAGGCTTAATATCTTCTAAAGTTTTAAGTCTAATTTTTTTGTTTATTTTACTGCATTCCAGGTAGAGATGACCAAAAAGCTGACTGCATTTTGTATTATGGTTTTGGAGATATATTCAGAATCAGCTCAATGGTAGTGATGGAAAATGTAGGGCAAGAGAAGCTGTATGATATGGTGTCTTACTGCCAGAATATGAACAAGTAAGTTACTATGGTGGCTTGGCTGCTTAGTTTTTAAAAAGTTAGGCTAATTTTGTTGGGGTTTTTAGAGGGTGTTTAAAAAAAAAAATAAAAGCACTAAAAAAAAAATCCCCACAAAAATAACAGCAAAACAAAAAAGGATCCCACCACACTACAGAAGCACTACCATTGTAACAGTTTGGAGTTTGTGGTTTGGCTGCTTGGTATGTGTTCTCCTGCATAAAACTAAATGTTGGTGTGTTGCTTGCCAGCTTCAGGATAAAGTTCTGGAAGCAGTTATGTTAATATAGTTAGGCAGTTATAATACCTGCCAACAAACAGTGTAGGTATTTCAAATCCCATTCAGAGCAAATGGTGCAGTGCTTTGTTTTTTACTCTAAGTTTTGTGGCCATACAGTAATGTGTATAATGCCTCATCCACTGCACTAAGCTGTATTGAAATACTTCACGGAAAACACTTGTATCTATGTTGTGGACAACTCATGTCTTCAGTATAGCCTTTGTTGGCCACAGTCTAAGAATGAGTTCATATTCTTAAGGTTTTTCATTCTATTGGAATTGCAGATTCTACTTACCTTGATTTAACCAAGCTATTCCTACAGCAGTGTTCAGTATTGCTGAAGGCTACTTACTCCTATCAGCATAACCAACAGGGAATACTGTATTGCAAAGTGTTTGTTTTCTGATTTTTCCTGAGATAATTCTTCATGCATGTTTTGAGATATGAGCTGACTCAGCCTTTTTGCTGCTTTCATGATTTATGACACAGGTGTATACATTCCTATTATATAGTTCCTTTGCTCTCTATTCTTTCAGGTGTCGCCGGGTCCTCATAGCCCGTCATTTTGATGAAGTATGGGATTCTGCAAACTGCAACAGAATGTGTGATAACTGCTGTAGAGAGAACTGTAAGTAATTGTTTTTTGTAACCAAGGAGAGAGAACAAGGAGAAGGTTGGCTTAAAGAAATAATCTAGTTTAGACAAACTGTGAACAACTTCTGTAAAGTGTGCTCATAGTACTGCCTGTTTCCAAGGTTCTGTTGTTATTAACAGTAGGTTTTGGTGGCCTGGTTTTGCCAAATTCAGGGTGTTTAGTGGGATTCTTCCTGGTTTGGCTTTTTGCCTGAGGCCAAACACTTTGATATCTTTCAGGCTCAGCCAATGAAGCTCTGGGGTGAGGGGGAGATTGCCTTACCTGTTTTTAAAAAGATTCTAGTATATGTTAGGTTTTGTTTCAGGATTTATTTTGGGGGGGGCCTGTCAAAGCTTTATTTTGAGAAGGAGCTTCTTGCTCTCACAACTTGCCTGGTAAAAGTCTCTGAGAATTTCAGTGCTCGTGAGACCGGCCTGTGTCAGGGCTGTGCCTGACAGTTGTGCAGAACAACTAAGCACACTAAATCAGGATTTTGCTGTCTGTTAGCCCAAACAGCAGCACGTCTGTCTAGAGCGTGCTCTTCCTTTGGGAGAAAGCTGGGATCATAAAAGGGCAAGAGTTAGAGGAAACTCGGGAGATGAGGTGAAACAGGACCTGCTGCATGGTAGAGGAGGATGGTTTCAGCAGAATGCAATTCTGGGACATAAGTTCTTGTGCTGCTTTGCCCACAAACATCTTGGGCAGTGTGGGGCAGCTAGCTTAAACTATGCTTTCGTGGGTGATCATTGGCTGCTTTAACTGTCGTTTTTGGTAGCCATCCAGAAAGTCCCTGAAGATGCACAAAGTATCAATTGCATCCAAGTGAGAACTCTGGTTTAGACATGGGAAGTCCCATACAAAGCTAGAAAGCTCTGAAAATAACGCCGAGAAACAGCTGGGCTTGAGCATCTTTAACTGGACACACAAAATCACCTTCAATTTCTTTGAGGTGCTGGTAAATTGTAATATGTGGAAAATAGCGTCTCCTCATACCTCATATCTGTTGCGAAGCATTTGGATAAATTAGTGATCAGCACTTAAAAATTTTAGGAACAACTCTGTATTCCAAACAGTTCTCATACCCGGGCTTTATTTCCCTGTATATTTTTGGGGGTAGACAAAACAAAGATACTTAACTTTTTTTTTTTTTAATAGTTAGTTATATCTATATGACAAAACTGTTTTACAAAATTGTGCAAGTAACAGTAGCTTGTTGTCTTCTATCAGGATTCATTTGCCTAGTTGGAAATGGGGCTTAGTTGAAATTTATTACTAGGATCAGAGGTTGAGTATGGAGCTGAGCTTGTACCCAAAACTTACAGAAGTTTAAGAAGTACTGACAGAAGTACTGCTATATGGATGTCTTAGTGCTCAGAATAATTATTCACGATGAAGCTAATTTGTATAATGAAATTAATACTTTTTTTCTGTGTCATTTTGTTTGTAAGCTTCTTGAGAGAAGAAATGTATTGCTTACGTTCTTCAATTCCTCTTTTCTCTTTAATCTTTCCATAATAAATATTACAGGTGAGGAAAAGGAATCCAGCTGCAGAGTATCACAGTAGCTACTTTACAAATTTTATGCTTTGTAAATGCTTCTTTGAAATAATTTGTGTGGTTTGAAACTTTAATTACGTGTAAAAATGTTTGCAGGATTGGAGTTTTTGATAATGTACTACAAAGATGAAAGTTTCTGTACAGATATAGCCTAATTTGATGGAGGGAAAGTTACAGCTGTATTTTTTAAGTTATAGTTTAAAACCAAAA
>JAOQGH010000001.1:69776476-69808221 GCA_025769975.1 Gallinago jamesoni | reverse complement strand
TTTATGGCACATAAATATATATCTATAGATATACACATACACCTATAAATATATAAAAGTGCATTGATATGTACATACCTAATGTATACATTGATACTATCTAAATAACTATAAATAACTTGCTATTTAAATGTTACTTCACTTTTTATTTGTAGCATGTGAGAAAGTAGACATAACAGGATACTGCAGGGATCTAATCAAGATACTTGAGCAAGCTGAAAGCATGAGTGAGAAACTCACCCCACTGAAATTGATCGATGCGTGGTCTGGAAAAGGTGTATCAAAATTCAGGGTGGCTGAAGTTACTGCACCAAAGCACCCTCGAGAGGAGCTGGAAAGAATTATTGCCCATTTACTGCTGCAGCAGTATTTGAGGTATGTAAGATGGCTACTTTTTTTTTTTTTAACATCTAGCAGTCATTTTTCTTTAGTCTCATGTTACTTTTGTACAGTATTAATGGATATGATACATTCTGTAGTCTTGTTTTTAACCTTTATTGCAGATGCATTTAATGTATTTAAAAAAAAAAAACTCAAAAAATTACTATGTTTTTACTTCAGAACGTTAAAACAGAAGTTAAAGGAGCATTTGAAATGCTGCATCTCTTGCAGTTTTAAAAAGCTGGGGCCTTCTGTATTCAGGTTGAACCTTTAAATATGCCATAAGCTTCATTTTGGAGAGACCTGCTGTTTATACAGAGTCCATTTACATTCCATGGTTAACAAAGCAAATGGGGTTGCCCAGGTAAAGTCTAAGTCAGGACAGGCTGGTTAATGTGGAAGGTGGTACTCGGAAATTTTAAAAAAGCATAGTGAAAATAATAACCAACTCTGACAATTCTGTGATTTCTGTAACCTGGCTGTCTGTATGGTGTCTGGTTTAGAAGTTCTTGGAACTTCTAAAACTATATGATATGTACAAATCAAGTATTTACTCCTTTTATTTTTGTCCTTTTTTTTTTTTGGCATCTATTTGTACAGCTGACTTTTTACACTCTAAGAGGGTGAGCAGATGACTCTCTTACTTTTTTTTTCCTGATTTTCCTCCATGTATTCCAACAGATTGACATGTCTGTGTATGTAAAGGATCACAAACTTAACCAGGTTAAGTGTTGGTTAGACTCACTCTAAATTAATTGACTACCCACTTGAATAGATAAAGCAGAATTAAGCTGCTATTTGGAACATCCATCAGAAGGGTCAATGTGTCCCATTTTGTCCCGCCACTGGCTAGCCTGTCTCTGTCTCCCGCCTTCTCTTGTAACACTGATTTAAATTATGCAGGGAAGACTTCAGCTTCACAGCTTTTGCCACGATATCTTACCTGAAGACAGGACCAAAAGCAAGTTTGCTGAAAAATGAGGCACATGTCATCACTATACAAGGGATAAAAACCAAGAAGGGTGTTTACAAGGTAAACATATGTACTGATTTGCAATATGCATATCTTTTCAATTATAGTTTATTTTAAGCTAATAAATATCTGCTCAATAGTAATGCAATCACTGGGATTTAAAATAGATCTCATTAGCTCCTATCTCGTATGGGAATAGTGAAAAAGAAGGAAAATAATGTTAGAATTCTCATAGAATTGTTTATAACCTACAGGACAAACCATCTCTATCTTCGAGTTCAAAAGGAAGCAGAGAAAATGCTCAGACTGTTTCAAAGACTATCCAAGATTCAACAGTGAAGAACTCACAGGAACGTAAACGGCCTAATTCTGGGTCTAATTTAAAAGCAAAGAAGCTTAAGCTTCAGGCAGGTGAAGATGACCAACCAGTAGTTCTGGACTGAGTTTCACAGACTACATTTAGGATGCAATCATGTTTGCTTCTCCATGGACAAGGCAGTGTGTTAGTTCTGTTTCTGGTTTGGTAATTGCATTTTTTGTCCATTATTTTAATTATTAAAAAAAAAAAACACAACAAAAAAACAACAGGGAAACAACTATCTTGAGAGAGTGTATTCGTCACAGGGGAAAAAATGCTTTGTATCAAAATAACTGGTGCATATCTTATGATACAAATAATGACTACAAAATGTTAAAAATGCAACACGGTTATTATTTACTCTTTTGAGAGTGTAGTGTATGGTAACACGATTGCAGAATCACACAGCCTGGAAGAGTCTTCAGGAGACCATCTCGTCCAACCTCCTGCTCAAAGCAGGTCCAGCTGGAACAGAGTGCTCAGCACTGGGTCAAGTTAAGTTTTCACCATCCCCAAGGATGGAGATTCCGTAACGCCTCTCAGCATCAGCTCCAGTGTTTGACCACCTTCATGACCAAAAAAAGAAAAAAGGTAATTTCTTAGAGCTAATTGTTATCTCTTGTGTTGCAGCTTCTCTGTTGCCTCTTGTCCAACTCAGAAGAGTACAGTGGTAAAGAGCCTGAGCGCAGTAAGAAGAGTCTGGCCCCATTGCTGCTGTGCTCTTCCACTAGGTAGCTGAAGTCAACAGCAAGATCACAGCAATCGCTCTGCCTCCCCCCTGGCTTGCTTCTTTTTTTAATCTGGAAGAAATCCAGTTCTCTGTTTCTCCTCTCTAAGCCCCTACTTCTCCTCTCAGAGTGTCGAGGCAGCTTGGTAGCCCTCTGCTAGACTCAATGCAGTGTGTCGGTGTGTCTCTATTACTGAGAAGTGCAAAACTTAACCCCGCACTCTAGCTGTGGTCTCACAAGTGCTGAATACCCAGAAAGAGTCATTTCCCCCAAACTGTAGGTTACGTTCTTGTTAATACCCTCTACTATTGTTGTTGTTGATCATTGACCTTATCTGTGCTTACAAGTACCCAAAGAGTGGGTTGAAGGATGTCAGAGCCAGATTCTTTTCAGTGGTTAGAAGTGACAGGACGAGGGGCAATGGGCTCAAGCTGGAACATGGGAAGTTCCACTCAAATCTGAGTAAGAACTTCTTTGGGGTGAGGGTGCCAGAGCCCTGGTAGAGGCTGCCCAGGGAGTGTGTGCAGTCCCCTTCTCTGGAAATCTTCAAGCCTCACCTGGATGCTCCTGAGTGTGTGCTCTGGGCAACCCTGCTTTGGCAGGGGAGTTGGACTGGGTGATCTCTAGAGGTTCCTTCCAACTCTGACAATTCCATGATCGCATTAAAGGTGGATTCCTGGTTGAGATGAGGAACATGCACAACAGTAAGCCATGGGGGGAAAGCTGCTCTGGTAACCACGACAGGTGAATTACGCAGAGTCTGGGGAAGAAGGGAGCTATGAGGCAGGCACTGGCTTTAGCTTTCTGTTTTAAAAGTAAACTTAAAACTGTTATCTCGCATTCAAACAAATGTAGGGCTACCTTAACAGCACAGTGAAGTCCACTTTTTAACACTGTTACAGCCATGTTCTCATACAGTCATTTAATTTAGACAAAAATTCTTTGTCAGTGCTAATCCACTTGTTTTTGGCGTGGCGTTTCTACACAGATTAATTTGCCCATCCATATTTTGATAAGATCAACACAAGATGTTAGTAAGGAATTGCATTTATCCCTCATTTTTGGTAATCCTGAGGAAACAGTTTTGTAAGACATACTCCTGCGTCAAAACTTTATACAAAATGGAAATGAGGTTTTGTTCAATCAAAATAATCTTCTATATCAATATTTGGATTCAGAAGATCTTCACCATAGGCTGAAAGATCCATTTGATTTAAAATTAAGTTTTCAAAGGTTTCTTCCAAGTCCGTTTCACCAATCAGGACAGCTCCCACCATTCGGCCATTCTGCATCACTACTTTAACATACTCTTGTCCTTTGGTACATCTCAGCATCAGTTCATGGTTGAAACCCAAGCCCTGAGCATTATATTTTCCCAGAACCACCACCTAAGAGAAGGAAAAAGAAAAAGCGCTCGTAAGGTCATTGCAGTGGCTTTTGGTATTCCTGCTGATAACATTCCTAAGCTTCCAAAGACTGATGTAAACAGGAAAATCTTTGTCCCAACAGAGCCTCCTGCCCTTCGTTGGCTTTATCCCACAACAGAATTAAAAATATTCACCTTGAAATATACACAAAACCCAATAATGAACCAGTGACTATGCTCAATTGTATTGAATTTATCTAGGAACAGAACCTTCATGAAATGGAATATATAGAGATGCAAAGTAGATGAGTGCCATTCACCAATTATAAACTTGTAATATAAAATCATAGAATGGTTGGAGTTGGAAGGGACCTTAAAGATCACAGAGTTCCAACCCCCCTGCCATGGGCAGGGACACCTCCCACCAGACCAAAGGCTCAAAGCCCCCTCCAACCTGGCCTTGGACACCTCCAGGGATGGGGCAGCCACAGCTTCCCTATATATCTGTAAATATCTTTGCCCTCTTCGGTTTCAGCGTTTAAAGTTAGTATGAACAGAGAAAATCTAAACTAGTATTAATCATTTTATAGAAAAAACTGTTTCATCAATATCAAAGCATCTGCTTGGTGCTGGTGCTGGCAAGTGGATACAGGCAAGCAACATGTGTTACTCAGTGGTTGAAGATTATTAAACTGTATTTACCTTGTAATTGAAAAATTTTGTAACATGAGCAAATAGTTCAAAGCTGAAATCCAGATCAATAGGTTCCCCTGAAGCATCTGCTGCCATGCATTTTGCTGCATACCATCCCATCTGCCTGGCTTGAGTCCACAGTCTCATCTAATAACAAAAAAGAAGAAAAAAAAAAAAGATTTAAAACCACAGACACATGTTCACTGTGCAATGACCAACACTCACTGTCTCACTAATGCATGCTGTACCTTTCACTATACTCAGAAAGGCTGAAGGGCTTGGCTTACAGCCACCGAGATAAAAATTATCTATCAATCATCAACACACCCAGAATTATCTAAATTGTTTGCTGGTTTCCGCTTCAACTGAACTTCCATTTTCTCCCATCAGTGTAACAGTGTGTAATTTACTTTGCGGGACAGAGCACTGCCGAGTGCACGAGGGTATGATCTGATTTACCTGATGCCACACTGGACTAGGCTCCCACGACGCCGTGCAGATATCCCCAGCTGCATAGATACCTGGCAGGGACGTGTGCATGTGTTTATCTACTTTAAGTCCTCCATCTTCACCTACAGCGAACTAAAGCGTTTGCGCAGATCAGCAATAAGAAAAATAACCATTTAAACTAAGCAATTCCACTTCTATCCGTGTTTAGCACTCATTTCATTTGTTACGTTTTAACAGCAGACTCCTAAAAAAACACACAGGAGTCTGAGCAGATTCCACTGTCTTTATCTCAACCCAGGAGTTTTCTCACTTTTAACCCTTCTGACTTCCCCCATCCTGCTGGGGGAGTGAGCGAGCTGCTGAGCTGCCAGCTGGGGTTAACCCACGCCACCTGGCGTGGAGAGAGGATGACCTCCAGGCCTGAAAATTCACATGGCAGCTATGAACTCCCTAATCATCATCCACGTTTGGATGCCGATGCAAAGAGTGACTTCCCTCACTGAATATGAGCATCTTTATAACTCAAGTTTTCCTAGATGAAACTGGTTAGAAATAACTGTTCCCTTCCCAGGAGAAAATTTTAAGATTCGTAAGATAAGAATATGATGCAGAATTAACACAAAAACTATTCTAAATTTTTGCCACATCATTCAATTCTACAGATGTTTTTCTCTCTTTGCACAACCTTAATCTTAACAGTATATATTGTATCAGCACATACCGTGAGTAGCAATACGCTAAAAATTATTCTCATTAGCATTCTTATCATGTTAGGCATTTCCAGTATCAACAATTCTGCAATGCTTTTTTTAAAATGCTTCCAAAAACATTCAAAACTTTTATTTATAATGTTTCAACATCAGAAGCATAAACCAAAACTATAAAAGAGCTTATGTCACCACACTTAAGAAAAAGCAGCTTAAACCTCAAAAGAAACCAGGATACTCACGTTGTTGCCATCAAGAAATGGTTCAACGTTTGGCACGACACCAGTTGCACTGACAATGAAATCGCATCCATAAATTTTTCCGTTTGTTAATTCCACATATACAGGCCAGAGCACTGAAAAAGGGGAAAATTTTGCCCTGAGAATGTAACCAACAGAAGTTATTTTATTAATGATGTATTATTATAAGACATTAAATTTTTAAAAAAAGTAAAAAAAAACCCTTATCTTTTGAAATATCTAATTGATTAGGTAGGGAAAAAATAAAAATAAAATAAATTTTAAACCTCCCCAAAACAGAGATTACCTCTAAACATTTCTTACCTTCACCCCGGACTAAAAAAATGAGATTTTGGAGCTTAGCTCCAAGTCCTACTATTAACTTTCTCTGGGATTTTCCTAAATCAAAGCCATCATTTGTAGGGGGTAAAATACTGTGTCCTGCCACTCCTTCAGACCTATGGGATGATCTCTGAGGTACACAATTGCCAAATATTCTTCTACATCTACATTTACAAATGCACAGGAACTGCCTCAGAAGCAAGAATGTCAGAGATTTGACTTCCTAGAATCTTATGCTGAGAGTAGCTGGCTACTAAAATAATATTTTAAATATTAATTTTCATGTAGTGGCATTTATAGATAGAATTATTTACAAAACAAGTGATACTTTCTTCTATTTTCTTTGACGAATTACATCAGCTTTGACACTAAATGTGTTTTTTTGGGTTTTTTTTGCTTCTCTTTTAACACCACTATTAATATACAATTTTATTGGACACAAAGAAGGAATATTTTGCACACAGGATACAGATGACACTGGGGGAAAACAGTCTGACCCATAACATTTTACAATTCAACTGTAGCCCATTAATCAAATTCTCAACTACTACAAATTGCTAGAGCTGCATTTACTTTATAGAAATAAAGGAATATTTTTTTTTCCAAATCTGTATTTGCTCTAAAACAGCAAACAAGATCAAACAAGCTCCAGCACTGCTTCATCTTTAATGCATTATTTCTCGTCAGCACTGGCACCTACCCTCATCTGGTTCTACATTTTTCTCATCCTTAGGAAAAGTCAAAGAAGTCCGTTGCAGTTGTATAAATTCTTGCTGTAAGTGTATTTTCTTTACTTCACATAGTATTTCAATATGTACTTTATGAGAAAACTAAAGAAAGATTGACAAAATTGTAAACACAATGACAAGCAGTAACAGTATTTTTAATAGCAAGTAACCTTCACTTTAATTGACTTGTTACTAAACTGGGCAAAAAAACCCAACCAAACCCCAAACCAAACATCCCATCCATCCCATTAGCCGAGTGCTCACACTTTTTCCCTTTTTTTGGCACAGATCTAATAACAGCAAACAGAAATTTACCTGCTTTTTCAGCAAATCTCTGATGTTCCTTGAAATTTCGTGACAATTTATATTTTTGTGGCATGCCAGAAAACGTACTCAAGTTCCCCTGAGTTTACAGGAAGAGAATTCAGAACTTAACAGAAAAAAAGCTAGCTCATCTTTTCTGTCTTTAATGATTTCAAGTCCTTCATTTTTCTATGACGAATTAAATTCTGATAATGGTAAGTTTATGTTTGAAATGCTGTGAAAAGAAAATATATCCTGTTCGATCACCGCGTATTTCAACCGCTTACTCTTACTCTGAGCTCGAGGCAGAAGTTGGAAAGTTACCTGTTTCTCTAAACTATTTTGTAGATTCAGGCCTAGAACAGTTTTATTCTCCACTACACAAACACAATTCCACAGCCTTCAACAGCCAAAATGCCACCAATTAATCTCCTGAATATTCTAAATATCCTTTAGTTGGCACTGTAAAGCCATTTCTGGTAGAATCTCTCTGACTGGCTCTGAAAGGCTTTTTTTTTTAAATGTATGTAACAGATGCAAACACCTAAGAGCTAAGAAATTAATAAATAAAAAGAAATTCATAAATAAACTCGATGAAAAATAGGAAATGTGACGATTTCTCCACTACTGATTTCACACTTCATGATCTGCTGTGCCAAAAGACTGATGTTCCCTGTACCTCCATACAAGTCCTACTGTCTTGGTTTTTTTTTTTTTTTTTTTTTTTTTTTTTTTTTTTTTTTTTACAGTAGAAAATGTACGTATGGCAGCTAAAATCAGTACAGTAGAGGTACTGCTGCTTCTGGTTAAAGCTAGGATCGACACCAGTCCTACAGAAAGATGTAAACCATCACCTATGCTTAAATCTGAAGAGCAAATTGCTAAAGCCATACCAGTGGACCTTCTTCTTCAAGCAGAAAATTACTTTGATATTATTAACATATTTTCCTGTTTAATTCTGACAGAAGAATCAATTCAAACACCTTTTCTTTTTATTTTTCTAAGAATCCTGCATGTGACGTTTCACATCCTGTCATCCTTACCCACTTAAAGCAATAGATTACGACCATACCTCTTTAGTCCCTTTAAGATGTAAGCCCTCATGCCAGTCGGGGCCTAAGGCACTGCCCAGTTTGTCAGAGGCTGACGCAGGTCTCTCTGTTTCCTCACCTCCTGAAGGGAAGAGATGAAGAATATCAGATTTACCCTGCGTACTTCATTGCCCGCAGAATTCTTCCGAAGGATACTCAATTAAGAGAAATATGATCTTTTTGCCGAAAGACAAAAATGCGTAATGTTCCAAAACCTATTAATTTGCAGACAAATCAGACTCCAAGCCAATATTTTTCACACCTTTCAACTTGATGCCTTTCATTATTTTACTCATCTCTGAAAACAACCGCACCACTGTTAGGTGCCCACCTGGACCCGTAACAGCCAGGGTTCTGGAGACCCACCAAAGACTTAATTGCTTAATATCACTGCTAATATTTAAATATAATTAAATATTTAAAAGTGCATCTGCTAGCAGGTGTGCACTGTCCCCTCCGCTGCACGGAATTGCAAATTCTAAAATACCATGATAAATTTGAAGAACACTGGGTGCCGTTTTGTGAAGTTTTGGCCGACTCTTTTACAATTTGTTCTTCCATCCTGAAGTCTAGATCCACGCTCTTCTATTTGTTATTATTTTAGTCATGTATACATTTGTGTACTATTTGTTCCTGCAGCTCTAGTTAACTCTCATTATTAAGACTGCAGTTTCACTGCATCTGTAATAATGTTGTGTGAGTGTCACCTGGTCTTCCAGTAGCTTATTACACGAGTGCACCTTCCTACTTAATGCTGACGTAGTTTAGAAAAACACTGAGAATGACATTCAGCAGATGGAATACAGGAAAGGAAATGTAAAATTGGCACAGATGTAAAAATAAGCCCATTTTTTACAGATATTAGGTAAGTGTATTACTTGCTGTTGCGTGTCCCATTACTTCTGGATGGGTTTTCATACTGCTTTTTTACTTTTATTTTTGTTTAAAGAAGGAAATGCCATTGATGATAACCGTAAACCTTATTTATGGCCTGTTAAATTAACTGATCTTTAATATTAAATGCTGCTACTACAGTGTTAGAAGACTAAACCACCTTACCTTCCATTGTATACTTGGTTCTTTTACATGCAATTGGAGTCTCTCGTTTTTCAGCAGTTAGCTTTGGAATGAGAAATTCAGCTGCTCCTGCATCAAAAAAAGGGTTCCCAATAGCTTTGTCTTTGATAGCCCAGATTACTTCACAGCCTTGAATTTCATACCTGTGGACATTTAAACGGAATATTGTGACCAAAAAGGATCTGACTCTTAGCAACACAACTAGAAGCGTGCTAGGTTGCATTCCAGAAGCTAGAAATGAGGCACCCAAGCCTTTTAGACCTATCAAATCCACTACTTCTTCTAAATATTTACATAAGGAACACATTAAAAAAAAAACAAAACAAAACTCTTCAAGTTGACAGGTCATACTTTCTCACCAGCACTACCTCAGGTGAACTGTCCCCAGGGCGTGAGGGGAGGTAGATCAAATTAATAATTTCACTGAATTACTGAATTATTAGAGTTGTAAGGGACCGTAGAGATCATCTAGTCCAACTCCCCTGCTGAAGCAGGATTGCCTACAGCATCCATTATTAGATGCCTAGAGCATCTAGGCATTATTAATGCCTAGAGCATTATCCATTAATAATAATAATAATGATAATTCTTAGTATTTCCTACTCCCTACAATGAAAAAAATGTGCATTTTTGCCAGATTGCCCACTGCTAAGAGCAGACATTTTGATCTTCTTCGTGTTAACTGGAACATGAACTGGTAGAGACGTGCAAAGGAAAAGTTAATGCAAGTGAAAAAGTGATTCCCTGCAACGCAAAGCATAACCATCTAGCTGTGTAGAGCAGATGTTGCTGTAATCTAGCTGACTGCAGGACCACAGGGTTCAATCTCCTACCTGTGACAAAGGCTGTGCATGAGACTTCAAAAGCTCCATCAACTTAAATTAGGCTGGGTGCAAGATAAGCTGCCTCTCTGTTCCTCTTGCATCTTTTGTCTCCAGAAGTCTCACCAGTTTTGTAACTTAAGTATTGCCTTTAGTAGCCTTAACAGAAATCTTTGTTGGTGCCAAATCAGAAAAACACTGTATATACTTAAATATCTGTGTCAGAGCTTGGTCTGAAACTTGCTGAATTTTACGTGACAGTAAACGCTACTATACTGTGGAAAAAAGACAGGGTAATTGATTTTGCTACTAAATGCTTTAAGAGTTACAATTTTATAAGTCAACCTTCCCTCAGACTCATTAGTAACGAGGGTAATTTAGCACACTCAATTTAACATGGAACTGTTAAAGATTTTATTTGCATATTTATCTTTAAAACATAGTCATTTACTTACACTAATTCAAGTGCAATGCCACCATTTCCCACCACTACTATTCTCTCAGCTTGAGCCAATTTCTTCTGAAAAGCCTGCATTAAAAGAAAGTCAATTACACCATGTTTCTTCACACTGATTAATTACATCCTTTTCTATATTTTCTTGCTCTTAGTCTTCTTATTTTGATTTTCTCAGACTACTGATGCACATTTACTTATGCTAAGATGTGTTACAGAAGCTAATGAAAGTTCTATCACATTAAGGGATGAAGTTAATGATACAGCCTTACAAGTCTCAAATCGAGACAGGAAAAGTTAAATAACTACATTTAAGTCAGTTTGACAAAGCCCTTCATAGAATCAAGGAGACTTTTCTGTCCTTGGGACCACTGGCTTTGTGATACCTATTAATCCAGTTTTATCACACCTTGCGTAACTTTCACAGTAGTTTGCCTAACATTAAAAAGGCAAAGATACAGAATTTTAGGAATTTGAAAATTCCTGATCAGAAATCAAGAATTTTAAAAAATAATTTGTAGCACATCAAAGAACCAGCTCTCTGAATCCACCCTTGTGGTGAGAGAAAAAAAAACATATAGCCCAGACAGTGTTTTTTTAGATCAAAATATAACCACTTCAACTATTTTCTTTCAAACAAATCAAGAACTATTGCAATTACAAGAAAATCTGTTCATCCAAGCTTTCAGTTTACCTAACTAATTGTATCAGAGAACTGTAAAACACCATGAAAACTGCAGTTATTTAATCCCTTCAGAGAAGGATACTGAAGTTTTATCAGAGGGGACTAGTGAATGCAACCAGTCACCATTAAAAAAAAAACAAAAAACCAACAAACCAACCCCAAACCCAGAAACAAGTAGTTTCAAAGTTCACCATCAGTTTTGACAAATGATAGCCCAGTCTACCGTTTCCCACAGTGGCCAACAGTGGATGCAGAGGGAAGACCATCAGAAGACAACAAGCATATGACAACACTATACTGGAACACCATCACAGGTTCCAGACATTGCTTGTGCCACTCAGGTGGCATCTTTCTCTTCAATTTAGATAAGATCAATTTATCAAGGGCTGTCTTTTTTGTGGGGTTTTTTATTTCCCTTTTCTCCTCTTTCCTTTTTTTCTTTCTTTTTTCTGTTTTTTAAACTCAGGTATAGTTTTAATATTCAAACCAAACAACAACAACAATTTCATAGTTTCACTTCAGTTTCCTTGAAGAAATAACTCCTTTTTTACTTTCAACATCAAATTTCATTTGATGAATTACAGTTCTTATGTTACAGAGAAGCAGTGTTTACTTTCACCTTGCCTCCTCTAATTCTAAAAAACAGCAAAACCTCACTTTCTACTTCCAAGCTGAAGTTTTAGTCTATTATTTCCTCATGTGAAAATTTTTCCTCTTCTTTTCCTTAAAGAGTAACTCTTCTGTACCATGAGGAGAGACTACAGTAGAACTAGGAAAAAAAGTGTCCTTCCATAGCTTTTCATTGTAAGAAGTAGCCCTTCATACCCTGTACCAGATAGACCTTCTCAGGGAAGTTTCTACTGGTGCCTACTTCTTGTTTATATTTTCAGATTGGCTTCTGCCTGGAGGGTAAAAAGAATACCATTTATTCTAGATTATCATGTTAGAAACATTGTCTATGAGCTACCTATAAACTTAATAAATTTAGTGACTAGTTAATTTATTTAACAGTACTTTAAGGCTATTTCTCTGCTGCTGAAAGTGTTCCTATTTAAGGAGATAGAACAACACATATCATCTTACGTTTCTCCATTTCGCTCCACAACCATTTTTAGTATTTTGCGTCAGAAGCAGGAATATATTATACATTGATAAGTCCAAAACACGTTTACCTGTGCACTGTCAGTGTCACGGATTCCTAACACATATGGGTTTCCTTCAAAAATTAATTTTGGTTTTGCTCCAGCACACAGGCAAAGTTTTTCATACAAATATTCTTTCCCATCTTCAGTGAAAATTTTCTGCAAAAATTTAAAGAAAAAACAACTAAAGACATCTAAGGGAATATATTTTTTTTCCATTAATGTCATCGTATTTTGCAGATATTAAAAGCTGTACCCAGCTTCTTAAAGAGCAAGCCTTTATACTCACCTTTTGTGTGTGATTTAGTTGCATTACACTCACCACAGACTTACAAGCCTAAATACATGACATTATCTGATGAATAAAATGGAAGATTAAATACAAAGATTACCACTTGGTGGCACTCTGTACTCACTACCTGTGGCAAAAGAACCAATTTTCTATGTGACATGTCCCCCTAACCCCAGTAACAAGTGCAGACCTATGCAGTACCATATAGTAGCAATTAAGAATCTCACTCAAAACATTTCAACAACAGCAGACCTGTACTCGCTTAACAACACACATGCTGGAATATAACTTGGAAAGATTTCTGTTCTTTGTTAAAGAAAAAGGGCAGTCATTAAAGAAGGTACACCATTCTGCAGCAAGCAATACTTATAACATTCTATGACCCTATTTGTTGTTGTCTAAATTATAAGCTAAAAAGTTTACAGCGAGTTTGCACGAAGAGAGTTTTTAAAGGTTTTTGGAAAACAGAAGCAAAAGATCCTCCAAATTCATATCCATGAAATATTCTTGTCCACAGACACATACCAGAACTAAAACATTATAGTAGTGATACAAGAATATAATTCAATTCAGAATATTAGCAAATTATAACCTAACTGGAATCATATCTCTGACTTAAAACTAGCAAAACCGATTTGTGATCTGAATGTGAATTTCTGATAAATGCTGAAGTGAAAAATAATGTGTCGAGTTGACACAGACACTAAAAAGGATCTGCGTGTGCTGTACACTCCTCATACTTGCAACGTATTTCCTGCTAAAAAGAAAGAAGAAAAGGTGGAAATGTTGGTTGTTTCAAGAATTATTGATATTTTTTTAATCATAAAGTTGTTAATATTTTGGTCTCTGTAGCAACAAGCAGTAATTCAGGAATCAAAGAGATCTCCAATGAAGGGTTACAGGAATTTTGACACCTATATTGATGCACAGTACTGGTTTCATTGTCTGGTTTCCCTGCTATTCTAATGCTATTCTAATCAGGTATTCAGTGATATATCTCTAAGGTGTCAAAGATTTAAATCTAAAAGATATGGTTTCTTAATTAAGAAGTGACTTTTGATCATCAATTATGTCCCCCTGCATATAATTCTACTTGAACTATGGTAAGTGCAATTAAAGTTAGGAAGTATTTTCTTGAAATTTTGGGAACTTAACACTAATAGCCAGGATGTTCTTCAGAAGAATTTCATGCCCAAAATACTCACTTGTTTCTTATATTATTTTTTAAAATTAATTTTAAAAACCACATAAAAGTGAAAGAGAAAAGAGAAAAACATTAGCTTACATGTTCATCGCTTTTCAATTGCTTTACTCCAGACTGTATAACTTTAATATTAGGATATCGTTTCTCTAGTAGAGAACTGGGCTGCTCTTCTACATCAAATTCCTCAAGAGTTTTGGAGACCTGTAGGAAGACAAAAAGTATTTAAAAATATGAATAACTTATTCATCTCTTTTTCTAAAGCGTCTAAAGAAGTCACAACACAAACCCCATATTGTCTCAAAACATGTTACTGCTAAAAGTTCCTTTTCATATAAATATACATATATATATATATATACACACACATATTTATATACATTTCTGTATGTTTATTTTCATGGCATATTCGTGATAAAGAATCAAAGTAGTTCAGATAATTTTAATTCTAAAGCTAGAAATTAAGCAAAAATGGAGAACCATGATGGCTGCTCTAACTGCTACAATGCTTTATTCCATAAATAGCTGATGTTAGAGTTGTTAACACCACTTTTTAATTTACCTGATGCAGTGTTAATACCCTGGTTTTCTGTTTGTTTTAACGTTGGTAAAAGAAAATTATGTTCTCCTATGCAACACCTTCTGCTCCTTGGCATTTGAGGCAAAAAAATTTTGATAAAAATAGCTTAAAGAATTATAGAAACACTTTTGTCTGGAATAAATATTTTAAAAATATATATATATGGTGACATTTTTGCCAAAAACCTCATGATTCAAAAACCTCTTGTTGCAGGTAGTTGGCGCTTATGTCAGGAAAATTGCTTACTGTCATTCAGCTTGTAAGCTGAATTTACAAGACCAGTTCTGAGGAAAACAGATTCAAGATCACCTTAAAGTATTTGCTCAGCATCTCATCAATAGTCACTATCTGATATTTCAGAGGCTGGCGGGGCAAAAAAACCCCACACCACCACCACCAGCAACCAGCCAAATGAAAAAAGAAAGAGGCAAACCAGAACTGGGAAAATATTTAAGAAAGTTACACCGAATACTCAAAGAGTCTGGAACACAGAAGCCATACCATGCTTGTGATTTGGAAAGAAATGAAGATGCTCATGTCAAAAACCTAGATGTTGCTGACTTCAAACAGTGTTTAACTATTCCTTTATTCTTCAGATATTAAAACTTCCGCTGATGTGAATTACAGACTTCACATCCCTGCAATGTGGGAATGTCTTTCCTGGATGCTCATGACCCTACTGCCAGCATTCTCAAGCTCAGAAGATATTCTTTAGTTGGGTCTACCAAGTTGGCTCTACCAGTCTCACACAAAGCTCTCAGTGTCTCATCTATGTTCTAAGCATCCCATTAGACCTAGATAAAAAACGCAGTGTGAAAAGGAAGAGATGCTGATAGCCAATCACAGCCACAAAACGCAAAGAAATGCTGTTCAAACCTCTCTACACTTTACTTCCCCCCTGTAGTGATTTGAATTAGGCATTCACACATCAGAAAGAATTATGTTAAAACTGGGCTGTCAGATAAACTGCAGAGTGGTCTTTCTTCACTTGTCATGAGATACGCCTCACCATGTTTCAGAAAGAGAGCCATGAATACAGATGTCATGTGGAAGCCCAGCTCTTAAAGTCTTAACTTTCCCTGAGAGGTAAAACCTAACTTCTTACTGGCTGGCAGCTTTGCATCCCAAGTTCTGTGCAATTCAGTCTCCAGCTCTTTCCATGTCCTATGATAGCATTTAAAGATCCCCCAGAGCGGGGAAAATGAGCAGTAATTCCCAAAATCTGAGTACCTCTGCAAACTAGCTTAATGAACCTCTAGCCAGAAACCAGAAAATCAAATCCATGCATTAATTTTTTCTCAAACCATCAGGAAAGAGGTCACTGAATTACCAGCAGCTGGAGATGTAGATAAAGCTGAAGGCAATTTCACAGCAGGCTATCCCTTCTGTATAATTCTATATAGCCCTTCTATATCCCTTCTTGTAATTCTATATTTTAGTTCTATAATTTAGAACCAGGATTAGCTTCTAAATTATCTGTACACGTACAAACTTCTAAAAAGGTCTTACCCTAATAAAAGTTAGGTTTCTCTTACCTGTTTGAAATTCGTTACAGCTTTTATAACTGGAGAAGCTGTCATTAAAAAAATGTCTTCTGATGGGAATTCCATGGCCAGCTTGTCAAGAAACAGAAATCATGATGAGTGAATACAGTCATTAATAGACTTTAAGACAATAAAATTATTGGTGAAAAGTAATACATGTTACGACATTACTTCAGTGTTGTCAAATCCTATTGGACAGACACTTCAATATTATGGAAGGATAATGACTGAAATGATCAGAATTTGGAGACCCAAGATTTTAATTCATTCACACACCAATATATCCTCAAAAACTGCAGCTATGGTGTAAATGACTACTCCAAAAACTATTCTTATAGTAGTCTAACGGCCAGCTGTAGGAACTGTATGATCATGTGATTTCTGGAGACACTCAGTTGCCTCATGTACAATTTTTTTATTGCAGAGCATTGACTAATTATTCATTTTGACAGGGGAAACACCGATTCCTATTGGTTATTTTAAATGTTATTTACTGAACTGATAAATGAATTACCATCTTCAGAGTGCTACTAAGCAATACAAAACTTTTACAGGCCTCAAGCCAAAGAGAAGAGTTCCCATTTTAAATGTGCACTGCTCTGCCACAGAAAATAAAGCAGCTCTGTCAAGCACAAACCACTCTGAGGAAAAGACAAAATCCAGGGCTCCTTGTCACCAGCCTTCTACAGATGGACAGAACAGTTGTATAAGCCACCGAGAAGCACATTTCACGTCATACATGAACAACTAAGCTATAAAGGGACTAGCATGTACTCCTGTACCTCAGGTAGGAGCAACCTAGCATAGTAATCTGAAAATGAAAGTGGTGAAACCTTCTTTCCGGTCTAAGGGAGATTCACACGGTCGTGCTGTTGGCAAATACAAATGAATTTAACGATGCTACATAAAACTTAACGTCACCCACACTTCATAGCATGAATCCCTAACGTGTTTCACACATATTGTAGCTGTACGTGTTGTATTGACAGACAACAGATGAAAGGCTGACACGTAACACACTGTGCTGCAGCAGTTGCTCCCAGCTGTATCTAATAAGCATCAGAAAAACTACAGAATGCTACAGAAAGCACACAATCACGTTCAGTATCTTTATTAACGACAGATAGTGGGGCTGAGTGCACCCTCAGCAATTTACAGATAATACCAAACTAAATGGTGCGGTCCATTAGTTAGAGGGAAGGGATGCCATCCAGGGGGAGCTGGACAGGCTTGAGGAGTGGGTCAGTGTGAACCTCATGGAGTTCAACAAAGCCAAGTACAAAGTCCTACACCTGGGTCATGGCAATCAACAGCATCAGTACACACTCGGGGATGAAGGGATTAAGACATGGACCTGTTAGAACAAGTCCCAAGCAGCGCCACAGTCAATGGTTAAAGGGCTGGAGCACTTCTCTCCTACGAGGACAGGCTGGGAGTGTTGGGGTTGTTCAGCCTGGAGACCTTATCGTGGCCTTTCTATATATAAAGGGAGCTCACAAGAAAGAGGGAGAGAAACTTTTTACCAAGGCCTGTAGTAACAGGACAAGGGGTAACCGTTTTAAACTGAAAGAGGGTAGGTTTAGACTAGGTTTAAGTAAGAAATTCTTTGCTGTGAGGATGGTGAGGTCGTGGAACAGGTTACCCAGAGAAGTTGTGGATGCCTCATCACTGAAATTGTCCAAGGCCAGGCTGGATGGGGCTTGGAGCAACCTGATGTATGGGAAGATGTCCCTGCCCATCACAGGGGGGCTAGAACTAAATGATCTTTACAGTCCCTTCCAACCCAAACCATTCTGTGATTCTATGTAACAGTCATCAGATATGCACTATAAATGAAAATTTTAAGACTGGCATCATGTAGTCTGCATTACTTACACATGCTCAAATGCTTAGCCCTGCCCTCTTACTAAGATTTAATGGTTGTTTGAAACTTTCATTCAGTATTATTAAGCATTTCTTTCCCTTTTAAAATACTAACATTAGAAATCTGCCAGAATAGATTTATCCATGCATATGGGAATGTGTAAGTCATCACAATTCAGAAAGAAACATTGCAATATAAGCATGAATGGTAGAAATTATAAAACATGCAACATTTTGTGACAGACAAAATAAATCTAGCTCAAGTTTTTAAGGAAAATTCAGCTTTTAAGACATTTTGTTAGATATTTCAGAATGTACTTGAAAAGTAACTAATTTTTTTTGAGACAGACCTGATACAATGGTTGTTCTCAGCTGCCCGAGAAATCTGAACTACGAGACATCATATAATGCATACCCAAAATGCAATATGATGAACAAGTTGTTTATTGCTACTATGTTCCACGGAATTGTACTTGCTGAAAATCAGGACTGGGAAAAAATGTGTTCAATCTTCCTCTTTTATTTAAAGCGTGCCTCCAGCTACGGACGTACAACACAAAAATCCTTCTAGAACACCAAGAGCCACTTTTAATGGACTCCGTGTATTAAAACGTATTCTAGAAGACCGCTAAAAAAGCAGCAAATCTCTGTCACCACATAACAATCTGATTTGGGTTTTCCAGGAAAAAAAAAAAAATAAGTGCGAGGAAAAGGAAAGAGCAAAAGAAAAGAGGTGTGAATTACAGCAGTAAGTGGCACACTGAGCTTTGGAACAAAACAAAGCCCAAACTCTGTGGCACTAACACAGCAGAAAGCATCCTCAATGAAACAATAAAATCTAGCCCCTTTTATAGCAACCTTAAAGACTGCAGACATCCAATATATATTGAAAATAACCGTATTGCAGAACAGCATCATAGCAATTAGATGCAATTCTAAATTATTTCCACGAAAACATAAAGTCTCTGGGTATATTAAATATTGACCCAAATCTTATTCTTGCAAGCACACAGGGACACACAAGAGCTTTAATTATATGAAGTTTAATCAACTTTTAAGGGTTTATTCATATTAATATAGCACTTAAGTGTCTGTAGTACTACAGTCCGCATATTACACTAACCATGAATAAAATGAAAAGACCCTCAAACTCATAAATGGTAAAAACAAACCAATTCCATAAAGTGGAGAACGGTATTGTTATTTTTTGTAATTTAGTCTGCATGTCATTCATACAACATCAGAAATGAAATGATACCACCAGAGAACAGATGCATCTGAAACAGTCTTTACACTGCTTTATAGTTTTAACAGTTAAAATATTCTTCACTGAATTAATATGATACCCAAGGCAGATTTTATGTGGTTTATAAATGGTTAAACTGTAGAGAATCCTGGAGAAGAAATGTAGCTATTTGAGCAACCATCCCAAATGGTTTCAAGGACTTAGTAAAGTAAGAAAGGATGTCTGTGGCCCTGAGAACACGGTGACCTAAGACAGGGATACAATAAATATGGACATTGTCTGACAAACAGGCGGAAGCAGAGAGATCATTAGTTTTAATGAGCAATTAAGCAGTTAGAATGTTTTGCCAATACGAAAAGTGAGGTGATGAAAATTGAGGAAGGATCGACCCTCACTCAAAATGAGGACCACCAGAAGGCATAACCACACATGCCCAAAAGCGTATTAAAATATGTAAATGAATTCTCAGAAATGTAATGAATATGCTAATGTTTTCTTGGAATTACACTGAATGTGTATACCTGTTGTGTATAAATTTCATTTAACAACAGTATTCGGTGTGCACAATAGGCGGAGCTATCTCCAGCACCACAATAAAGAATGCCTGCTTTCTAAACTTTAAATTGAGTCTTAGAAAGTTTTTTCTCCCGGTTTGCAGTAGCAAATAACTGCATAATTTTATTCCATACTGTAGGTACAAAATTACCTGCAGTCACTGTTACCTTAAAAACACCAAATACCTTGAAAAGCTTGAGCTTGAGCTTGAGCTATGGAAAGCTGGAGACCAACAGTCTCTGCAGGCACACACCCTAAACATGGGCCCACCCGATAAAACCAGAACAATATTTCTATAAAAAGGAGCACATTGTAGCAGCCTTCACCTTAGTCACGGTACAACCCTTTCTGGCTACAAGGGATTCAGGTTTCTGACCTCTTGACTGGCAGAGAGAATGCCAACTCTCTTAAGTTAGTCTTAATCCTCTTTTTATGAGGCGGTCGTAAACTTTTATCAGATTAATTGCAGGACAGTTCTGATCTCCTGAGGAATATTTCTACGTGGATAAAATATTATAGATTATACTTCTTCCCCAGGGGCTGTGTTTGGGGTTTGGTTTGATTTGTAGCGGTTTTTTGCGGGTGGGACAAAATATATGTAAAAAACTGTGAGGGAGGAGGGGCTAGGACAGAACAAATAATTACTATATAAATGCGAATGTTTCTACAATTGCCATATAAATCTAATGAACTGTTTCTAGAGAAGATTCCAAAGTTGGCCCTGAAAGCATTTATGCCTCAAAGTATAATATGCCCGAGCGGCCCCTGCAGGCCGATGTCCCCATCCCCCCTCCCGCACGGCTGGCAGGCCCGCAGGGCTCACCGTCTGCGCACAGGCCCTCACACCCTCAAGGGACGGTACGGGTACGGGTACCGGTACCGCCATGGGGCAGCAGAGCCTCCTCAAGTAGCCCAAGGGCCGAGCTCCGGCCTTACGCTCCCCGGCTAACTGGTCCAGCAGCCCAAGGGCCGAGCTCCGGCCTTACCCCACCCCCCCCCAGTGCCGGGGCCGAGAGAAGGGAGGGCCGAGGCTACCGTTCGTGGCCAACATGGTGTCCCCGCCCCGGAGCCTTCCTGAGGTAGAAGGGAGCACAGGAGCGGCGGTCCATACCTTCTCCGCGCAGGTAACCCCTGCGATCCCTCCGCCCACCACCACGAATCGGCTCCGCTCAAGTCCGAGGGCGGCCGACATTTTGCCGCCCGCTCCTGAGCCACTACCGGGTCGGAGCCGGCGCCGGCGCCGCTGCTCCGCCTACAGTGCCCGGTAGCGCCCAAATCTCCTCCGCTGGTGGTGGCAGGGCGCGCCCCCTCCCTGTGGCAGCAGGGCAACGCCCGAGGGGAGGCAAGGGTGAGTCACCCCTCGCTGACCCGCCCCAAAACAGGTTTTACCCCTAAAATTAATTAATTAATTAATTTATGTATTTATTTTTAATTTGGCGTTTAGTTTCTCGCTGGTGCCCAAACGCTGGAAGGGCGAAGGGGGACAGGTTTTGATGGACTTTGCCAAGGGACCAACGAGCAAATGGTTAAGATAAAAATTAAGGGGGGGGAAATAGTTATGTGTTCGTGCCTTTCTTCATTCCTGACCAGGAAAAAGAAACGTGGAAATGTGAGAGACTGTGTTTTCCCCAGGCCCCCCTCCCGGCCCCCATCAGTTGAAGATGGAGATTGAGCTGATGTTCCTGAGATGCTGCTCTCCCTACTTATAACACCCCCCCAACAAGATGTTGCCCTCAGGAGGCACCTGGTGCTTCCTGGCCGGTGGTGGAAAATCTTCTTCAGTCTTCTCTTCGGCCATGGGGGCAAATGACTTAGTGTTTTCTTTCTTTGTTTTTGAGACTTGGATAAGAAGTGTGGTACTTCCCCATCCCATCCCACACAGGGGACCTAGTGGAAAATAGGGAGGGACTCTTCATCAGGGAGCTTACTGATAGGATGAAGGTTTTTAACTGGAAGAGGGTAGATTTGGATTAGATACTAGAAAGAAATTTTTTACTGTGAGGGGGGTGAGACATTGGAACAGGTTTCCCAGAGAAGTTGTGGATGCCCCATCCCTGGAGGTGTTCAAGGACAGGCTGGATGGGACTTTGATCATTGGAGTTGGAACTCAATGATCTTTGAGGTCCCTTCCAACCCAAACCATTCTATGATTCTATGATTTTAGTGTAACATGAGAAGGGTGTCGAAGTAAGGAAATAAATGGACATGATAAGCACCCAGCAATGCATGTAGTCTGAGATGAGCTGCTTAAAATGAGCTTTTGCAGTCTGGTTTACCTTAGAGTTTTCAGTATATTAGTAAGTGCGCTTTTCATCCCAACTCTGACATTCAATGCTTTTTCAACTGTTGGAGGAAGGGATGAGCTATAAAAGATAAAACTACTCATTGTGTGCACCACAGAAAATGACAGTATTTTATGGCCAGTGCCTGTTCAAACATTCTTGTAGCTATCAGGACATCAATCACAGTCTTCAAAACAGACACTTCCTAATGGCAGTTAGGCATAAATGCTTTCATTTTGTCTTTTTTTTAAACAAGTAACTTTTTTTTCCCCTACCATTGAAGGTAATTTCACAGTCCAGACAATTGCTGGCCATCTTGGTCATAAACTAAATTCTGTTCTCTGAACACATCCCATCCCACTGTAAATTACCTGAGTAAATGACCTGACCTAAACGGTGCAAGAAATTGGGTAGACTTGCGTCATCAAGTACAAGAATACCTTCCAAGGATTTTAGTCCTTAGTATACAATAAATGATGGGAGAAATTCTCATTTGACTTAGAGCACTTGCTTGTGCAAACCAACGAAAGTTGTTATCACCTCCATTCACAGAAAATGTAAAAAGCCGTTTCAGATACAGTGGGGCGAATTAAGAGTTTGAAAATTGCTCACAATTGGAGCACACCTTTTTGGTTCCTAACTGGCAGCAAGGGGATGAGAAGTGGAGATCTGTGAAAAATTTTCAAGATTAATAACATTTAGTTTGTGTAGGGGATGTAATTAACTCAGCTTTAAAATCAGTAACCTGTTGCAAATTGATTCCTGACACTTCTTACCAAGCTTAGTACATGTGCATGGGAAAGGAGCAGCAGAGGACATGACACCATGGGAGTAAATGACAGTCATTAAGTAGATTTTATTATTTATTAAACGTGCTCTCTAAAAGTTCTCTGGGGAACCCTGAAAACCACTGCGTACCCATCATGGTGCCCATGTCACTCCTCTCAGTGCATGGTCACATAACCTTCAATGCATGGCTTTGCTTATCTGACATTCACAGAATGAATCATAGAATCACACAGGGTTGGAAGAGACCTCTGGAGATCATCTAGTCCAACTCCCCTGCCAAAGAGGTCCACCCAGAGCAGGTTGCACAGGAATGTGTCCAGGCATTTTGAATGTCTCCAGAGAAGGAGACTCCACCACCTCCCTGGGCAGCCTCTTCCAGAGCTCTGCCACCCTCACAGGAAAGAAGTTCCTCTTCACGTTTAGAGGGAACTTCTTATATTCAGTTTTTTGCCCATTTCCTCTTGTCCTATCCCTGGGCACCACTGAAAATAGACTGTCCCCATCCTCTTGACACACACCCTGTAAGTATTTATAAGTATATGAATAATGAATTAATGTACAGAATATGACAATAACATCTCTATAGAGATACGTACTATAAGGAATTATTTTTCTTTCCCTGCCTTCTATTCTTCAAGTAGGTGGAAAAACTGTTCATGAAGTGAGAACAGAGTGAGGCAAGAGATGCCCAGTCCACTGCCTGAGTGATAAAGATGAACTGAAAATTATATACTATTTGATTGGCCTTTGGAAAGGGGTCAGAAAAGTGGTGATGTCTTCAAAGAGCCCAAAACATTTCACAGGCTGAGCGACATTAAAGATTCCAAGATTTTTTGTCAGTTAGTTAGTACTTGGTTCACATAAAGGCAGAAGATATAATATTATTATTGACGTTAATCTGAATGATTTTTAAAATGACAGGCTTGCTTCTGGCAAAACACCTGAATGTTCTGGCACCAGGAGGTACTGGTTCAGTCTGATTCCAGTAAGAAAAGCACTCAAGACTCAGTAAAGTATTGCTTAAAATGACATTTATTGGAGCTAACACTGTAACAAAAAGAGGACAGGACAGATAATCTCGCGTCCCTTCAGATGCTGGGAGCCCCGAGTTGTGCATCATTGGACAGGTCTCCAAAGAGGGCACACCATACCGATCCCAATCGTGGAAAGGTTACCCAATGCTGTGGTCTTTTGAGCTCCTACAGGATTATTTTTTTTTACAAGAAAACATTTCTATTCATCATTTCGACTGCCAAACGCAAAGGATGTTCACATGAGAACCCCTTGCTGCACTGTCGGATGAAGGCAAGGCCACACAGGCAGTGGAGTCGCTGGTAGTGAGTGGGAGCTGACGACAGGCTCCTTGATTGCAATTAGCTGGCTAAATTAATCCTGTGGCCAAGGGATGCGTGCAGCCCAGCCCAGCCCGAAGGCAGGCCAGGCTGGATGTGCAGCAGTGTACAGCACAGCAAAGGCTTGGGCCAACCCAGGTCAGCTGTGTTGTGGATCACTAACTCCTCGAGGTACAGTGATCTTCCGCACAGGATGACTAACTTCCACCCCTTGATCCACATACAGTTGACCTTTCCTACGGGCACTGTAAATTGCAGATTATACCAGTAATATTTTTTTTGGCTACTAGAAAGATTATTTCACACAAGAAACCCAATTACTAACATTAATAATACAAGAGTAATAAAACAAATGTTGATTGTGGGAATAAGTGTAGGACAGCAGTCACTTTGGATCTAGGACCATCAGAGATGTCTTGCCATCAGGTTCCTCTCCTAGTCCCAAGTACCCTAAGACAGGGTGGTGCACATTTCAGCAAACAGTCCAGTTATGTGATGCAGTAAACAAAGAGGAGCTTTAGCTCTGCTGGAGGGCAGAGATGTCCAGCACTTCATATTCACTGGTGTACAGCATGCGGAGATCCAAAGCAATACTGTGAGGCTCCACATTGCAGTTCTGTGTGACACAAAACAAAGACTTTTTTACATGCAGCATAATTGCAGTCTGGAGAATAAGTCTACAACTACCTGAAAGAAGAGAGTAGAGAGGTGGAGGTCGGTCTCTTCTCCCAAGTCACAGGTGACAGGACAAGAGGAAATGGCCTCAAGTTGATCCAGGGGAGGTTCAGGTTGGATATTAGGAAGAATTTTTCAAGGAAAGGGTTATTAAGTCTTGGAATGGGCTGCCCAAGGGAAGTGGCTGAGGCACCATCCCTGGAGATATTTAAAAGACGAGTTGACATAGTGCTTAGAGACATAGTTTAGTGATATTTTATTTTTTTATCAGAGTTAGGTTGATGGTTGGACTAGATGATCTTAAAGATCCCTTCCAATCTAGACAATTCTATGACTGCATTAAATTCTTTACTGTGAGAGTGATGAGTCACTGCAACAGGTTACCCAGAGAAGTTGTAGATGCCCCATTCACATCCTCAAACTGTTCAAGACCAGACTGGATGGGGCTTTGAGCAACACGGTCTAGTGGGAAGTGTTCCTGCCCATGGCAGGGGGGTTGGAACTCAATGATCTCTAAGGTCCTTTCCAACCTGAACCATTCTATGATTTAACACCCCTATATGGCCAGTGAGAAAGTCTGATGGAGACTGGCGGCTAACAGTAGACTATCAGGGCCTAAATGAAGTCACACCACCACTGAGTGCTGCTGTGCCAGACACGCTAGAGCTACAATATGAACTGGACTCAAAGGCAGCCAAGTGGTATGCTACAATAGACATTGCTAATGCATTTTTCTCTACCCCTTTAGGAGCAGAGTGCAGGCCACAGTTTGCTTTCACCTGGAGGGGTGTCCAGTACACCTGGAATAAACTGCCCCAGGGGTGGAAACACAGCCCCACCATTTGCCATGGACTGATCCAGACTGCACTGGAGAAGGGTGGAGCTCCAGAACATCTGCAATACATTGATGATATCATTGTGTGGGGTAATGCAGCAGAAGTTGTTTTCAAGGAAGGTAAGAAAATAATCAAGATTCTTCTGGCAGCAGGTTTTGCTGTAAAAAGGTGAGGTCAAGGGACCTGCATGAGACATCCAGTTCTTGGGAATTAAGTGTTGAGATGGGTGTTGCCAGATTCCAGTGGATGTGTTTAACAAAATCTGTGTCCCCACTTACTAATAAAAAGGAAACACAAGCCATTTAGGTGTTGTGGGTTTCTGAGGAATGCATATTCCAGGTTATAGACAGACTGTGAGACCTCTGTATGAAGTGACTCAAAAGAAAACGGAGTTTACATGGGGTCCTGAGCAACAGCTGCCCTTTGAGCAAATTAAATAAGAGATTGTGTATGCCCTTGGACTGGTCTGAACAGGACAGGATGTTAAAAATATGCTCTACACTGTAGCTGGGGACAATGGCCCTACCCAGACCCTATGGCAATGAGCTCAACTGGGGAAATCCAGCCACCCAGGAATTCTCAAAGAGAGCAACCAGAAGTCAGAGATTTTTGGAGCATTGCCTGAGGAGATGGCTTATGCCCAAGAGGCACCATCATATAATGAGTTATTAGAAGGTGAAAGGCATTATGCTTTGTTGAATGATGGATCTTGTCATGTGGTAGGAAACCATCAGAAGTGGAAAGCTGCTGTGTGGAGTCCTTCCCAACAAGTCATTGATGCCACTGAAGGTGGGTGTGGGAAAATAATGGAAGATTGGTGAGCAGGAATATAAACATGCTCAAGTGTCTTGCAGCTGAGGTGTAGAAAAACACATATATCATACTAATTGTTCCTTAGTCTTATGTGCTTGACAAGTAGAACATCTGTGTTTAGATAACATAGGCCTGTGATAGACTCAGAGGCACCCTATTGAACATGCTTGATATTCCTGCCCTGCTGCGGGAAAGATCAAAGCACAGTAATAAACTACAGCTGTGTGAATCCCTGATGTGAGAAATGAGCTGAATTTTGCTTCAGCTACTTGATACATTTTTGTCAGTGTGCCTGTATTGACGGCGGAGGCTCGGTGATAGTGGAGTGTCCTCCACTGTATCCAACTAATCCTTAGAAATGCCCTGGAGTGGTCCAGAGATCCTGGTTTATGGGAAGCTATTTAGGTAAAGAGAATCGCATTGATGGTAGACAGTAAGTGGACAAAGGACTGTGGAGGCTGACTAACACTGATGGCAGACCGACAAGTGGACAAAGGACAGGGAAGGCTAAAAAGTGAACGAAGACCACCTGGAGGGTGACTGATGAAAATGAGGATATGACCACCGGATGAAGTAGATGACCACCAGGGTGCTTCTAAATACTAACACCTGAGAGTAAATGATAGCAAAGACTGTGAAACAACCTGTAGTATAATCAACTAATTAGAGGTGTGTAGAATGGGTGTATGCCTTGTAAGGTAAAAAGGTGTAAACTAGACCTGTAATAGGTAGGTGGTTGGGAAGAATGTGAGCTCCAACTTCTCAGCCAATGAGACAGGAACTCAGGCGGCCGGGGGAAAAAAGGTATAAAACATCTAAAAGCTAAAGATTAATGTGTCTCTGCTTTGAGATGCACCTGATTCAGTGCTGTTTTGTACAATAACTGTTGCTCTGGCAACTTTGTCCTCTTTAAATTCTAAGTGTGAGCCAATGTTTCTCACACTGATATACAGGTGAAAGCAGCAGATTTGAAAACTTTCTACCAAGGACTGAGCTCTGTGGTGCCTGCATTCCCGCTTGTGTGCCTCTGCCTAGGTGCTGTTTTGGAGGTCCCCCCAGTTCACAAGGTAACAAAAATAAATTTATTTCATGCATTTCATCCAGGTTTTCTGGTGGTTGTCTCCTGCCTGTGTTGGCTCACACAGTGAGTCAAGTCAGTTTGCAGAAGTGAAAGCCATCCAACAAGCCCTAGAGATTGCTGAACAAGGAAAGTGGCCAGCAGCCTATACTGATTCCTGGACAGTGGCTAACGCCCTATGGGATGGCTACAGCAGTGGAAGACCAATTGGCAACACAGAAGTAAACCCATCTGGGCTGCTGCATTGTGTCAAGACATCATTGCTGGGGTAGAAAACATAGCTCTAAAGGCACATCATGTAGACATTCACATGCCCAAAAACTGCTCAAGGACATTGAAAACAATGAACACGTAGGCAAGGCTATGAAAATCTAAGTAGCTCAGGTGGACCTGGACTGGGTGAGCTATTTGCAGCTCAATGGGACCATGAAACATCAGGACATCTACGGAGAGATGCAACATACAGATGGACTTGTGATCAAGGTGTGAACCTGACCATGGAAGCTACCACACAGGTCACTCATGAATGTGAAACAAGTGCTGCATTAAAGTGAGCCCCAAGAGTAGAACCTCCCTGGAACAGAGGGTGGTGGCTGGGTTTCTGATATGGTGGGGCCTGGCAAATTGGCTGTATTGGACCACTGCCACAAGTAGACCAAGGCAAGTGCTACATACATAGCACATAGTGGAAGCAACTACTGGTTGGCTAGAAAAACACACTGTAAACCATGCCACTGCCCAAAACACCATCTTAGGCTTTGAAAAGCAAATTTTGTGGTGACAAGTTATCCTGGTTTCAGCTGGGATGGAGTTAACTTTCTTACTAGCAGCTGGTATAGTGCTACGGTTTGGATTTAGGTTGAGAATGATGTTGATAACACACTAATATTTTTAGTTGTTGCTAAGCAATCAAGAACTTTTTCAGCTTCCCATAGAAGTTGAGAGGGAGCATAGACAGGACAACTGACCCAAGCTGGCCAAAGACATATTCCATACCCTTGACATCATGCTCAGTACATAAATAGGGGTTGACTGGAAGGCAGGAATCAAATTGACAATCACTGCTTGGGAATAGGCTGGATATTGGTCAGCAGGTGCTGAGCATCAGGCATCACTTGTTTTGCATCTTCTTTTATCATTATTATCGTTATTATTTTCTCTTCCTTAGTGTTGTTCTATTAAACTGGTTTTATCTCAATGTGGGTTAACAGGATGATTGAACAGATTGTAGAAGAGCAAAGACCATAACAAGGAGTAAAATAAGCAGAGATGCTAACAAAAGACTGCTCCTAAACAGTGCCTGACGACTCCACTGATTAGAGAAGAATCTGCCTGTCTGACAGTTGGTTTTTGTAAGATGTTGATTGGGCAAGAAAATAACACTGATGGACTTAGCCTCTTCATATGCTACATTTCAACCCACAAATTTTACCTTTTTTTCCCCTCTCTGATTCTTTCTCCCATCCCATTATGTGTGTTGGAGGAAGCAAGTAGCTACATGGTGTTTGGCTGCCTGCTAGGTTAAACCACAACAGTCCTTTTTGGTGCCCAACATGCAGCTTGAAGGGTTTGAGCTAACAGATTAATCAGAGCATATTAAGGGATTTATAACAGTTAACAATTGTGGGACATCATATTGATTGATCTATATGAGATAGGGATAAGAGCATCTGCACAAACAGGTGATAAAGTGGGGATCTGAGTGTCTCCACAGAGAAGTTAATTTAACTTAGAAAAGTAAGATAACTGAAGAAAATAGGAGAGTTACTGGAAACTGCAGGACTGAGATAACAAAAAAGAAAAAGGGAATTAAACAAAGATGCAAAAGTTAAACTTTTATGTAATAGGCGGATCAAGAAGTCTGTACCTTCCGAGTACCTCAGCCACTGGGGAAAGGAAGAGGGTTACACGCGGCCGGGGAATTAGGATAAAACAGAGGCTGCGTCCTCTGGAAAACTGAGAGACCCCAGTGGCCTCTCCCTTTGCAGGAGACTTCTGTCTCCTTTATGAACATTGACCTCTGGCTATGGGATTTTCTGCACACTGGGGACGAGCAAGGGGTTGGGAGGGGACATAGCCAGGACAGCTGACCCAAACTGACCAAAGGAATATTCACAGAATCACAGAATGGTTGAGGTTGGAAAGGACTTCCAGAGGTCATCTGGTCCAACATCCCTCCTCAAGCAGGGACAGCTAGAGCTGGTTGCCCAGGACCATGTCTGGATGGCTTTTGAATATCTCCAAAGATGGAGACTCCACAACCTCTCTGGGCAATCTGTGCCAGTGCTTGGTCACCCTCCCAGATAAAAAGTACGTCCTGATGTTCAGATGGAACCTCTTTTGTTTCAGCTTGTGCCCATTACTTCTTGTCCTATCACTGGACACCACTGAAGACAGCCTGGCTCCATCCTCTTTACACCACCCCTTCAGGTATTTATATGCATTAATAAGGCTAAATAGTCCCAGCTCTCTCAGCCTTTCCTCACAGAAAAAATACTCCAGACACTTAATCATCTTCATGGCCCTTTGTTAGACTCTCTCCAGTATGTCCATGGTGCAATTTATTCCAGGAGCTGAGTAAACTAAATTTGATATTAACCATTACACCATCATGGCATTTCTAAAAGAAACTGTTCAGAGTGTACTGGACTCTGACCCCCTTGAACCTGCTTTTTACTTTTAATTCCTTTTTATTGACATGTAAATGTCAACTATTCATTTCTTTAGCTCTTATTAAAGGATGCTTTATACATTTTCTACTTACACTTTTATAGATACATATATATTGAATTTATATATCTTTGCATATATATATAGTATGTATGCACATATATATAAAGCGTATCTAGGTGTATATGATATATCCATTTTTTTTTACACTCCTGTATATTTAGTTTCTCTGCCTATATAAAATGGATCAATATATAACTATATAATATATATAATATATATATATATAATCTATACCTATATAATGCTTTATCTATATACATGAAATAAAAATTTTAATTTTTGTGTATGGACCAAATGAAACTGGCAGCCAATCTGCCACAGGGAACTCTGAGATCATACCAGCTTGACAGCATCAAGAAAATCATAAAGTAGTATGAAAACACACAAGAAATGTTGCCAACGAAGGCAGCCTCCGTGTGAAGGGGCTTCCTTCTGTGACACTTCTGAATAAGCTCCTCTGGGCAGCTGGTCCTGCCAGACAATTGCAGGGCAATATGAAAACACATGGGCCATAACATTATGAAAAGTGCACAGGGATTAATTAGCCATTAATTACACACTGATGAAATGGGCATGGATGAAAAGATGACATCTGGTAGGGGTAAGCAGCAGCCACAGTTCACGACCCACGTTTGCCTGCATTAACCATCAGATGGAGGGTGGAACCCTTCTCCACACCAGGTGCTGCCCATCTGGAGCCTGGGCACAACCCGGCAGGGTGCTTGCCAGAGGATGCCTAAAAGCTTCACTTCAGCTGCCAGCTCTCCTTCTGTCTGCAGGTTTGCTCCCAGGCTTTGCTCTCACACGCCAGGATCCAGCCAGTTTCTCATGGGTCCAGCAGGGTTGTGCCAGGGGAAGGCTGCCCACCAGCAGCCCTGCTTCACACCCTGCCTAATGGTCCAGGAGGCACCGGTGCCCCGGCAGCCATGCACCCCAAGCTGAGAAGCAGCACACTGCAGTGCCCAGAGATGTCCAACTACCAGCACCTGGGCTGGGCAAGGCCCTGAAGGAGTGTTTTCCCCATTAGGCATTAAATTAGGCATTTCTCACCAGTGGCATTAAGGCCTTTCCTGTTTGACCACCCATGGTAGATCAGAGTACTCCTGTGCTCCACATCGTACTGTGTGTCCTGCTGGCTGCGATCATAGAACAGTCCGGCCCAGATGGGACCTCCAAAGGCCATCTAGTCCGACCCCCCTGCAGTCAGTAGGGACACCCCCAACTAGACCAGGTTGCCCAGGGCCTCGTTGAGCCTCACCTTGAACATCTCCAGGGAAGGGGCCTCAGCCATCTCCCTGGGCAACCTCTTCCAGTGCTCCACCACCCTCATTGGAAAGAACTTATTCCTAATCTCCAATCTAAATCTGC
>JAOQGH010000001.1:69741688-69776376 GCA_025769975.1 Gallinago jamesoni | reverse complement strand
ACCCACTCCATCAGGTCCATGTCCTTCTTCTATTGAGGGCTCCAGACCTGCACACAGTGCTCCAGGTGAGGTCTCACTAGAGCAGAGCAAAGAGGCAGTATCACTTCTCTGGACCTGCTGGCAATGCATCTCTTGATACAGCCCAGGATGCGATTGGCCTTCTGAGCTGCAAGTGCACACTGTCTGCTTGTGTCCAGCTTCTCATCCATTAGTGTCCCCAAGTCCCTTTTCTCAGGACTGCTTTCTAATCCCTCATCCCCTGGTCTGTCTTGATACCGAGGATTGTTCTAGCCCTGGTGCAGAACCCTGCACTTGCTCTTGTTGAACTTCATGAGGTTCACCTGGGCCCACCTTTCCAGCTTGTCTCGATCCCTCTCTGCTCCCCCCCCCACCCGGCCCCCCCCCCCCCCACCATGTTAATATTCATGACCTTATTCTCGATGCAACGGGTTGCATTTCCATCAATTAGGGTCTAAGTACCATAGCAGCCCAGCCATAGAAGAACCCTACTGCGTTACCACCCAGCCCTTTACCAGCCGTCCCAGGGAGGGGCCGCCCGAACCCCTCATCCTCTTCCCAGTGCGGCTCAGTGCTGGGGAGAACTTGGGGACCACTAAAGGACTACAGCCGCCGGCGACCGAGGGAAGAAGGCACGGCGGGGCGCGACGGCGGCTCCACGGGCAGCCCCCATCCAAGAAACCACCGCTCGGCCGGGAGCGGCGGGGACGCCCCCTGAAAAGCGGCTTTCCCGAGCGGGGCGGGGGGGGAACGCGGCTCCCTACCCAGAGCCGAGGAAAGCCGGGCCGGGCCGGGCCGCTCCGCTCCGTGGCCGGGCGAGCGAGTCCCCATCAGTCCCGGCCGGCCCCGGTCTCTACGGTTAGTCCCCCCCCCCGTTCGAAACCCCAAACCCCGGTGGCGGGGGGAGGAAGGGGGCAGCCGGGCACCCCCTTAACCCTCCCCCGCTGCCCCCTTGCCGCTCCAGAGCGGCGTTTCCTACGGGATCCCACCCGCGGTGCTTCTTTACCGTCCTGGTAAGAGAGGGGCGAGGGGCCGGATTGGACGAGGTGTGGGGTAAAATGGCATCTACGGGAGGTAAGGCCACAGGGCAGAAGAGGATAAACGGGAATAATCTTACGTCCCTCCAGGGGGTGGGAGCCCCAGGCTGGGCAGCATCGGTCTGGATGGGCCTCCCGTCAGGGCACAGCAGGTCCCATCAGTGGAAAGGTTACCCAACACAGCGGTCTTTGGAGCTTTTATAGGATTTTCCAACAGGAAAACATTTACTATTCATCATTTCGACTGCCAAACAAAAAGGTTTTCTTCGTGTGGGAACCTGTTGCTGCACTGTCAGATAAAGGCAAGGCCACGCAGGTGGTGTAATCACTGGTACTGAGTGGGAGCTGACCATGGGTTCCTTGATTGCAATTAGCTGGCTTCAGTTCATCTTGTGGCCAAGGGATGTGAATTAAAGAATAAAGCTAAGTATGGCTTGAAGGTTTGCTTACCTAAGGATGAGCTAGCAAATATAACTTGGCTGACCACAGGCCAGGCTGCTACCTGCACCACAGCACACACCTGGACCTGCAGAACCAGGGCAACTGCTCTGTGGGTCCTACTAACTCCTTCCTGAACTCCAGTGGTCTCCAGGCCTGCATCGCTAGGCTGCTTGGAAATGCCTTTCTAATATGCTGGTATGTTCTATCATCACTTCTGTGCATTCAGACACAGTACCTATTTTCACAGAAACACAGAATAATTGTCCAGGCTGTGAGGGACCTCCAAAGGTCATCTAGTCCAACCTCCCTGCAGTCAGCAGGGACACCCCCAAGTAGACCAGGTTGCCCAGGGCCTTGTTGAGCCTCACCTTTTAGCTGATTTTGATGTGTTCTCTAAGGAGATAGCCAGAGATCAGTGTGTTTTCTTTATTTCTCAAATTATTGATACTAGGATTTTCTCTCAAGAAACATCTGTGTGCCAAGCCTTTTAAACTTGACATGTTGGACTTGAAAATAAATTAGCAGATAATTAAATACCAGCTAAATGAATTTGTTGTGCTGTCGTATTTTTATCAGTTGAAAGCACAGCAATTAGCAAAAACATTCAGGAACTTGCCAGTAAAAACATGTTGACTGGGTTCTGCTTTCATTTCTTCGAGCATGAGTAAAAGTTATTACCAGGGAGCTCTGAGAGGTTTATTTTGGTATGGCTTTTACTGGAACATTAATCTTTCGTTTTCCTCTGTTAGGTGAAAACAGAAAAGATGTGGGCCTGCTTAAGAGCACTTCAGAATCACATGGAGTTGGAAGGGACCTCTGGAGATCATCTAGTCCAACTCCCCTGCCAAAGCAGGTCCACCCAGAGCAGGTTGCGCTGGAACATGTCCAGGTGGGTTTTGAATGTCTCCAGAGAAGGAGACTCCACCACCTCCCTGGGCAGCCTCTTCCAGTGCTCTGTCACCCTCAGAGGAAAGAATTCCTCCTCATGTTTAGGTGGAACTTCTTATATTCAAGTTTGTGCCCATTTCCTCTTGTCCTATCCCTGGGCACCACTGAAAAAAGACTGAAAAAAGCTTCATTCATGAGTAGTCCCATACAGGCTAAAATGCCCTTCCAGGAGCAGGCCTAGTGCCGCTGTCAGGGGTTGCAGGGTGGTGGGGGAGATGGGCACAGGTCCTCGGGGCAAGTGCCACACATGGCAAATGTCTGATCACAGCCCTCTGCCCTCTGCGTGGTGTGTGCAGGGCCAAAAGTAAACACGGCAGGTGGGATTCTTCTCTCGTGCTGTGGCAAGGGACTGGCGTCGGTTAAAGGGTAAATGGATATCTCCTTGTTAATTGAGGTGACATGCTCACTCCTCTGCTCTGGATTTCATATTATGGGAGGAGCTCAGGCTACAGCACTGTTTCATATTCTCTGCCTGGCTGAGAGACTAACTAGTCCTAGATGGTGAGTTGGAGGTAGGTTGATCAGCTGTGCTGCAGTCACAAGTGCTCGTGCGCCAAAGAAAACAGTGGAAATTACAGTGATTGCAAAGTGTTGACACCGCAGTGAGGGGCATGAGGTGGGAAAGCAGGAGCCCATCTCCCACTCGTCATGAGTCTTGATGTGTCTGAGAGGATCCATGAGTCTGATGATCCCTTTAGTTAATTCACAGTTAGAAAATGCTTCAATAAGCCACAAAACCCTGGGGCTCAGAGAGAAGGGGAATTAGTCATGTCCTGTATCATAGAATGGTTAGAGTTGGAAGGGACTTTAAAGATCATCTAGTTCCAACCTCCCTGCCATGGGCTGGGACACCTCCCACTAGATCAGGCTGCTCAAAGCCTCCTCTAGCCTGGCCTTGAACCCCTCCAGAGATGGGGCCTTGAGGGATGGGGTATACTCCTATGCATGCCAATCCTTTGAATTAATTGTTTATTTGTGAGACACTTGTATGTGAGTAGCTAATTTGGAGAAACACCATGCAAATCGTTGTATCCTTTTCATTTCTTCTTGCAAGGGGACAAGGTACTTATTTTTAACCTCCTGGTGTGAAGGAGATGCTAATCTGCATGGGGGGATATTTTACCTCATTAATAGTATGATTTGCTCTGGGATTGATGTATTTGCCAAATACAATATTAATGTAGCACCCTGTGTGTGATCACGTTATTATTTCATTGGCATCTGCAAGTGCTAGCTTTTAGAAATGAAATCTTGACACCTTCCCTTTTCTTTAGGATTGACTGGACAACAGCAAATACCTAAGCAAACTCACAATTTATAAATAGGTGAGAAAAGGCATAAGAACAGTATAATTGGACCTACTGACTGCTAAAGGAAGCCAATGTACTTTTTTATAGTCTATCAAACATTCTGGAAATTTGCAACCTGTATAATGAAAAAATGTTAGGCTTGTGCTGTATCATTTGTCAACTTTCCCTCTTATTGCCTTTTCTTGTACTTGTGATATGACATAATGGTTAAAAGTTTGTCTCCCACAGATTCTGGATTGCCCAACTCAAGGGAATTCATGAGCCTTGGGACAGCATGCAAATTCTGACCATGGAGGCTGGCATTCCCTAATTTCTATCATGGCTTAATGAGGATCAGGAAGACACAAAAGGTATGTGAACCTATGTCTGCCCCTCTCCAGTAGATGAGGCACCCTCACTAAGGGTCTACTATACACTTCTTGGTCGACTCTACACTGCCTTGGTCCCTCTCCCTGAGGAGCAATTGTAACTGTTTAATGACACGCAAGCCCTGCTAGACTTGCAATTTAACTTTCAATTGTGGGACCTAACACTTACCTTTTAGTTGTCACGAGTAATTCATGCATTTGTCTTCCCAGCTGCACACCATAAAAATTCTTGGCTTGGCAAAGTGGGGATGAGCTGGAGGTCTAGAGGTTTTGCTGATAGTCTGGAGTGATTTGTTAAGCTATGAAATGGATATATAAATTGTCATCTTAGTCTGGAGAATAGAAAGCACACAGGAAAGTGCGTATTAGAGACTGGAAAAACCCAGAAATGGGGAGTCTCAAGAATAACATTTAAGGACTACCCGAGTCTTGGTAGCTCCTAGCCACCCTCTAACTCACCCATTGTAAATCAACCATGTTGAGAGGAAAATAATAGTACCTAGATGGTGAGCAAGGCCTGTGGGGCTCAGCTAGGACCCACCCAGGGAAAGGGTACAGAGTTTTTCTGTGTGCACGATGAGGTGCTATATAACAAGAATGCAAGCCCAAAGATATGCAGTATAATGGTAACCTAATTTTTTTTTTTTGTTATTCTTGGGTATAATACCTTTTTGTTCTCATTCCGTAATTTGTGTGGAAAGCTTGCTTTCCACCTGAAACACCCTGAGATAGAGATGACATCATTTGTCATTGCCCCAGGAAGCACTCTGACAGTTCTATTCTGTTACCTCCTTATCAGATCACAGCCATGTCACTTCCCATTAATTGTGCCTGCCTGTGCCAGCCTGGATTAGTTCTGCTGGGGAAATTTACAGTACTGGGAGACGTGACACTGCTCCCTTGCCAGCCACCCACTTCCCTTTGTCACCTGTACTCCCCCTGGACAGAGCACCGTCGATGAGCAGGAGCCTGGCTCCAGCTAGGTCAAGCCCAGAGCCACCTCAGCAAATTGTCTGGCTTGCAATTCAGCTTTGGGGAGTGATTTGCTTTCAGGATAGAAAATATAATTTTCCCTGTAGCTTTATTTTTATAGGTGTGTTTGTCCCTTCCTCCCCTGCTCTCTACTATCATCTAGTTGGCAAGCGTCGCTTCGCCTGGCTTGTTTCCTGCTGTCCCGAACACTTAGAAATGATGTTCTCAGAACAATGCTTTCTCTGAACTATTAAAAATAAAGGCTAGTTCTTTCAAAGCTGATACAAATACTTTGTTGGCAGAGCAGGAGCAAAACATTGAATGAGACCTTGTGAGGAGAGCACTCTCGCCTGTGGGCAGTGGAGGACACACAGTGCTTGGCAGGACTCGGCCCCCGGGGCAGCCCGCAATGTGAAGATAATCGAGCTAAATTATGGACAGAGGGATTTTTCATCCTCCAAACATTTCAAAATTCACAGGTACTGTTTAAGAGGTGTTTTATTGACTGTTGTGGAAATCGGGGTTGTTTTCCACGAAACTAACAGTAGAAGTATCTGCCGCTCATCATTTCCTCAGTAAACCTGCCCTTGTGCCTGAAACCTGGGTTTGGGCTGAGCTCATGTTTCAAAAGCCTTTAAGGGCCAGATGAGTCAAAACCAATTTGGCCTGCAAGAAGCTTTGATCTGAGGCCCCATCTGAAGCACTGTGTCCAGTTCTGGGCTCCCCAGTTCAAGAAGGACAGGGAACTGCTGGAGAGGGTACAGCAGAGGGCTACAAAGATGATGAAGGGCCTGGAGCATCTCCCTTATGAGGAAAGGCTGAGTGACTTGGGGCTTTTTAGTCTGGAGAAGAGAAGGCTGAGCGGGGATCTGGTCAATGCTTATAAATACTCAAAGGGTGGGTGTCAAGAGGATGGGGCCAGTCTATTTTCAGTGGTGCCCAGGGATAGGACAAGAGGAAATGGGCAAAAAACTGAATATAAGAAGTTCCCTCTAAACATGAGGAGGAACTTCTTTCCTTTGAGGGTGGCAGAGCCCTGGAAGAGGCTGCCCAGGGAGGTGGTGGAGTCTCCTTCTCTGGAGACATTCAAAATCTGCCTGGACACATTCCTGTGCAACCTGCTCTGGGTGGACCTGCTTTGGCAGGGGAGTTGGACTAGATGATCTCCAGAGGTCCCTTCCAACCCCATGTGATTCTGTGATTTCAGCCCATGTTTTGTCCTACTTAGGATCCTGAGACCTAGGACTAAGCAGGATGCCTTACCCCCACAGCCACTGCCGGAGGGCAGGGAGAGCCTGGCCACCTTGGGCATGGCAGGCAGGGAGCTGCCTCAGCATGGACCCCAGCAGCTCAATAGGCTGGTGGCAGCAGCAGGCCCCATGGGGCAGCCCTGAGCAGGGGATGATCCCATATAGGGAGGCTGCTGGAGAGCAGGTGGTGGCAGAACAATGGCATAGGTCTGCAGTGTGTCCAGGAGCCAGGGCAGAGATTAGACTGGGCACAGGTACAGATACAGCATGGCTCAGGCAAGGCTGGAGGCTCCAGCCTGAGGTGAAATGGAGCATCAGGACCCCAAAGGCCCTTAAGACCTCCTGGTTGCCTCTCCTCAGCCCTCATGGTGTATTGGGTTAGAGCCATGGAGCCAGACCAAGGTCCCTGAAGCCAAGCATGGAGAAGGAACTGAGCCTCCTCTGAGGAGCCCCAGAGGGGTATGTAGGGCAGGAAAGCTGACCAAGGAACCCAAGGTCCCTTGGGTCCAGGCCCTTGGGTGCTGGGGTGGGTCCTGGGTGGCCTGAGGGCCAAGCACTCGGCTCCACCAGCTAGAGTGACCCATGAGGGAGCTGTGAGAACAGAGCTGCCCCTGGAGGGGGCACAAGCCTGGAGTTGGGGTGACCCACACACAGGCTGCTCCCCTCAGCCACTGGCATAGCCCCATGGGGCTGAAGATGGAGTGCAGTTCCTGGCTAGGGGCTTGATCGTGGCCCTGAGTATGGCATGTGATGTGCAAGATCCATCCAGGGAATCCTTCCAGGAGACACATTTACATGGGAGGCCCAAGACCCATCCAGAGACAGGTACATGTACACTAAAGCCCAGCCGGGGCTTCAGGGGGTCACAAATGAGGGCAGTTGGTGGAATTAAGGCCTGTTATGGCCTGACAGAAATTGTTTTATATGCATTCTTTGTTCATTTCCAGTTCTTCACACCTCTTATACATCTTCTTGTCCTCTAGTCATCCTCACTGTGTAGAAATTAGTTGGTTTTTGGGCTGCCTCCTGGAGTTTAGGCAACAGGTTCCTGCTGAGATCAAAGTTCAGGTGCAATGCTGGGGGTAGTTTGCTACAGAACTGCTGCCAAAATATGTTATGAGCCACCCTCCAAGTACTTTTGCTGCCTTCTCCCTGAAAGTCTACTAGCATCAACCCAGGAGGCAACTGGTAGTTCAGATGCAGTCAGAGATGCCCCTCATCCCTCTGCACGGGGGCCAAGATTTTTACCCTTTGCGGTCTGGAAGGAATGATAAATAAAATGGTAGATAATTTTGTGAATAATACTAAACCAGGTGTTTCAAACATCTTATGTCCGCAGATCAGGTTTAGTTATCCATCCTAGCAGTATCTCCCCAGCTGGTCCTAGCAATGGCTCTATGTTGATGTGTTGAGGCAGCTCAGCATATTCACAAATATATATAAGATGTTCAGTGGTGATTTAGTGATGTACATATAATTCTCCCCAGGGTGATTTTCATCTGCAATAAGGATTTAACCTTTAAGTTTTTTTAAGTTTTATTCTGTTTCCTGACTTGTCATAGAAGCACACAGTAAGGGAAAAAAACCCACACTTCTATCATTGCTTTTTGTTAGCTGTATTTTTAAAAGAGTAGTTTAAAACAACCAGCTTTTGAGTCTGTCTTTCCAAGCCAAGTGATGTTGGCAGTGGTTCTGACAGTAATAAGTTTTGATAGGCAAAACAAATAACATTTGGTCACATTTAGCTTAATAGTTCCCTTAATGTAGTCTTGTCATGGAGTTAAACTTGTTTGTTGATAAATGAAACCATCAGAATTGAGACAGAAACTTCTTTTGTGAACTGCTTTATATTTCTGTCATTTCTCCAGGGGCTTGTGATGAACAACTATACTGCATATTATACAGTAGATTTATTTTCTGCTTTGCTGTCACAGATGCCTTGCCATTAAGAATTTCATTTAGCACATGATTTCTATGTGGTATTCTAAAACTCTAAAATCTTAAGTTTGTTCCATTACATGGCCTCTTACTACAACTAGAACACCATGCTCTGTGATGACATCTGTGATGGTATCTGTATTGTATGGCAAAGTGGGATATATACAGGTAATTATATATATGGATGCTTATAAAACTCTGTAGTTTTTCCATAAGTTTTAAAAAATACAGTGCAACAGAAATGAAATACAGTATACTTCTTCCATGTGTGCATAAGAAAAGTCATACAGGGTTGGATGAAAGGCTCTTCCAGACTGTCATCTAATCTCTGATGATACATCAAATTAGAGAAAGGACACAGAGTGACTTTCCTCTGGAATATTCTTCCAGGATCTCACAGGCTTTGGTTAAGAAACTTCCAGCGTTTGAAGAAGTTGCAGTGTAAATGAGGGTATTTAGTAGCATCATGACTGTAAAATAGATTTGCCTTAAATTAATTTACTTAACCCTTTTATTCTTCTGTTTTTTAGTGTTCTGTGTCAGTTATTTCTATAATGTTTTGAGGCCACTTTCATCTCGGGATCTCAGGATCTCTTTATGTGTTTCACAGGTAGGCAAGCGATGGCAAGAAGTCATACTGTGATTTGGAGTTCTGGAAGTGGAGTTTTATCGTCCCTGATCGTTCAGACTAAGGAACAGAACAAAGACAATATCCTCTTGTTTTTGTGTGTGACTTTCTTTTCATCTGTACAGGAATGGTAAGCCTGTCTCATTGTACTGTAACTGAGGACTTAATGAAATTGGTACCACTTGCTTCTGGCTGTTTGCAGAGATGATAGAAATATCCTGTAGTGACTCTAGTTTTCTCATGGGTTTATTATAGACGACGTTCTTCTTCATTTTTATAGAGACACCTCTTGAACTCCACAAAACAGAATTATTACTGGAATATTGTCAAGTTTTGCATGGTCTGATAACTCTGCATATATTTATCAAACATATCTGTTTGCCAGCATATATCTCTGGATAAATACAAAGCTCGCACCTGAAAAAGCAACACTGGTTGATGTGGAATTCAAACCATGCTGAACGAATGTTGCTAGGAAGAGGAAAGTGCTGTTACACTCCTAAGTAGATAAATAGGACTATATTTTAATATCTAAACTTCAATGGCATTGGTTCTTGCTCCTGGAGGTTAATCTTTCTTCTCTGACCATGATTTCCTGCAGCAATGACAGTGTAAATACTGAGCAACGGAGAAATATTTTAACATAGGATATGAGGCTTCTGCAAGTATCATGTGCAGCTCAAATGTTTTTCTGGTAGGAGAATAGAAAAAAAACCAGAAGTAACCCCTTGTGGAAATAAATTGAATGAGGTGTATAATTACTGTTGTGGTTTTTTTTTTAAATCTCTGGGTGCAGACCCCAAGATTACTCAGTAGACATAGTGATCAAGAGAGCTTTGCAGCTGTCAATAAATTCTGATACAGCCATTACTTCATCAGAACAGTGGGTTTAGAAAATCTCAAGGTTTAACTACTAGTTATAGGAGATACCTGGCGGCTTTACTTACATGGTTTTGGATGGTCTCTAAATTACTTGTGGCATCTTTGTCTTTAGCATAGAGATCCCAATAGGCAAATTGTATACTCTCACACACAAAGTGAAAAAACAAATGAAAAACAAAAATCCCACAACATTTTAAGGCTATTATTTTTAAAAATAGTAAGTCTGACAAATCAGAATTCCACCAGCACCAGAATGAGGCTGAAAGGAAAATTGCACTTAGGAACTTCATAAAAATCTTTAGAAATAACGTTTCATTTACTTACTAAAATGAGGCAGTTATATAAATTTATAACTAGAGTTGTCTAAGACTAGTGCATATTTCACTCAGCAAGTCAAATATGTCCTCTTTCTAGTAGTTTGCAAGTTCTTTAAACTCTGAGATTCATGAGAAGTTAGACCTTAATGACCAGATTCTGCTTCCCTTGCTATTTGTAGTTATTGTGTTATTGTAGAAGCGCCTTGTTAATTCTGATATGAATAATAGCAAAGAATAGTGATTGTAATTCTGGCATGATGAGGACTGAATATTGCCTGTCTTAAGTCTCTGTCCAGTCTGATATAAAGGAAAATGGCAAGTGTATCTTCAGTGTCTATTTGTAGGAAGACTGTTTTAGAGGTCTGGCATCTTAGACGAGGTCTGTTTAGACTGATCTTTGAATAGTGTTGAAGTAGAGGAAAAATTGGTGCATGTTAAATGAATTTAATCACGTAGTAACCAATATGTCATTTCCTGAGCAGGTATAGTCAGTATATAACTACCCATCCAAAAGTTAACAGTGGTACTCAAAAGAAAAGCATTCTTGTCTTCTGGCTTCTTACTTTCCAACTGCACAACTTTCTATCTTTGTTCTTTTTTTTTTCTTTTCTTTCTTTCTGCCCTAAGATTAGATTTATGAATCATTTGCAGAGAGAGAAATACTTCTGCAATGTATTTTTCATTAGTCCCTTTTGATGATTCATTTTAACACAGATGCTGTCAGCTAACTCTGCTGGTACATCGGAGGCTCAACTTGATCTCAAGTTTTTGGAACATGAATTTTTTTCTAATAACAGCAAGCTATCAGAATTGGTTTCTCCTTTGTAATTTCTCTGAAAAGGTCAGCATGGCCCTATCTTTTGGGCAGAATTCATAAATTTATAAACATGTTGGTCAAGGTTTAAAATAAAAACCTTGTTTGACAGAATAATCATGGCCTTAACAATCACCTTATTGGGATCAGAAGATGTGGCCTTATGTAAGTATGAATAATAAGGTCATTACCTTTGAAAATACACATCTGGAAAACATCTTTCAAGTTACAGCCATTTTCTGCATTTCTTTTTAACAGTTTTGGAAAATATTCTTAAGTAAATACAGAATCCATGTTAATTTAGTAGTGACAAAAATCAAGGCTGAGCCAGGAACGTAAATCTGCACAGTTCTTCTGGCTGCAAGCCATCTTAGTTTCCAAACTAAGGAGCAGATTTCTTGTTTAAAACGATCTGTAATCTTCCTTTTTTTTTTACAATACATAATTTTAAAAAATGCAAGAACACAAAATAACATGTTTTGCAGCCTGATTCTGACAGTGCTTACCTTATTTAGATACAGTACCCTTTAAAGTTATCACAAACAAAGCAGTGAGAAAGTAGCGACTGTCCCTTGGTCCTTTCTCATCTCATCCATAAAGAAACCTTTCTCCTTAAAGGTAATTTTAGAAATAAATATGCTATTTCATATACTCCAGTATTTCTTGGATGTTTGCTATGCTGACCAACAAGCAATGTCCTTTTTAGTGTAGAGAATGGTAAGAGAATTGGGTGCTTTAAATCAAGAGAAAGACTCTTGTTGACTTTGTTGGACGCCTTAAGGCTCTTGCTAATAAACACATTTTTCTGAGGAGGAATTAATCACATTTTGTAAAAGATACATCACATTATACAAATATATTAAATCTAGATCAATTTGGAAATGTGATTTACCACGGCATATGTTCATAGAAATATGTTTATAGTTTGTCTTAGAAAATAAGCCATATAGCCAGATAATACTACTGCTAAATGAATAAATGAAAGAAATTTATATTAGTTCTGAACATCTGAAGAGCATTGGAAAAATCATATAAATTCAATGATTGTTTATTGTTGCCTGTATGAACTTGAAGGTTACAATTCCAACTGTATCTCTGGGGAAGAGAGGCTACTCAAAGATAACTGATGATCAAACAAACGGTATAATAAATTCAGTAATGAAAATTATTTTTTCATTGTCCTACAGCCTCTTTGGCTGCATGAATCCTTCTCAAAATCCCAGGCAGGAAAGAGTATTTCTAACTATAAGTTACATTAGACTGTCAGAACTACAGTTTGCAGGAGTGCTGATGTATGATGTAGTTCTTTCAGTTTTTTTCATGAGAAAAAGAGGAGGGAACACCTACTAAAGCAGAATTTATTGTCACCGGCAGGAAGGGTTGAAGCAAGATGTCCTTAATTCTTTGTTGCTTTTAATTTTTCTTCATGTTGTGTTCTTGTGGACCAAAAAAAACCCTCAGCCCTAATTTTTAAAGAAGCTCTGTAAAGTTTATACTGATAACAATCTTGTAAAGGGAAACCATAGCAGGGGTAAAATTCAGCTCGATCTGCTGATGTTTAAGTGTGGTTAATAAGAGGGCAAGGATGTATTTGTGAGAATATTATGCATGTTGGTTACTCAACTTAAAATTGGAGTAAACTGGAGAAATCTGACTATAAACCTTATTGTTGAATGGATTTCCCAGGAATGATAGAATCATAGAATCATTCAGGTTTGAAAAGGCCTTTAAGATCACTGAGTCCAACCATATACCTAATGCTGCTACATCCACCACTAAACCACGTCCCTAAGCACCACATCTACATGACTTTTAAATATGTCCAGGGATGGTGAGTCAACCAGTTCCCTGGACAGCCTGTTCCCATGCTCGACAACCCTTTCTGTGAAGAAATTTTTCCTAATATCCAATCTAAACCTCCCATGGTGCAACTTGAGGCCGTTTTCCTTTGTTCCTCTTCTTTCCTCTTTGTACCTGGGAGAAGAGACAGACACCCACACAGATAGGAAGAAAGCTCGGAGGTTCAGTTCGCCCCCTGAACTGTTTTAAGTACAAACAGAGAGGAGGGAGTCTTTCCCTTCAGTGAATCAGGACTCGTATTTTGCTAGCTGATCTGGTTTTAGGGCTACCTAAAGCTGATAGTATTATTGCTGGATTTGTTTGGAAGTTATATTAACACTCACTACGTGGCTGTTCAATTCCAGAATTTTGTTCTGACTAATATCTTCTTGTCATTTCCAGCAAATTCAGTCAGTTAACGAGCTATTGAAATAACTTTAGAAGTGTTCTCAATCTTTGCTTGTCTATATGTGTCTGTATGCACATGTGAGTATGGAGAAAGCATATTCATAATCATATGAGTCAGCAAAAGGTATCAAACATTGCTTGAATGAAAGGTATTTTGTGTTTTAAAAGAAAAGAAAGGTAATTAATATATAATCAAAACTACACTGCCAGCTATCATGTGTCTCACCTGACATACAGGTGTTTCAAGTGTTCAGTGGCAATTTCTGGTCTCAATAGCTCCTCATGCAATTCTTCATGGGATAAGTAGTTCTTGCCTTCTTTTTTTCTACAATGTGACACAAAAATTTGTTAAAGGTTGGAGACAACCTGTAAGTGTGAAGGAAATTCCTGCCCACTAAGAAATTCTAGGCTGTTGTAAAGGAAATTCTTTAGTATTTGTAAACTGCCCCACTCTTTTCTCTCCTGGAGTAAAGAGGAGCCTAGAGGATTTTAACATGATGATGAAGGATTGTGCCAGTATTACTACCTCTCCCTAGAAAGGCTTTGGTCTAGAAAGAGTGTGGTAGATAAAAATTAGTAGTTGTTCTGTACACCTTATCTCTTATCTGGCTAAAAAGGGAAAAGAGAGAATCACATGCAGAGTTTAATAAGTGTGGGAAAAATGTGCACAACACAGAGCAATGTTAGGGTTGATAAATGATAGAGTATCAGTGAGAGTAAAGTTGTAGCTGAGGCAGAGCTGAATGCAGAATGAATAGGGGAGAAATACTGCAAAGTATGTAAGCACATGTTGGTTTGAGTATGTAGGTAATTGCATTCTGTTCAGCAGAGCTCTCTATGATTGCTTTAAATTCAAGGATTTTTAAATTCATGTTTTTTGGGGGGTAGTTTTAAGGATGAGAAGTTCTTGTGTCCTGTTTTAAAGGGGGTAGATTCATTATTTCTAATGTGATATGCCAGCTTTAGCAAATGATGCATTTTTGAGAGGTACTAACATCCACAGCTCCTGTGAATTTCAGTTCTGACTTCAGTGGTTTCTAGAATTTTTCAGCTCAGATTGTCCTTCTAGCAGGAAGCAATCCAATTAGGCTTTGTCATTGCTCACTTTTTCATTGAATGCCCCAATAAAGCTGTTGTGAACACTGACACTTCAAATGTGGGTAGTTAATATTACTGTCAAGTAATTAAAAGTACAGTCTCAGTGTCTATATTTTGGAGCAGGGGAAATTTTATTTTAAATTATCGGTCACAGTGACCATGGTCTGTTACTGTCCTTTCTGGCAAGGTTTTGAACATTTTCCATTTAGACAGAATATAACAGAAGTTCAATATGTACTATGAATGTGTGAAGTTCATATACAACTGCAAAGCCTAAGGTGCATTAAGCATTGAAATAATCAGCTTTTAGGAAGTTTATTACTGGGCTGTGGTTTAAATGATCTCAAAAGTTAATTCAGAAATTATGCATCCAGTGCAATTGCTTCTATTTTCAAAGAGGCCTTTGCTTTTTGAAAGAGCTTGTTGTAAAAATATGATTAAATACTGATTGTTCAGAGGGAAATAAAAAGAGAATGGTATTAAAATGTCTTACTGTCACTAGCTGTTAACTGTTACAATTTACTTCTCTTTTTGAGGAAAATTGCCACTTGTTGCTTCCATCTGTATCCTAAGGGCACAGTATTATATTGGAAATGTAATTTCCATTCTACAAAGATGTAATGACAGCAGCTCCATTTGTAAATGCCTCAATTTGAAAAAGAAAATTAATCTCCTAAAACAATGAATTTAGCAGATACCATCATGAACTAGGGAAGAGACTGCACGGTTTTAATTTTGAGCTAGTACTGCTTATAAAATTTCCATAGTGAACCAAATCAATCCCTGAAACAAAAATGAAGTGCGAAGCTATTTCTATCAAGAATAATTGACTAAATTTTCACTCAAATGGCCTGAGTCATAAGATGAAACTCTGATGTCATTCTAGTAATGTAAATCCCTTTTTCTAGCAGTATATACCTCTACATGTAGGACGTGAGCATTTTAGATTTAAGGAACAGGTATGTTCATTTCCAATTTGCCTTGGGTACTTTTTGCCTTTACTTATGCCGTTGGCTGGTTTCTTCTGTTATTTTCCGCAATACAAGAGTGATCATATTCAGAACTATATTCTTGATAGCATAGAGCTCTTTAGCTCCCATTGTTACTATTTATGTTTGCAGAGGAATATGTACTCTGTGGCATGGTAGAAATTATTTCAGAACCCTGTCTGACTGCAGTGCTACTTGTCTCATTTTTTTCTGGTTTCCAGAGTTTAGCACGGTGTAGATGAGTGCATTTCTTCACCTTAGTTAATTGCTTGAGAGCTGACTAGCACTTTCTATATCCTCTGAATGTCTCTTCCAGCCTAACTTTTCTTACCTTTCCCTAGGGTATTCAGGGTATAAACAACCTTTGGAGTATTTTTCTGTTCTCCAGACTATGCGCTGAAGAATTATATTGCAATTTTCAATTTCAGCTTTTTTTCTTTTTTCTTTTTTTTTTTTTCTCCCTATATAAATTTCTCATTTGTCTAGTTCACCTACTTTTCATAGGATGGCTTTCTTTTTATTAAGAGCTATATGTAACTTCTATTAACATTTCATTGCCTAGTGCTTTTTTTTCATCCTTTCCCTTTTTTTCTTATGTCTTTCTTATGTCTTTCATATGTCTTATGTGAGCTACAAACACAAATAATGTTCACAATTATTTTCATTCCTCGCATTCCCCCATAAATGATGCACACCATAATATTAAGTTACAGAATTCTTCAGCCCTTTGCACTGTTCTTCTATTCACTTAGGCTTTTATTTTTGTGTTGGTAGTGTTTTGCTACTTCTTTATGTATTTTACAAAACAAAGGAGCGTCACTGCAGTGATTAGATTACTCAGTGGCTAAAGGAACTTTACAGCAGTAGCAATATTATTTCCCACTCACTCTCCCCCAGCTCAGCCTTTCCACTAATTGTGCTGCTTCATGTTCTTTTGAAACCTGTAGCTATCAGATATGAACATCTGCAGAGTTATTGTTTGCCCCGTATCTAATACAGCTTGACTCTTATTAATCAGTTATGCTGATTCTTGTTGCTGATAGTTCATCTAGGAAGCCAGTTTGTTAATCTGTAGCAAATCTGCTATGAATTATTTTCTTAGTTTAGTGAGAAAACCTTATTCGGTGATTCATTTCAATTGAACGTAAATGGAAGGCTTGTAAGAGTATTTCTGAAGAACAGAGCTGCAGTGGAAATAAAGAACTTCTCCACGTTCACAACCATCTTAGCAGCTCCCTACTGAGTAACATAGCTTTCTTGATCGTGAGAGCAGGGTTGGTTGGCTGTGAAGATAATGGGTAATAGGAAAAATAGAAGCTCAGTGCAGAGATCAGGGACAAATGTAAAAAAGGAATAGGCTCATGTGTATATATGAGTTCACTAAATGCCTTCCATATACCTTTATTTGTTTAATCTTGTCAGCCTCGATTGTAGTAGTAGTGCAGATATGGTCTTCCAAATGCGCTGGCAGCCAGGACATAGGTCCAGGGTCCTTGAAGTTGTCTTTCCCTTTTCATGTTACAAAGGTGCTGAGCATGACACGTGGCAACAGTGTAGTGAAACTGGTGACCCCATATGGTGGGGCTCATCACTCAGAGCAAGACCTCTCTTGAGCAAGACCTCAGTCCTGTTACCAACACTCTGTGCTTGCAGTCAGGCAGTTCCAGGCTGCTCTCCTGGCAGAAGGTAGGAGGCAGAGCAGAGTGGGGATCCCCTGTACCCAGCAGATGAACTGCATGCATGCTGTGAATGAAAGCATGCTTTACTCTCTGCTTTGTCATCTACCTGGAAGTTTTTTTCTGGCCAGAGGGTTCACAGTGTGAAAGGTGTCCCTGTCTTTCACTCCCTTTATAGCTTACAATAATGCTTTTGGCTGAAATTTTCAGACGAAAGTCCTGGATAACCAGGCTTCTCTGACTCCATTTTTCCCACTTCAGGAATCACCTCAGGGAGAAAAAATTTTTCCTGCTCCCCAAGCATTTTGCCCTTGTCTTCTCTATTTTCCAAAGGTTTTGGTCTGTGGAAATCCCCTTCTGCTGAATTGCAAGAGTCATCTATGGATGTTATTGCAATTGGGCCAAATGTATACATATATGTATGTATGTATTAACTCATTCATGATCTCAGTATCTGTCTCTGAAAGTTACTTATTTTAAGCACAGCTGTTTGCTTCCTTTGCTGACTTTTGCTTAGAGAAGTTGCCACTATATTAATTCTGAAGGCGTTTCTGGCACTAAGTAAAGGAACTACTTGCCTCTTACACATTATGTCAGTGAGAGGGAACCTCAACTCATCAATAAGGTGCTCCCTCCTTGGCAATGTATATGCCCTTATATTAGGGTTTCCTTTATTTGTGTCAAAGAAGCACAAAAACTTCACCTCAGGATTGTGAAAATGGTATCTTGCTGTCCAACTTGTGGAGTTTTTGACTAATACCTAGAGAAGATACTAGGGTGAATATATACCCTTAGGAGTTCTCTGCTTGTTTAATCTCTCACCATGTGTGACCACCTCCTTTCAAGGACAAACAAACTTGGCTGCCTTCCTGGGCTCACAGCTGCTTTTATCTCATAAATTTTCTTTGAAAGAGAGAAGAGCAGCTCAAACCCTGAACTTGGACATTGCTGCTCTGCTGAATAGAGTGAACTTGGGTGTGGGAGGAGTGAAATAGTCTCTGGGCAGTGCTGGGTCTCTCAGGAATCCATGTGGGGCTGTGGCTCTTAGACGGGCAGCTCTAGCTCATCTATCAGGTGCAGTCTGGAGCAAGGGTGAGTGTAGATGATAATCAATACCCCATGGCTTGCCTGTGAGGAGCTAGCTGTGTGCTGATGATGTGGAGGTAGAAGGGAGGAAGGGATCGGTTCTGGTAGTAGGGATGTGATGAGGACACAGAGTCCCTTCTGCCTTGCCATCAGAAGTGACTTTCACCTTCTTGTCGTAGCATAGACTCAGAGCAATCATTTCCTGTCTGATTATGACTAAGTCTCATTTGTGGAAATTGGTGCTGTGCTGTGCTTCACTGGAAAACTGGTGATGTTTTTCTCCTTTGCAGTATAACAGTTTTATTTGTGTATGGCTTCAGCCTTGTAATTGTATTCAAGCATCCAGGCAGTTTGACCACTTCTGTTTTTTTTTTGATTCCTTGGACAGTAGCAAGTGATTGCAGCAGAATCCTATTCCAGGTGGCACTATTTATATTTATATTTTTCAAGTACCATATTTTGCTGGGATACAGTATAGCAGGGTGGCATGAGGGCCAAGAGGCTAGAGGGACAGGAGAGCAGGGGCCATGCCAGCACTGGGAAACTAGAGTTTTGGAAAGATTTGGTAAGTGTAGATTCGGGCAGGCTGAGCAATAGCTGAATAGAGCTGGAGGAGGAATCTTGTACCTGAAGAAAAGGTCCTGTGACCAGGCTGGTTTTCATTTGTCACTGCCTCTTCCTTTCCCTCACTGAGTTCCTCTTCTGTGCTGCAGGTCGCCACACTAACAACACTGGCTGGTGTTCTCTTGATAGGAAGCCTGCACTTCACTGGGATTTGTGCTGCCCCTTTCAACTTCTGCCCCCTTCATTGCCTTACAACTTACAGCCGTGTCCTTTTTGGTTGCACTCAGATCTGAAGACAGCGTGTGCAGTGGAACCTGTCTTGTACTAGGATGTGTGAAGTTACATTCACAACTATATGGTATAAGATCTCCTGTCTATGTACGGAGATGTTGCTGAGACTAACCTCTTCCTAGGTTGTCTTTTCGAAGAAGAGAAAGGAATGAAAGCGCTGGATAAAAGCAATTGAGCAGGGGAAGACAAATCGCAGCAAACTAAACTAAGGATGTGGAGATAAATCTCATGGAAAACAACATTTAGGGAAAGAGTTGTGTTCAGAAGGCTGACATTTCTAGAAGAGTTTGCTAGGTGTCTTAATACTATTTGTTGCAAACTGGGGAAATAATAAGTGCAGTAGGAATGTGCTGTGGTTGCTACAATACTCTCTAATACATTGAAAATAAAAGCATAATATATAAAAAGTAAAAGCATTACAGTAGAAAGTGGGGAAAAAGTACACAGTCTTAAAGAGTGACTGATACAAGTAGGTACAATTAAATAGAAAATGGTACTAGGTGGTAATGGATTTTTCTAATCCTTAGAAAAATATTCATACTTTGTTTTATGTTTGTGCGGTTGGGCTTTATTGGGACTCACTTTGTACTTAAACTTCACCTAGTTTGTGATGTACAGGACTGTTAATCAGTTTTGCTTTGAAAAATTGATCAGGCAACTGGCATCTCTGAAGACTCATGTGGATTTGAATATCAAACTTACTCCTTTGCAAAGGACAATTCCACAGTACTCTGACAATCTAAGCTGCTAGCGATAGCAAAACGTTACCCAAAAGATCACCATTGTAATTTCTATGTCTATGTTCTTGCCAGCTTCCAGTCACAGTGAAATAGTTAACGGTCTTCATTTATGTTCAGTGTTTATTAGATTTAAGAGTGAAATACAATGGAAAACAATGAAGCAGGTGCACAATTTCTTTAGGTCTTGTCTCTAGCTTAACTTCATCAGTTTGAAACAACAGGCATTTTTTAAAGAGATATTTCAGAGGAAGATTTTGAGGCCCAGTGGTACCTGGCATAATAAAAAAATAAAAAGTTCACAGTCTGTGCTAGCTCATTTGATGGATATTTCAATTTCAGATAGAAGATTTTATGCAAACTTTTAGGGGAAAATAAGATTATGTAGGATATGGAAAACACAAGAAAAGTCGCTGTCATACTGATTTGTGCTAGTTCTTCACTTCTTTAATTCTCCAGTAATACAAACCAACAAACTCAAGAAACTTATTTTTGTCAGTGAATATGTGTTGGATACAGATAGCTGGATTTAAAAAAAGTTCAGATCACTTTTGATTAGAACTGCACTTCAAATTATTAGAATGTGATGTATGTGTTTGGATGAGGAGGAGGTTCACAGTTATGTTTAGATTTCTTCTCTGAGCAATTTATAACCTTGGTGTTAGTCAGATACCCAATCTCCAGTCCTTTTCGGGATATATAAATATAGTTTAATACACGAGCAGTAAAATTTATGACCATTGATTGATCTTACTGGAGCCTCTTCCTTGCATTTCTGAATAGAAGGTACAAAAAAGAATTTCTTAAAACATAACAATCTTGATTTCAAAGCAGCAGTAGCCTAAATCCTGCAGTCTTTACTCTGTCCAACTTGTTACTTAATATGATGATTAAATGAAGAAACTGAGATTGTTACCTCTAGGATGAAACTGCCTCATGTGTAGAAGACCTGTCCAAAGCTTATGATCTTCTTTCAGTCCTGTGAGTTAGACAAAAGTGTTAAATTCTCATGCTGGTGTGAATCCTTGGGATGGATTTGGTCTCAAAATCATTTTGGTCTCAAAAGATGCAAAAGGTAGCTCTGTCACCGATAGTGTCCCCTTAATCTTAGCTGCTCTCTATTTTCAATTATGTATCTCTGTAGAATTTTGCCCTGTGCTGCATTTGCACATGTGCACGCATATACACATAGAGAGAGTGTCAATTAAATGGTCTGTATGCCAAGACTCATTGCTGCTGCACAAAGTTTCGGTTTTACTCTTATTAATACTGTAAGCCATCTGAAACCCAGCTGTTTTGGGGTTTTGAAGTGGACACAGAAGTTATTTCCTAGTTTACTAGTGTTTCTTACTCTAGGCAGGTTTTGTACTGCCAGACTTGATAGTGTGATCTTAACATAAATGTTACTTTTATGAAAAATCACATCAGAAATGAGATGTTCCCTCTAGTTTTCTAAATGTGTTAAGAAACAGCTACCTGAATATGTGATGGAAAATTTTTGAAGGAGAGTACAGATCTGTTAAGTTTGCAGACTTTGATCCAGGTCTCTGAAAGTCTCTGTGACTTTAGGGTGAGATTATTTTTTTTTTTTACAAGCAACTAAAATGTACCCATCATTTTGCTTCGAGGTTGGGGGTGTTTTGCCTTCATGTTGGAAAATTCTTCTCTCCCATGTTGCCTTGCAAGGTCATTAGATGAGTCCACATTGTTTCTGCGTAGCTGCTTGGGTTGTACATTCAAGTCAGTCTCTCCATGAGGCTGAAAGTCCGTTGTTTGTTTGAAACTGTGACTGTCTGTAGCCTTGAAAAACATTTAGATATCTTTTCCTCTGGCTGGTTATGCTGACTGTGCTGTTTTCAAAGCAATGGCTAGGTTTTTTTTTTCTTGTTGTTTTTTTTTTTGCTTTTCCTCCTTTCTTCCCCCCTTCAAACTTTCCCAAGATAAGAAGAAGGAAAAAAATAAAAGGGAACAAAATCCAGGCTGGAAAGTAGCAGTGTCTAAAAAAATAGGACATTTGCCTGTGATAGAACTGCCAATCCAAGCAGCAATTCCTAGAGTCTCAGCCTGTAACCTCCAACAGGACAGAGAAAGACTTTTTCAGTCTAGGTTCTCCTGTGTTTGTGCTCTGGAGTGAGAGGGGGAACGAGCCCTCTTTCCAGCGGGAGTGATTTTGCCAGAAAAACTGCTGGGAAGTTCTGTAGCCCAAACCTTAGTGATGATGATTTGTGAGTCAGTATCTTTGCTGTGGATTCTGGGGTGCAAAAGTGGTGAAATTAGGGAAGTGCAGCTGGGCCCCTGCGTTTAGTTCAGCATCCTGTAAGCTTCAGGAAAACTGGAGTAAAATTATTTTGCCTGCTGGAATGAGACCTGAACACATGTATACCCTTCTAAGGACAGAGTGATTTCTCTCTTGACTTTATGGAATCAGTTTTGCAGCCTGCTGTTCTGGAAAACCACTCTCTTAACTGTCCTTCAAATTCCTTTTTAACTGGACAATGGCAGTTATGTGGATAGCTTTCAGACATTAGGGCTGATCCATCTGAAAGAAATACCGAGGGTGATGGTGATAGAAATAATTTTTCAGCGTCATTCATCTCCAATGCCAATGTCAAAAATGTGGAAAGACTTGTTTTTTTAAATTACTTTTGTTCACTGCTGTGAGTGGTGATTCACAGAAGCTATATTGCCAAGGTGTGGAATGAAGAGGAAGAATATTAGGATGAAGCAGAGTTCTGCTGTCGTTCAATTCCAGGTATCATGATCTAGAAGCTTTATGCTACAGTAGGCTCACTCAATGTGTTCATGCTTACGGAAGTGGTATTGATGCCATCAGTGCTGTGCTTCATTTGCCTGGTTTTGAGTTGGTAAAACACTGAATGAGTAATGAGAAAAACACAAACTTTTTCCTCTTCTGGAAATATGTTGTAGCACCGTGCTGGGTTCATCTAAAGACAATTTTATTAGGTCTTTTCCAGACATGCTCTTATCTGCTTTGGGTTTGTCCTCTGTGTGTAAGCTGCATGGTAGCAGTGGAGGGCATGCAAAAGGGTCTAGTGTAATATATCAGGAAGAAAAATGTAGGAAAAACTAGTGGCAACTTTTGCTTTTTGATTTGGGAAAAGGTTTTCTTAAAAAAAATAAAGCGAGTTACCAACAAGTAACTATGGATTAAAGACTGTATTTTTTTTAAAAGTCTTTGCTGCATAAGTCTTCCTCCAAAAGGAAGGGTGTGCAGGGATAGCCTCAGAAAACCAAAGGAGAAGCTGCAGCTTCCACTGACCAGAGGCTCTGCAAGCCCTGTTATGCCCACTTAACTCCTCCTCCTGCAGTTGCAAGCAGCATCGATGCCGCCTCCTGGAAATTTGCAGGATGTCTGAAGCTGGTTTAACAAAAAAGCAGACTGAGAGGAAGTGCTCCGTGCGGATGCCTGAAGCACCAAGAGTTGGGGAACCAGCCTGATTTTTGACATCGGTTAAGAAGTCAGCAACTCCCAAGCAGTACAGGAGATGGCCACTTGCACCCATAGCATCTTCCAAGACACTGCATCCAGAATGGGACCAGAAAGCGCTGGTCCTGTTGACTTGCTCTGGATGTGAAAATCTTTGTTACAGTGTAGGTAGCAACTTCTGATCTCTCTAATACCACTATATGGTCATCCCGAAATATGAAGCAATGCTTGAAGTAGTGAGGCAGTCTTTCCTCCTAAGATCCACTTAAATATTTCCCACTCTCTCTGTCTGCTTCAACTCTGTATTTCCTCTGAAAGAAAGAGTATACTGTTCTATAATCTTAGTTTTTCTCTCTCTTTCCTATATACTAACACTGCAGACAATTTAGAAATGAAAAATGGCTACTCTTTGCTCACTGTTCCTGCAAAAAGGATTGAAGTATTTTGCAACCTTCACATTATTTATCTCCTCCTCCAGTTTTTAAGACCCCTTTCTCCTTTCACCCTGTAAAAAAAAAAAACCTTAAAAAAAAAAAATTCCTCTGTTATGTGGCAGGTTTCCTACACATCACAAATAATGATCTCATGCAAGAATGGTTTCTGAGAGTTAAGTAGGTCAGTTTCCTCAGTGCTGGACTGAGGACAATCACAAGCTGATTAAATTTTTACACAATTCACTTAGTGGATTCACTTAGTGGCAAGTCCCATTTAACCTCTTTCACAGGGACTGCTTAATGAGTAAGGACTGATTCTGTTTGAATAAAGTGATCTGCCTTTGTTGACGGGGTCAGCTTCTTTTTTTAATCATATTTTAATCATATTGAGTAGCATTTCATTCCAAAATTATTCTTACTACTTCAATTCACACATGTAATGATTTATTTAATACAACTCCAATTATTTTAATATATCCAAGTATTTTAATTCCTTTTGAAAAACAAAACAAAAAAACCCCAACCAACCAACCACATAGATGATTCACTAATCAAAACTCAGGACTAAAGGAATTAAATTTAGTAAGTTTCTATCATTCTTGGTGTCACCAGTTGTTCTACAGCAGATCTCGGGCTACCTGTGCAGTAGTCATATATATTAAGGATACGGTAAAATAGCCTATAAGAAACAGTTTCACTGTCTCTAATGCTTGATAAAAAAGAGTCTTTTTACTATGAAGGAAAAATGTTATTAAAGTAAGGGCAGGTCTAAGATTCTTAATTTGAATAATTAAACTGGTTTTGTATTTATAAAAGCATTTCTAGGAAATAGTGACATTGTGGCATGATCGTTATTCGCATCAAACCTATTGTTAGGATTAAAATGCATATGAATCTGTTCTTTTTGTTCGGATATTTTAACATTCAAGAAGAAAATTTGTTGCATAAAGAACAGCAGTTTTAACTATTGTCTTATCACCATTGTCTCATTCTTTAGTGAGCTTCTGATGTCATGACTTTCAACTTTTGATGGCATGTATGATTCTTTGCTTGAGATTTTTTTTTTAACATTTTGATACGAAGACAAGGTTCAGTTAGAGAAATACCTCTTAACTGGATCTAATTAAGGATATATGGTTTTCATAGCAGTTGAAGCTGGAAACCATTTTGTCTAAAATTTTCAGAAAAACTGATCAGTAGAGAATCCAGATTTCTTGCGGCTTGGTTCCTAAATTGGAGGTTAGTTTAAATGGTGGGTTTCAGTTCTGAGTTTGAGTTTGGTTATTGAAGCTTGCACAGTTTCACAAAAATACTTTATTTTTCCATAGAGGATTTTTTTTTTTGAGTGTGTAAAAATAGAGATAACAGCAAGATGACTGAATCAGAAGTTGTCATCCCATGGAAAGATTCTATTTCATGTTACTTCAACCATTATTTTTATACTCTGTATGCAGCAAGGAAATGTGTCATACCTAACCACAGCTTTTTGCTAGTTGCATTGCAGAAGCAATGTAGAGCAGTCCCATTTCTATACGATAATGAAGCTAGACAACAAAATTACTTAACCTTGTAACTCTGAAAAAAAAGTGTCTACCACACCTGTCAAACTATATTTGTAAGTGAGCTAATTGATTCACACCCTGCATAAGTTTAGAAAGTGAAGATGGCAGCTACTGAGGATATTCAGTAGTGCATTACAGGAAATAGACTTTATTCATAGTATCAATGAGTTAACTTCCAAATAGTTTTAGAAAGCCATTCAGTAAAATGCAGACCTACTAATAACACTATCCTGTTGAAAGTAAATGGAAACTTTGTCAACCTAATGTTTAAAGCTCTCACCAAGAATCGTATTTATTTGAAAAATATTTATATCCTCATAATACAAATTGAAATTATTAATTCAAAATTTACTATTCATTAAAAGTCTATTTCATGTTGCATGAATATTGTGTACTTTCTTAGTTTTAGTCCAAGATTTTAAAAGTGAAATCAATTTCTTACTCCATTCATCATGAAAAAATATAAATTCTGTCTTTTATGAAACTGTCATAGTTCCTGAGAAATATTAGACCCTAGGGCCCACTACTCTATTTAAAACATTCTTTATGTTCATACTGTCTTTTTTTAAACATCCCTTTTGCTTGTTTGATGACTTTTGTTCTTCTCCCTCTCATTTGGTGAAATTCAATATTATGTCCCTATTCTGTTCCTTTTAAAGACAACTTAATAGAAGACAATAAAAAGCAGAGATTTAGTATTTTTTTTTTAAAGGGAATATAGCCTTATTTATCGCATTGTCTACATCCTTGATTTTCCTTTTTTGTGTTTTTTGGTTTTTGTCATATTGTCTGAAAGATGGTGGGCATCCAGAGTAATTGAAAATGGACCAAAGCTATGCAAGACCTAATTCTCAAAAAATATTTATGTTCTTAAAGATGCAGATAAATACATATTGAGATTTTTAAAAAATATATAGAGGCACTTAATTTTTGTTATTTAACTAGGCTTTACCTAGCAGTCTTCATATTCTGAGATTTCTGAAGTTATGCAGTTTGATGTTTAAATGTTTCTTTTTCCTTTTTTTTGTCTTCTTTTTTTTTTCTTTTTTTTTTCTTTTTTTTTTTTTCCTTCCTTCTTTTTCAATCCATTCTTTTCCTGACTCATTCTCTCAGGATTGTGTTTATACCCAGGATTAGCATGACTAGATCCTTCTTCTTGAAGAGTTCTAAGTGCAGTTGATGGCAGGAGGAAGGGTAGCAGAGTTGTGTTCTCAAGCGTATATACTGCAGAACAAGTCTCGATGTAAGCAGTTTCTCAAGATGCTCCAACTGATGAATTAACTAATGTAGCTTGGAATATGAGAGTTCATCACTCTGGTGATTTGGACCCTGAGGTGTTGTCTTGGGTATTTTTGTACCAGTATTTCATTCTTTTATTTTTTTTTTACTTTTTTTTTAGGTTGAAGAGTTCATACCAACTGCAAATAGGATTGATGTCGCCTAACTCTAATTATCTTAAAGCTAAGTGCCCGTTTTCAGCTAATTGTCTAGACACTTTCTATGATCAGTGAAAAAATAGAGGCACTTCAAGAGGGTGATTCATCCCATCCTAAAATAGATGTCTAAGCTGGGATGAATTGGAGATAGCTGACTTTCTCCACCAAATAGCAGGTGAGCACTGACAACGGGTTAGACAGTTGAACATAGGTGACAACAGGTGAAAATAGGTCAGATGGTCTCCCTCTGAGCTATTGATATATCTTGTTTTGCCGATTTGGGAGATGAGTAACATTTTTCAGTATTTGCCAAATAGGGCAAACACGTTAAAGAGATGTTAGTATCAAACCCATCAGATTCAGGATTACCTAAGACAGAAGATAATGTATACAGTTCCACCAAACCTGAGTATAGACATCCTATGCTTTGTTTCTATTTGTCAAGTGGTAGCTTAAAGAGCAAAAGCTGATGCGTAAAACGTTGTACATATTTCAGGTTGGGATCAGCCTAGAAATCAGCATCCACCCACAAGGGACAACTCCTCTGTACAAAAACAATCACAGTGACACTTCAGAGCCATCCTGTCACTTCCTCGTTTATTTTCTGAAAAGTAACTATTCTAGCTGAAAAACAAATTAAGCACACAATGGGTGTATAATATATCTCAAAAGTAATTTGAATGGAAAGCATTTCAAGATGGCAGAGATATTAGACAAGTTTAACATCATCTGAATACTTTTCTCAATAAAATTCAAAATAAATATCCATTAGAACATTGATTAAGGTCTCTCAACAGAGTAATCAGTAACACTTTTACAGTAGAAAATCTGGGCAGTAATTTTTATTCCCATGTATTATTTGTGAAATGAAGGGAATATGCCATTTAATATCCAACTTAGCAAAAAAGTTGCTGTCTTGAGGCATACTTTATAACAGAAACAAATCAACAAAAAGCATTTATTAAGATTTCATTTCTCTAGCACTAGGCTTCTGCTGAACTTTTTTCATAATTGAACAATAATGTTTTTTAGATGATAGTGAACTCTTCATTGTGAAAATGATGGACAAAACAACCATTGCTGTGTTAGAGGATGTCATCTCTATGAAACTTTGCGTAACAATATAAAGGAACAAACATTTTTATTAAACCTGCACTGATACTGGGCTGTGGTAGGAGCAAATAAGACTGTGAAATTTCCATGAAGGTCCACCCATCTCTAAACTAGTTTTCTCAGATTTTGGTAGCAATGTAAATACGCCAGTGGGCAAATTTACCCTGTTTTTGTGATATGTTTTGATGCTTTACCTGCTTGTTGGCTTTGTCTCTTCCCTTTGTGACTCTAGTTAAAGGAAAGGAATATCCAAGGACAGGTGTTTTTTGCTAGCTTGTTAACTGAGTTTTCTTTTATTCATATTTAAAAGCACTGATGCTCACTCTGCTTACATTTTACTGATACCATCTTAAAGAAAGAACTGTAAATTCTTCAAATCCCATTGATACCTAGGGAAATCTGTGCCACTTATACTTGCAAAATGCACATTAAGGTGGAAAGAGACCAGTCAGTTAAGTATTATTACCATATGCATAATGCAGACATCTTGTTTCATCTAGTTGTTCCTTCAGTTGTGAAAACCAAGACGCTGTAGGTGTTTCAAAGCCAGAAGATTCTTCTGTTTTACTTTCATTAGGACCTAACTTCTGTAAGCATTCTGATTTTTGTTGGTCTTAATTCTTTCTCTTACCAAATTGTGACTATAAAGACATACACATCATGATTTTCTTCTTAATCCTTTTAATAATAATAATAATAATAATAATTTAAAAATCCCTGTTGCAATTACTTTTCCATTTATTATTGTGATATATATTTATTTTTTAACAAAGGAATTTAACAAGCAGATTTCTAGAGTTCTTAACGGAGTTGAAACAATAGCCTATGCATGTCATTCTACATGCATAGTGAAAGGATGAACATAAATCACATAACCACACACACGCACGCACAGAAAACAAGGCACTGTTAAGACTGTACAAGTAATAAATGACAGAGGTTATTGATACATTAAAAACTGAGCTCCTAATGAAAACTGTAACAGTAGTCATTTCAACACCCTAAAGCTGTGCATTGCTTTAGGGTTCTCTCCTTGAAAGCCCAACTGTGTCCCTCTTTCCGTATGTATTGGACCCCACATTTGTAGGTGAATAAATTGCTCCAATGTTGCCGCTGGAACGAACTAAAAAGTCAGCCAAGCGTTGTGTTACACATGTAGCTGTGATACATTTCCGTTTCTCCAGGTGGTGGCTACTAAGGTAAGACAAAAAGAGCCGAGATTAAGTCAAATGATGAGCAATCAAGCGTGCCACTTCTAATAGGCATTTGAGCTGTGCTAATGTGGGAGTTCTTTTAATACGTGCACAAATACAGGAACACTACAATCTTCCTACCACCTACTTTGTGCCTGAAAAAAAGTCTTGTGCTGTATGCTATTATCAGTTTCAATTATGGGGTTTATTTAAATGCAAAGACCTTAACAGTCATATGTCACTTTTATTGATATTCTGCAAAGCAGTTTATGACATCTAGAAAACCTGTAATGATAGTATAGTTAAGACAGTAAGTGAAAACAATGACTAAATGTTTAGCTTTAAGCTGAACTTCGAAATCTATTTAGAGTGCTTGCTGATATCATGAGGATTACTAACATAATGACAGTCACTAACATTTATTTAGTTCTCTTGTTCCCACAGAATCATATCCTGCTCTTACTGCAGTGAACAGTAAGATCTTCCAGTCCATAAAAAGTGGACTGAGCCCAGAGACTCCTTCTCCCAACTGCTCCACATATCATGAAAGGTGGCAGGCGTTGCCAGCTTCTGCTCACTTCAGTGCCACTTAAGATTTCACTCTGTCTAAAAAGAAACTTCTTCACTTTGAAAAGCAGCCACATCTTTGTAGAAACACCAGCAACTTGAAAGAGCTGTTGTGGTAGGAGATAATAATTTGCTGGATGAGATTTTAAAGATTGTCCATGGAAGAATCCATATCTAAAGAGAGCATTTTATGGTCTAATCCAACCGAGCTCTGTGCAGAATTTACGTAGCTTGAGATTACTTTTTTTTTTTTTTTCCTAAATCACAATACCATGGTTAACTTAAGAGAGCTTGAGTTTCCAAACTTATTTCTTAGACCACTGTGTTGTTCCTTCAGACAGAAATATTTGATTACTGAGATTCTTTATTGAGTTATTGTTAATTTTCTTGGGTTTCTTCATGTTGATGTGGCATGAGGTAGACAACAGTTTGCAGCAAAAATTTACTGTGAAGAGTGACATTTTCCAGTTTCAAACTCCGAGCAATTGGCAATGAGTACATCGATCTGTTATCTAAAATGTCATCTATTCTTTTGGAGTTATCTGTATTAATCTAGGTATCAAAATGGAGTAGCAGTTGTTACAGAAATGTCTGTATTATACTGGTTCATCATCGGCAAATAGGCAACAATTTCTAAGCAATTAATATTTTAAATATGGAATTGTATTTAAAGGAAATGGTTGCATAGGTCTTGATGTAGATTTTCTTAAGTTTTCATGGGTAGTTCTATGGATTTTAAAAGAGTTTAATCAAGCCCTTAGCATATGAGGTTCAAACAGCAACTGGTTCTCATGGAAATCCTGATTTGTTTGTGGAGGCAGAATTCTCTTTTTTGTTGAAAGTACAAAATCAAGCCTTGACACTCCAGTCCTTACAGGAAGCTACTAGATTTCTAGTTGATGTCTATCCTGACTGAACTCATTCTAACTAGTAGCTCTGTGATCTGTAACCTTTAATTGAATATGTGCTTCAATGAGACAGTTCACCCAGTAAGAGATTGTAAATCAAGGCCCTAGAAAATCAGATAAGGCATGCCACACTCACAAAAGCGATGCCTTGTGTTTGAGTATTATTTTTTCTTTTTTTTAAAAAGTAAGAGCTGTAAAAATGTGGGAACTTAGTCTCCTTTATAAAAATATTTTGGAAGATAGCCAAGTTGTCACAGAAGAATGGCATTTTTTAATATAAATTCAGAAAGAAAGATGCAGGCAACTATACAGACAGGTGCAGTTACTGAATCTGTCCAGAATTGTCATTGTAATAAATTCACTCAAAAGCCTGATGAACAATTAGAATAGTTCAGTGCTGATTATCTTTTAGTAGACATTGCAAATACTTTTTAAATACTGTTTTGTTCATAAAAACATTACCTGAAATTGGATTTACGGATTTATTAACATGAATGCAATTCAGACTAGTTAAATTCTATTAGAGCCAATTGCTTGTTTTCCTTCTTCCCATGATTAAATTGATATTTAACTCTGACTCTGTAATGAAATGTTAGTTACTTAAAGGGAACAGTTATGTTAACAAATAATTCCATTCTAGCAGAGCATTAGTATTATTAAGAAGGGTATATTTCCTTTTTCTTTTCCTCAGGCTTGGAAAAGTGACAAACTTAAATAAGAAAACCCTTTCAAAACACACCTTTCTTCTCAAGGTAATGTAGTATTTATAGCCTTTTTAATTTATGAAAGCACTATGATTGTAAACTGGTCAAATGATCTGCAAGTTTTATCTCTGGATTTCCCTTTCTACCCTGAATGTTTTGATCTTTATGCATACAGAATGGCTCTAATTACAAGAAAAAGGGTATTTTAAGCTCTTTTTGAGGATAAAGAACATACACAAAGAGTCTCAAGTAACAGAATATCACTGGCATGAAGTTTGCTTCATAATTTAATCCTAATTGGTTTAGGATGACTAGGAAAAACAAGACAAACCAATACCTTTTTGTCTTTGCTGCTGGTTGTTCTGGCATTTCCTCACTAAGTCCTGAAAATGTATTCCGTGACATTACTGGCAATATCCATCCTTGTCTCTTGGAAGTACCATCAGATAGATCATCAGCCACAGACAGCAATCTTTAAACGACAATAAAATACCCTGTGAGTTGAATAGCTCTATTTTTGCTCATATTATTTGAGATATTATTTGAGATATGAAAGCAAATGAGATTCATGCAATAATCTCAACTCCTTTTCCCCTAAAAAGAAATAAATGTGATTATTTATTACTCACTTCTCAATAGGTGTAGCTTCCAAGCAGCTCAGAGTGACAGAAAGTGCAATGAAGAAAACTGACAGCTTTAGACGGCACATCTTTGCTTCCAAACTTTCTGAAAAGGATAATGATTCAAAACTGAAAGCAAACCCAAATACTCTTCAGCATATCCTATTACTGATGCCCATTCTGTCCTAAATAAACAGCAGCTAGTCTTTTTCACAGGCTAGAGTGAAAAATTGATCTCCCTGAGTTTAGTGACACAACACAGTTTCAGACAGATAGCTCTCAACAACAAATGTTCATTTTCCATCTAGTAGTTTCAATCCTTTCCCTTATCCATGGTTTGCATTTCCCAACATGTCCCAGTCTCAAATTCTGATCCCCAGTGTAACTTATCTTGAAGTTATCTTAGCCTTTTCCTGAAAAAATGCTTTTGATTAATAATGAGAAACGTTGTGCTTTTCTGAAAGCACATCTGTTGCACTGCATCTTAAGTTAGGAAAACAAAAAAAAAGGAAATTGTTTACCTCTTAGTGGTCAGGGAGCTAACTGAAGAAGCACGCCTGTGTTAGCAAGAAGGATGCACGCAACAATTCCACGCTTGCATCTAGCTCTGGAGTATCCGTTTTCCCCTTTCCTTGCTGACAAGTAATACGGCTCTTATATATCCTTCACACCTTTCTCAGCTCTGACATCAGGCAGCACAGAGACACTGTCATTAATTCCCATCCCTATAGATAGAAAGTACCCCAGAGAGGAGCAGAGGCAGATAGGTCATTATTACATTAGCACATCAGTAAATATTAACCTCATATATGCAGGATGCCCTCATGAAGATTCTGTAATAGCAGATTGCACATCAGAACTGTAGCCTCAGTCTTACAGTTCTGTTAAAATGCTGAGGTAATATTCCCTGTGGGTGTTTTCAAGGGCTAAATAAGGTAACAAAAGTTATAAAGAAAGCCAGAGTAAATGAAACCAGATCACCAATAATTGAAATATAAGAAAACAGAGATCGTAGAAAAGATAAAATTGTTAAAGTTGTGGAGGCTTGTTGTTGAAGCATATAATGATCAAAAGATGAAAAAACAATGTTTGAAGGGATAAAAGCTGTATGAGGAATAAGAAAAGAGTGAAAATTATTTAAATTGACAGATGGGGTGATCATTCAGGGTAACAAGGTAGATATCATGTACAATTTTCAGTAAAGTATGAATATGAATGAAAATTCTGTCATTATTAATGTAAAATCTGATGTTTTGCTAACACTGTTAGATATTTAATGTCATGCATGAAAATTGTGTCAATTAATCTTTAAGAAGGCAAAGACTAGGATTAAAAACTTAGGAAATGCCAGAATAAAGGCTGCATGTGCAAATTTATTTCTCTAGTGTGCACGAGTGTACTCTAGTGTGTTCAGGGAAAAATATACAGCTTTCTAATAGAGTAAATCCAGTGTTAATAAACTACCTGATTGCAGATTTCCAAGGATACAGATTAGAATCATTTTTCCCCCATTTCAGTGGGAATTAGGCTTTTTTTTTTTCTACCTTTGTTTCATTAGTTGCCTTTAGGTGCTCAAATGCCTTTGGAAAACAGGACTTTCAATTATTTATGGAGGTGAAGACACTGGCACAAAAGCTCAGGCAAAGTTTTCTGTGATAAGAAGTTACCATATGCATCTTCTATATCCCACAAAACATGAATTAATTCATAACTGCCTCAATGCCCAGTGCGTTGCCTTAGCTGGAAGCCTCCTTTGGTGTTCTAGTCTGTAACACCAGATTTTCACTGAAATGGCTAAAGTTCCAGTGTTGGCTCTCTTCAGGCATCTATGCTACTTGAGTTGAATACAGAAGGAATGTTTAGCTGGGATAGCAGCCTCTTAACCTGATACAACAGCTAGTCTGCAAATAAGATTCTAGCAAATGATGAAGTGTCTGTTTGGGGTTTTTTGTTTTTGTTTGTTTTTGTTTGTTTTTTTGTTTGTTTTGTTTTGTTTTGTTTTTTAAATGGGATGCCGTTCTCTGTGTTTAATGATATGGTCATATACTTTTTTTTCTCCCCCGGTTCCTGTCATCTTTCCCTGGATGGACAGTCCCAGTGTAAGACAAGTAAGTATAGCGTAATTTTGTCTCCACTGTGACAATACGTTCTGTGCAACATCTGAAACAAGTTTATCTCTCCAAAGAGTCTTCTGTTCTGATTTTCACTGTAGCATTTGACTACAATGAAATAAGTTCTGGTGTTATTTTCACTGTAGCATTTTCCCTCGTCTGAAATGAAGGCATGATTAGACCCATTCTACAGAGATAGAATCGTGCTAAAAAGCAATTATGAAAATAATCTTGTTGGTGATTGACACCAGCCAATATTCACTGCTTGAATATTTAACTTGAAAATGCCTTGGTTCAATTATTCCAGTCTGGGAAGAGATCCACATCCCACAGGGGGGTGATAGCTCAGCTCTTGTGAAAAAGCAAACTCATGTTGTTTCAACTCCTGAAAAGCAATGGATAGATCAGATGCAGTTTGCATCTAAGCTTTTAAAAGATTAGACTGGATATTCAGAACTTGTTATGTTTTAAGGCAGCTAAGTGAACGGTTGTTGTGTCAAGCTTGTATCAGGCTAAGGGTTAATATAAGAAAAGTGAATCAAGCTTTTCAAAGAAACATTGGTCCCAAATCCTAATTCCAGCTCTCCTGCAGGGGGCCTTGGGGAGCCAATCTTTCTCTTCTTTGAGCGAACAAGAGAAAGTCTAATTCTTGCGTGCACTGTAGAAATGAAACTGGGCTCATGATGTCCTAGGACCATGCCCTGCCTCCTGGGCCACATAGCGTTTTGGCAGAGTCAGCAAGAAATCTATCCAGCTGTTAGTCAGATGTAACGTTAACAAAATTAAGGTATTACAGCTTCTGTTACAAGTTATCTTAAGCAGGAGTAGTGTTTTCCCACACAAACAAGAGTGGAATATGATATTGCAGACTTGTAGGCTAAAAGAGCTGGGGTTGTTCAACCTGGAGAAGAGAAGGCTCTGGGGAGACCTCATAGCAGCCTATCAATATCTGAAGGGAGCTACAGGAGAGCTGGGGAGGGA
>JAOQGH010000001.1:69714592-69741588 GCA_025769975.1 Gallinago jamesoni | reverse complement strand
TGTCCCTGCCCAGGGCAGGGGGGTTGGAACTCGATGATCTTTAAGGTCCCTTTCCAACCCAAATGATTCTATGATTCCATGAATCGCTTTGACAACACAACGAATCATAACTCAAATTTCAAGAACCTGGCACAAAGTACTGGGCTATTAGTACCATTCAATGAAGTGGTTAATTATATTTAGTGATTAGCTATTTTTATCACTGACAAAGTTCCTTTACCTTGATCTTAGAAAAAACCCCCTTTATTACTGTACATAACAAGTGTTATCAGCCTAAGAAAAAAATCAAGTATTCTCAGTGAAGAAGCCCGTGACTAATCCTATCCTGAGTAGTTACATGGTGATTTTTCATATTTATACTGGTGTTTAAGTCTGCATGAAATGATTTGTCTAAAGTATTTTGCCTATATGAGGATTAGGGGACACCAAAGCACTTACAAAGCGTTCAGAACACGTGGTATGGCAATGCCCTGGTTCCCCTTCTGGAAACTACCTACAGAAATAAATGTCTTGAGTTGCAAGATGATGAACATGCTCTGAGCAGGTGCTTGAGCAGGTGAACAGGGAACCAGCCTCATCTCAAGTACCTGCTGCTTTTACATACTGTTGGGTGGGATTTATCTGACTAAATGTGAGATTAATAGAGAGACCATTCCAGAGCCTGTTTCTAATCTGTAAGTCTAAAATAGCTCAGGTGATTTGTGCCTGTTTCTCCTTTATAACTATAAAAATAGGCTTGGGTGACTTGCTCAGATATAGATGTTTACACTGCAGTTGTCTGAATGTGAAATGAATTCCATCAGGGGTGCTTTAGCTCTCTTACATGCTCAGGACCTAACATTTAAGGTTGTGTCCCTCTCTCATATTTACCTTTATCTTAGGCTGTTCTTGACACCCACTGGACAGCTGTTTCGCACTTTTAATGGCTGTTTTTCAATTTCTGAGTTCCACATTTGCTTAATAACATTAATAACACACATTAAGACTTTTGGTAATGGATGTCTCTTTCCCATTTGTGAGAGTGACAAAAAGCCATATTACCTGTTCATACACTTTATCAGATGCTTTCCTGCTGTGTAAGGTAGATGTCTCCAGTAAATTACATTGTTGCTCAGCTACCAGGAACTAGAAGTGTGTGAATAACTCAGGATTTAGTTTGCCTGTTGTATCAAAACAGAAAAGGAAAAATTTTAGGCATTAACCTAAAATGAGCTTATTTCATTTTTTTTTTTAATAAACCAGAAATCATAGCAACAGCAGTATTAATATGTATCACTGTAAATTTTACCAGTAATGAAACAGAATGGTGCATGTGTCAGTGCTCGTAGCTTTTATATGAGTTGAGCACAATGTTTCATGTGATCTGACAAAATTACCTCACTTTTATAACAATTTTGTTAGCCTTTGATTCCTTTAAATAAGTTTGAATCAAGCTTTGAAACAAAAGTATTAAAAAAAGGTTTCACTGATAGCATCAGCACCTCTGAAAAAACTAAATGCCTTGTGTTCAAATGGCCAAATCTGAAATTGGAGGAGTAAATCTGGTGCCTAAACCTAGTTTTCTGCTATCATTTTAGATGTCCTAGGATATCCAGAGCTGACATTCATGAACCTGGCTAGCAGGACACTCATAGCAACTGCAGATTAGGGGGAACATCAGAGGGAATCTAAAATGACACTAGACACCTATGATTAGGAACCTCGATTGTTTCCTAAATTTTTACATTTGAATGTCAACGTCTGAAAATTTTGGTTATAATACTCTCTTCCTAGTATTCCCTGCTTGGTACCATGTTGATGAATGCTACAATGTTTTTACTTTCAGTTGTGTGGAGTTGTACTGTTAGCACTTAAGCTACGTATATCTGCTTTGTTCAAATATTGTTTTATAAAATATACTTTTGCTAGCACAACTTTCTTTGTTAATCCTATTCGGCATGGGCCATTCAGCACTGGTGAAAACTCAAAGAGTTCTTCTTGTTGATCTTCTTGGGATCTTTTTGATCCCAAAGCTGATGTTAAACTTGTGAAAGAAACGTGGGAGAAACAGCAGAAGAGATAATAGGAGCAATGTTAATAATCTCTTCCCCGGTGGAAAAAACAGGTGATTCAGAAACAAAGGGTGGCCATCCATGGAATTGACTAGCAAATGGAAAGAAATCATTTGTATAATTATCAATATCTCAGTTCCAGCTTTTATGATGTATTATGCTACTTAGCTCACACCATTGACAGCACAGTGATGTAGCCTCAAAGGGCTATTGCTAATGATTGCTCCGAGAATGAGCTCAGCAGAGTTTGTGCTGAATCAATTCCTACAGCTGGGAATCTCCCAAGCAAGAGGAATAAACCTCATGTTTAGATCAGAAAAGTCAGGGTTAACAGCACAGTGATTGATGAGTTAGTTATAGTACTAATGCCCCTCCTACTTCCAGTTTATAGAGTTTAATTTGCATTTCTGCTGGTTTCTACTGGCTTTTAGTATCCAACAATTTACCTTTGAATACAACAGAAGGTTTGAATTCTTGATTTTCTTTGCCCCTGTCTCTTCTGAAACCTGCTTCCAGAAGTCTGTCTGCTTCTGAAACCAAAAGCAGAACTCTCCTTTGGTTATCAATGTCACTTACAAGGGCTCTAAACAGTGATAATTGTAAGTAAGTAATATGAAATAGTACTACTCTTCTTCCTTTCTGGTAATCTAAGCCATCCATTGTTTCCTGCTATGATAATTACCTACAGTCACTGTCCATAAGAATTAATCTGTAAAAATGTGTTCCTTTAAAATATTTTGCTATAATGTATACATACCACTGCTACAATAGTATATGGAGTCCTATAATATGTGAACTCATATGTGTACTTTGAAGGAGAACAAATAATTTTGCTAAAAAGAAGGCTATGGCGCTTACTTGGAGTACTTCCTTACAAAGTAACTGCATTGTAAATTTGCATCCTGGCTCACTGCATGGGTTGATCCTTACAGAATAGTCCAGAGAGACTATATTATCACAGGATCATAGAATGATAAAATCATTAGAGTTGGAAGGGATCTTAAAGATCAGCTAGTTCCAACCCTCCTGTTGTGGGCAGGGACACCTCCCACTAGAGCAAGTTGCTCAAAACCCCATCCAGCCTGGCCTTGAACACTTCCAGGAATGAGGCATCTACAATTTCTCTGGGCAACCTGTTCCAGTGTCTCACCCCCTCACAGTAAAGAATTTATTTATGATATCTAGTCTAAATCTCCCCTCTTTCAGTTTAAAACTGTTACCCATGGTCCTATCGCTACACTCCCTGATAGAGTCCTTCCCTGTCCCGTTTAGACTGCTGTAAGGTCTCTCCAGAGGGACCTGGTACTGAATGTGCAGAATGAGGTCTCCCTGAGTGCTGTTGTAAGGGTAAAAAGAGATTAAGTAATAGATATGTACAGAAGTGCTCTTTTCTGATTTACTAAGTGTAGCGGTGAGAACTCTCCACCCCCTCTTTCCCACCCCAGCATCTCATAAAGAGCACAGACATCTGTAGAAGATACAGTGAGACCAGAAACCACCTTCTACACTCCCAAGACTTAGTGGAGGTGAATAGCTAGTAAGTACAGAGCCAGTGGAACCATTCACCAGTAAGAGAAACTGCTGCTTTTCAAAATAAATTTACAAAGAATCATGTCAGCCCTTCCTACCTGATTCAGTGCCTAAGTTTTAACTAAGTTTTCTTTTAAACTGTCTCACTCCTTATAATCAGATTTCCCACACACACTCCCTGCCCCCTCTGCAAACTGCAGCAAGAGAATGTCAATCTGTCTTTGTCTTGAAACACTCTGAGTCTTTCAGATGATGCTGTCTTGACAGATCTGCTATTAATAGTGGCATTTTCTCTGCTCTTTAAAAAGGAGAGTTGTGCTGAACTGAGAATCAGTCATGTTAGTAATAATTTTTCACTAAGGGCAAATGCAGTGTACTAGCTTACGTAGGAGGATTTACATTTACCATACCACGAAACAGAAGTTAACTTATTTATGGTGTCAGCACATATGACAGCAATATAAGATAGCCCTTCTTTATAAAGAAGTACAGTAGGACTACATTTACTGTATGCTTGGATTATTGTATGTGTGAGTGCAAGGCCTGACCTTTTCATTCTACCTGGAACTGAGAAAAGATTTTGATAAGCACAGGAACATGAATCAGTACATGAAATTGTCTCTCTACTGTAAGAAGTGATTAAAAATTCATTTGGACTTCAGCATAAGTATCTGGAAAAAAAATTAGTGGATTTTTACTCTGTTATGGTAGTATTATTTACAGCAAATATTGCTGTTTCTATCCATTTAGCAACCACTCCACTTTTGGCTGAGATAATCCTTAGAAAACATGAATGATATGGAAAAGTCATTATTTAAATGTGAGCTCTCATAAATACTTTAGGAGCTGCAAGTGACACAACTGATTCAAAAGGTGACGCTTTTTGCAGTAAACTGTTATTGAACCAATTACCAGTGGAAAATTGTATTATTCAAAACAAAAATATGAGGCTCTGGAAACTTTCACTCATTAACATGTTAAAATAATTTCATTCTGTCAATGAATGCTACAGTTTCAATGGGACAAAGCTGAAGTCATCTTCTTCTAGTGTTTGATTCAGAAAAGAACCTTGTGCAGAGCAGCAGAGGCACATACTTCAGGACAAGTGTCTTTAAGATCTGTGGGTGTTGAGTATGTACTAAGTGTTTATTACAATGGGTATTTTAAGCTCTGCTTTTGGGCTTAGAGTCTTTTCTACTGCATAAACTATTGTCTAGATTGGTGGTCACCTTTTTTTTTTATTTTTTTCTTGATTTATAGGATTACTCCACATTCCCAGCTGGAAGGGTAGTCCTCTGGCTAGTGACTTTGATTCTAGTGACTGTAGACTTGATTTTGTTACTCCTCACAGAGGGCCTGTCCCCCTTCCTGATGGCTAGTTTCAGTTTAGAGAATGATTTGCCACGCTGTTCATAATTATTGGTATTCTGAAGAATGTTGGCAACGTCACATATAATTTCACGCCAACATAACATTTCCTATAACTTAAGTCTATGAAGGGTTTACAGAATCTTAAATTATTTTGTAAGCAGTTGTCATAAACAGTCATAGTCTTCTCCATGGTGTTATGGATCATTACAGCCCCCTGCTCTAGGTTACCTATCATCCCGTTGCCTTTTGTAATACTTATAATAGTCTGTAGCAGTTGAATAAACAGCTGTTAGAAGTAGTTGAATAAACAACCATAAAAATTATCACCAGAGAAGTAAAGGTATTTTTTTATTAAAAAGTCTTGATTGTACATCGTTATTTGAAGTCAGTTTTTTAATTTCTGTTGTCAAAAGAGGATTTATATTTCATGCAATTTAAACCTTTCTGAGCAAGAATACCTGATGGGAAATGAAAATTTCCCATCTTTTAAAAACAGGGTGTTTGTAGTTAGAAAGCCATGCTCGTGGGTAAATGCATAGTGCCTCATTCCCAAAATTTCATCCACGCTTCTGGAGCTTCCACGTGGATGTTTCACACCTTTTAGGATTGATCTGTCTTAGACGAGGTCAGTCCCTATGTAAAGTGTACCTAAAAAGGCCAGGAGCATCCCCTTTAAGCATTTTCTAGTAACCAGTATGTAGCCTGATGATATCTTTGCTCACAAAACACATTATCACACACCGAAAAACTTGGGGACTTGATGGATAGCGAAAGTGAAATGCTATCAGGTTACATAAACCACTGATTGATGAATCATAGTTAATGTCATTTTTTTAGAGGAAAAGACTCCAGAGAGACTTTGAAGCCTTTGAACTGCCAGTCAACCTACAATACATTTGTTCCTTTAACTTTTCTTAAAGTATGTTCATGAGACAATGTGCCTCGTTAGTGGAAAGCTGATGACCTGAGCACACAACAAATCCCTTTTTAAAAAAGGAGGTACTGAGCAAAACTGTATCGGTAGTTTTAAACTTTTTTTGTTTCCACATAGGTAATTTATTCTGAAAAGCTATTTTGACAATTGGAACGCTTATGTTTTCTAACATTTAAAAATAGAAGTTTGTGTAACAGACTGTCTTCCAGCTTCGTGGCAAATTTCATGAAGACTCAAGACTTTTATGTCTTCATAAAGTTTGCCACAAGGCTAGAAGACATGAACCTGCTTTGCTAAAACAGAAAAAAGAAGTAAAATCCCCAAATCCGTAGAAGTGGAAATCAATGTGCTAAAATGCTTTCTTAAAAGAGAAACTGTTATGACAGTCTTGCTAGCTTAGATAAATAGTTATGAAAACAGACAACAATTCATTTTTTGCACATAGACAATATTACCTCCAATGTATGGATCTGAATGCTTGCTATAAATTGCTATTTATTGTTCTTTTGTTTCAGGGCAAAAACTTGAGATGATGATGAGTTAAGGGAGATGCACAGATTCGATGGCAGAGTTGAGGATGGAAGACAGATCTGAATCTTCATCTAGTCTCTGCTGACATGTACTCGAGGTGAGAGGAAAGGAAGCATTACTGGATAGCCAAACTAAATCTGAATTCAGGTGAATGAGAAGAAGAAATGAGTAGGTTTTGTGCCTCTGTCTGTTTCTGCATATACAGGGATAAAGACTACACCACTTTCCGTGTTAAATGCAGATGGGTGCTTCCCTACCTGGCTTGAGTAGCTCAAGCTCTTACCTATTAGTCTTTTCACTGGCCGGTACAATGAGACCCTATGAATCCCCATGATTTACCTCAGTCTAGTATAACCATTGCCAGAAGAAATACATTTTTGATTGAAGGACGATCAGTTAAATTATTATGTCTTTCTGTATTTTGCATCCTTCCTCTCTTTCTTCTGAGTGAGTTGGTTCCCAAAATATCTTGAGAAGGTTTGTTGTGACCTCTATGAGCAGCTGAAAGGAGAGAAAATGTTGTAAAGGACCCTGTCTTGTGAAGTTTCCAGACAGTTTTGTTGGTCTGTTCAAAAGTTTAACTTTGCAGTGAAGTTTTTGGAGTGTATACCCAGACCAGGGCACAGCCCTGAGAAGAAAATTTTGTGTTGTCCATGTTAGACATTTTCTCCTTTAGCCTCCATTTAACGGAGAGCTGCATGGCTATTCAACTGTCACAGCTCTGTATGGCCACTGTCCCGATCAATACTCGTGAGGGGTAATATTCTAAGATCCTTTGTGTTACCTGCAGAAGCAGGTCTCAGGAGATACAACTGAGAAAAAACCATAGTTTTAAACATTGCTTTGATTGTGGTCCATCTCTGAAAACTGATGGGGGAAATGATAGTGAACCTAATCTATGTGACAACATCCTTATCTGGGTTGCCATGCCGTGTCCTATGGGATATGCAACCCATGATTGCTTCTGTGGTCAGTTCTGTGGAGACATAGCTCATATTTCCACCTTTTCCTGATTTATTTACGTTTGTGGCTGTTTACAACTGCAGTGCTGGGAAAGAGCTACTTAGTTCTCAGTGTTTCCAAAATCAGATATTGTATTTAGAGTGTATTTAGGCCTATTTTTGGTAGGTAACTCATCATTACATGTAATGTTTAGACTAGGACCAATACATTTACATCAACTCTGCATTTTTTACAGAGAACTTTTGCTGATTTCTGTAAGAACACCATTTATCCATCTGAATTTCCTGCTTGCATAAGCAATAGTGAGAGGCTCCTCATCTTAGACTGGGAGCTGCTGGCTGGCAGGCCTTTCTTGGCCAAGATGAGATCTAGAATGACAAGGAGAGATAACCAGGACAGGTGTTATCTGACCTGATTTTTAACTGTCTAAAAGTTAGTTACCTAGAATATGCTAGCTCTCTAGATTTTCAAATAAAAGGGAAGAAAGAAGCACCTCCAGAGACTGTTTCCTCCCACTTATTTGAGACAGCTGTCTTAAGATGGGATAAATTACTCTCTGGAAATATCTGACTCTCTCTAATGCCTATTGTGAAACTCTAGATGAGGATCTTCAACAAAACTACTTGCTAAGAATAGGGTATGCCTGATTCTATACAAATACTTGACTCTCTCAAGGTATTTTCCTTATGATGAAGCCTCCTCAAACAGAATCTGCCCAGACAGAAAAAAATACTTGTAATCTCAGTTTTTCAAGTGGTGGACTGATAATGCAGGAAGCAGTGAACTTGGTACAAATATGGCCTTTAGAAGAAATCCCATGAAGGTGGGAACTCGATATGCTCAGACATCGTAGACTATAGTCCTGTATTATCTGTGAATTAATCACTACACAGAAAAATACTGGATTTCATACACACTGAATTTTACATAAATTTACCGAATTTTACTGAACTGTGCATTTGTGAACATATCATCGTTTTATATCTCTACTCCTGGATTTTTTTTTTGAGAAATATTTCATTTGTGCATGTTCCTGATCACAGGCAAATGGTTGGGAGTCACTCCTTCATTCACTACGCCAGCACCACTTCTGAAGGCTGTGTGCTGAAACAAAAGCAGATTATACAAGTCCCAATCTGCACGCTAGGTGCTTCCCAGTGTCACCTAACCACATTCAAACACTGAAAATTCACAGAAGTCCCAGGTATGTGCCTTATGGGTGTATTCCTTCAGGCACTTTTTATGGACACAGACCACGTAAGTAGACTACAAATACCTCCTTTAAGATTGAGAACACTCACCCCAAAATGTTCCCCCAACATACTTTAGCTTCCAAAAAGCCTGAAAAAAATATATAAAAAAAAGCTCTGTTGGGCAACTAAGAAGTAAAACCATCTATTTTCAGTCTAATATTTTTTCGAGGAAAACACTATTTTCATAGGAATGATTTCTTTCACTATTCCTATAAAAGGCCTATTTTCTTTCCTCCAGGACTGTGGAACCAAACGTATGGATACTAGCCTTTGTTCATTTGTAAGCAGAAGTCTCTATGACATGTTCCGTATGAAGCTAAGACTGATATAATTCCAATAGTACTTCCTTTTTCATCATGCTACAGAAAAATAGGACACCAGAGAGAATTTGTGAATGTAGACAATCCTTGGGAAAACTCTTGTTAGTGTGTGTTTTTGTGTGTCTGAGCGAGCATGTGTCCAAACGAACATGCCCTTGAAACATCTCTCTCTTCATTTTGCTTTTAAAGATGGACTGAGTTCATACTTATGCACATCAGTAAGTGAAATTATTTTGCCTTCTGTGAATGTTCAACACATAAGTTTCTACTTTAAGGCACTTTGCAAGTATGCTAATATGAATTAGCCAAAATTGAGTGCTAAGTAGAAGAGCAAATATTTTATAATGGGCAGTGTGAATATTTGGAAAAAACCATTTAAACCTCAAAAGTCAGCTGAGGTAAGCTGACGCATGCAGTAATTAAAGCCATCATCCTGAAGAGGTACTTCAGCTTTTAAAAAGATAATACTTTTTTTCTTCTCTGCATTTATTATTTCTTCTTTTCAAAAGGAAAGAGGGCATTTATTTGTCTTCTGTTTCCAAAATGCACGTTACTGATAATGAACTCTAGGGGAAATTTTAAAGGGAAACTTCTCTAACGTGGAGCTAGAAAATCATATGATAGTAGGCACAAAATACAAATCACTTAAGCTGCCACCTGGGTTATTTTTTTTCTGACATGGAGATAAGTATTTAAAGCAAAATGTTAAATGTATGCCATAAGAAGGTGTTTATTTGGCTGGAATCTTTGCTTTCCATTTCTTGTGATTCCTTCGCTGAATCTGAATCTTCAACCTTACTCATCCTGAGCAGAAATTATTGTTTATCAAAATAATCCTAGTTAGATTGTAAAATCACAGTCCTGTATGTGATGTTAGTATGACTTACTATCTCATGAAAGTTTAGTTAATGGTTATTTATTTAATAATTAATTAAAACTCCAGACAAAGGCTTTTATTTCACTAGTTTGCTTATTTCCTGTAGATACTGAAAATACTTGTGTGCATCTCAGAAACTCACTTTTAAATAGTTATGATGGATAAAGAGATTTGAAATAGAGGTCTCTGTAGACAAAGTCATTTTCACATTTTGGAAGCATGTTAACAGATTTTAACTTGAGACATTTTCTAGTCTGTGAGAAATGAAGAAAATATGCTCTCAGAAATTTACAATTAGGAACTTTTATTCTAAAATTATTCTAAAAATAACAGGGAAAGCTGCCTTACCTCATGCTTTAGTGCAGTGCTGAGCAGTCCAGGTTCCTCAGCCAGCAGTGGTCTGTAAGGCATCAGCAGAGGCCCTACAAAATATTTTGCAGTACAGCAGCAGATTTGCAAGTTTTTGAAAGAAAAACATACTGCGTAATACAAAATCCAAGTGTCTTGCTGGTGTGTTATTTCCCCCTCCCTGCAGCATAACCACATATAGTGTATGTGTTAGTCCGGGGAGGTTTTTCAGGAAGGCTGGGTCCTCCCTCAGATAACTGAGAAACGCTGCCCTAGAGGCTGTGCTTAAAGCCAGGCTTTCATTAATCCAAATCCCACCCTCACCACACTTTTAGACCTTGCCTTTAGGCTTTTTATGTCCCTTAGTACTTATTTCTGTGAGGGAGACAAACACAGGTGTCAAGAAACTTATGGTCACAGGTGAAACTTGCTTCAGCACCAGTTCTTGAAGGTGTATCTACTGATTTATAGATCTGAATGTCTACCCAGTTTGATCTAAGTCACATAATGTCTTCTTGTCCCATTAGCTAGAACTATTTATGCTTGGTCAAACTACTCTCTGATTTTGTAACGTCCAGTAATCAGTAACTAGTAGCCTGTAGGACAACCACAACGGCTATGTGTCTAATGGTGGCTTTTTTATCTGTCACTTGCATGGTGAGTTGTCATCATTCAACAAAAGTCTGAAAGGAAAGGGTGCTCCTAGTGAATGTCGCAGTGCCTAATTATTAGGATCTTTGCCCCCTTCTGGAATTAACAACTCCCCAGTTATATAGTAAGTGATTAAACATGATACGTCAAAAATAGATCCAAAAAGGCTGTTATGGTGAGAAGCACTGAAGACCAGCAACTGGGAATGCTGAGAAGAACGTTATTATGCCTCTGTGCTTCAGAGGCTGAGGTTCAGACCCAGTAATTCTGCCCTACAGCTGAGCCTCCAAGTGTTTTATACCAACTGGAAAGGGCTACACTTTCTTCCAAATCATTCCAGGACAGCAAGAAGAGTCCAATGGTTATGCCTGCACTGCTTTCCACTCACTAACTCAGGATTTAAACACCCACTTAAGACCTGAGAAACACAAACTCATTCCCCTCTTCCAGTTTGACCTTATGTCACTCATCGCTAGGACACCAGAGGGGTCTGACAGCTGTAGCTCTTGGCCCTTTTTGGGGAAAGAGAAAGAGATGGGCTTAATTTTTTTCTAATGAAGTATTCAGGCCGTGTCTTTCACATCTGAGTGAGTACTCTAAAATGTACAGCTAAAACCATTTGGCAAAAGCACAAATTCTGCAATGAGTATACTTGGGTTAATTTTTAACAATTTAGAATAAAAGTCAAAGTTTAAGCATACAAAATATATCTTCTGAAAACCTTTTCAAAACGGTAAGTACCTAATTGTTTTGCCGTGAGAATATTTTCCTTTGTCTCAGTCTACTATTAGTGTAATTGCATTTGAGTAACAGTTTGAACTGTGCCTAGTAAAATAAGATTTCAAAATGCTTTTTTTGCAACTGGAAAAAATGAATTAGTTAAAAATTCTGATGCTATAATTGCCCTCTGATTGGTTATCTCCTGTGATTTTTAATCCTGTTTGTGAACAAAACAGGGACTTATCATTTTATCCATATTACTAAGTGAGCCAAATGGAAAATGCATTGAAAATAGAATGTCCCCCTGGGACTCAGGCAAGGCAATTTACAGAATATCGTTTCACAGATGCTTAAATCCAGATATTTTTGTGCTTTTGTTCTCCCTTTTATTGGTTTGTTAAGGTGAAATGTGGTTTAAAACTGTATCTTCTCTTCCCTTCTCATGTTCTTGGCTCCATTTTCCTACTCTTTTACTTACGTGAGTCTGACACTTGCAGAACCATTCTGCGGGACAAATCAGCTCACTATCTGGAAAGCAATCTTTTTTCTGCATTAAATTTCTACCCATTTAATGAGTTAAAGAAGAGTCTGGAAGGCCCAAGAGCGGAAGCAAGATAAGCAACAGGAACGCACAACAGCGAGTAGAAAGATGGCAGAAGGGAGTAGGAACAGTATTGGTTCATCTTTAGGCACAGGCATGGTAGATGGAGATCAAAACTGGATTTAAAATGTGGTGTAAATGCACCTAAATTGAGTTACACACATCTCTCTGATAATCTAGGCTGTTGGTCTTTGCTGGCTTCAGTTCCACTTGACCGAGTGTGACCACAGAAATATTTTAAAGCTGGGAAAAACAACCTCGGGAACATAGCTGGAAATAATAGTTCAGTCTATTTTGTTACTCAATTAATAATCTTAATAATCTCCCCAGTTAAAAATGGATTGAAATTCATGTTTTTTACCATATCTTAAGCTTTGTGGGAATAGTAAGTAGGGGCAAACAATGGCATTTTTTCATGTGATTGTATGTGGGGCAGTCTGATGTTTCTGATGCCCCAAGAGAAACTTGGGCAGGGATTTCTGGCTGGTTTCTTTTAGTACCAGCAGGGAAAAACCTGTAATTAGGCAGATGATGTTCCCTGTGTATGTTAGTGTGCTAGGTTGACCTTGGCTTGATGCCAAGTGCCCACCAAGCTGCTCTATCACTCTCCTTCTCAGCAGGATGTAGTGGTGAAAATAAGTTTTAAAAAAATCATGTGGGTCAAGATGGAGGCAGTTTAAAAAAGCCTTGCGTGGAAGCAAAGGAAAACAAAAGCAGGTGATGGCCATCCACTTCCTAGGAAGTAGTGCTTCAGAACATGTAGCAGTGGCTCCAGAAGATAAACATCATAATAACATCTCCTTTCTCTTAGCTTTTATTGCTGAGCAGACATCATACGGTATGGAATATCCCTTTGGTCACTATCTTGGCTGTGTCCCATCCCAAGATCTTGCCCACCCGCAGCCTACTGGTGAGGGAGGAGTGTTGGAGAGACATCCTTGGAGCTATGTGAGTGCTGCTCGGCAGTAGCCAAAACACTGGTTTGTTATCAGGACCGTTCTAGCTACTAATACAAAGCACAGCACTATGAGGGCTGCTTGGGGAAAATTAACTCCATCTCAGCCATAACCAATTCAGTAAATTAAATGAAGGGACTGATGCAGTAAGAGGCAGAATCCTACTTCCAAGTCATAGGAGCAGAAGAGGATAGACACAGGGGACCACAATCTTTGTTCTGTTGCTCACCTTTTAGAATCACAGCTGGGCTATGGTCTGCATAAAGCTGTATTAATATAAGGCATAAAAGATTCCCTGGATATAAACTTTTGTGCCAAATTGCAGAGACAATGCAAAACTATATAAGCACAGCTTAGCACTGGTGATTGAACACAGTTTGGGTAAGCATCTTTAAGCAAAGCAGAAATGCAAATTATTTATCTATCATAGTTAATAATATAATATAATATATTGTAGTTGCTGACCACCTACACTTAATTGTAAGGTAAATTTCCAGGAATGTTATAATAATGCATTACACTTTTAGAGACTGAAAATGAGGAGGTAATTGTAGAAGGAGTTAATGCACATGAATTTGCAAGGAATCGAGTTAGTTAAGAAATACATTTGAGAGGATTAACATTGTTGTAGAAATTAGTGTTTGAAGAGATTGACTGTAGGGGGTGTTGGGTTGAAGAATGTGAGAGGCAATTGAGTCCTATTGGTGGGCTTGTCAAGGACGGCTTGTTTCCTAGCCATGGTTTCATGAAGTAGAAAATATACAGAAGAGCAGGTGCCTCAAGATCGACCTTGAAAAGTGCATCCGGGACAAAAAAAGAGGAAATTAACCTATATCCATCCTAATTGTTAGGCAGGGCTCTGACTTGCACTGGTTTTCTGCAGCTTACCTCATCAGGCGGCAGGGAATTGTATTGAATAACTTGATTTAGTCCAGCCTTTGTTGCAGTCCTTAGAGATAAATCTTTAACCTGGTGTTCTCCCTGTTTAACTAATTATGCTAACCCTCAGATGTGTAGGGGCTTTTACAGGCAAGTGTATTTCAAGTCCCCGGAATGTATTGCTCCTTCCTTCAACACATTTTTGGGAAATGCGTAAGATGTGTAAGCAAGCAGGTGGCTTAGCACTACCATAAGCTTTATCAAGTTGAGATGGGGATGACTAAAAGCAGGCAGACAAATAAAGAGGGATGTTTTGGCAAATCTTGTGAGGGAGAAGCAGAATGGAGTCTGGTTAGAACTTAAGTTAGTCTGGTGGTTTGGGTTATATTTTTTTTTCTCCTTCTAATTTTAATGTCAAGAGATTAGTCAGTTTCTATTAAAATTAACAAATTTACATGGATACCAGTGGAAGAGGAAAGGGCTCAAGAGAACATGCAGAGCAGAACTAAATGTCCTTTTTAAGGCTAGGAAGGACAGGCATAGTAAATAAAGACCAGGGAGACAGCTATATGTCAGTCAAACCTATAAGTCTTCATAGTCCTGTCTATCACAGTGGTCATTATCAAATGCTTGTGAAGAGGACTGAAAAACTGTATTACAGATAATTCTTTGCTTTGGTTGTATGTTCTTTGCTTGTTCTTTGTTTTCTGTTCTTTGCTTTCTGGTTGTATGCTGCTTTCAGTATCTGATGAGAAATACCTACTGTTATATTTTTGACATTCACTTGTCAAATTTTCTTGATTAGTATAAAGTGTATAGGCTTGTAGCTTTTGTTGGAATCCAGTTTTGTTGAAATCCAGTTTGCAATTATTTAAGGAAGACACTCAAATATCAAATATCTTAGAAGGAATCTGATTTTTTGCAAACATGGGACAAAAATGTTTCTTTTTTATTCTTTTGTCCTTTTCAATACTGTAATGGGATCACTACACAGACTCAGAAACAGACATTTGGATCAATTAAAAAAGGCAACATGAAAGAAGCTGAGAAGCCACATGCAGAGGACAAATTCTGCTGCATTTCCAAGCTGAAGGTATGGAAATATTGCATCAATTTTGTATGAACACACAACTGTAATTGCTTGCACTGATAGTGGTTTGGTAGAAGTTACAATCTAAACTAAATGAATGAAGAAGCTCTGTTTCTTTCCTTATCCTTAATGGCTTACCTAAAGTCAAGATAGTTTGTAAGCAATCGTGTTACTTTTTACGTGCCTGGACTTTACACTCTGGGATGTGTTAGAGGTATGGTTGATTGCTCCTTTGATGTTCCACCTCTGAATTTGTGTAATCCCCCTAGTTTGACATGTTTATCATTCCTTTTTAAACCTGTGAAATGAGCCTTACCAATTGGGATATTGCAGTAAAAATTGTTCTATGCATCCTGGACTATTCCAGTTGTCAAGAAGTTCTATAAAAGGTTGTAACAGTAATTCAAAGCCCAAATACATTACTTATGCTTTTTAGCCTTTGCAGCAGATGTATTTAAAAATAATATTGATTTTATTTAATAAATGCTGTTTATTAAGAATGCTAAAGTTAAACGGATTTGAATATTACTACATCTATTCATATTAATTTTTTAACTCTCAAATGCCACTAGATTCTTGTAAGAAGGATACCCTATTTGCTACTTTTATTTGAAATAACTTATTCTGGGCTCATGACCTCTAGTAAGGTGTGAGAGAAGATGCTCAATCAAGTAATTTGTTCAAAGGAAATGGTAATATTTCTGCCAGTAATTTACCATTCAGATGAGCAAAGGTCATGAAGGTCTTTGTACCCTGGTCTGGCTGCAGACGTTATCCAGTCCTGCAGATGGCAACCTTGCAGCAGACAGACGGTGGGAGAGGTTGTGCTGTGCCTGTCTTTGCTGGGGAAATGGGATTTAAGGTTCCTGAAAACAGTGTCCGTCAATGGGAGCAGGTGAAGAACAAAATCTTTCTTCTTTTTTTTTTGGGGGGGGGGGGGGGGTTAGTGAAGCCAAAACTCTTTGGAGAAGGATAGATGATGGGATTTGAACTTGTAAATACCATATGAAAATCCATATGAGTGGATCAGGACTGTTCACTTGTTTTATCCGGAGGCACACCTTTGATGGGAAAAATGTCTATGGAATATTCCTAAATATATAACTTTGAATTCTTATGCACTCTCCTCTTTCTTTCCTAGGTGTTTCTGCTGGTGCTAGCACTTGCATTTGTTGGTAAAACGATGTCTGGTGCTTACATGAACAGCATGTACACACAGATAGAGAAACAATTTAATATTCCGGCTTCCTTAGTGGGGATCCTTAATGGAAGCTTTGAAATTGGTAATCACTCATCTTAATATTTTTTATTCCTTTAAAATACAGTATGTTGGCTGAGCATGTATTAGTGACTCTCATGTCCACATCAATCTGTCAATTACTGTATGTGATAGTAGCAATCAACTGTATCCTCCCATTTCAGCTGGTACTTACTTATTTACTGTCTTGGAAACTAACAGGACAACTAAAATGAGGAAGTTTAGGATTAAAAGCTGATTCAGGTAGTTTCTGCACTATTGTACAATATGATAGATCAACTAACAAAATATTGAGCTTTATATTGAATCTTTCAGAACAAAACAGATTTTATAAACTTTATAAACATTGAATTTGTGGTCGTATTTAGCATTTTATAGTGGCCTCGAAGTTGGTGGGAGTGGATTGTCTCTTTATTCAAACTCAATAATATTTCTAGATTTTGTACCTGTACAACTGTAAAGAAAGTTTCCAGTTCTGCTTTTAGTGACCCTTACCTTGTCTATCCATGAATTTTATTTTCCAGTGACAAGATTATGCCTTGTTGTTGTCAAAAAAGCCAAACAAAAGGCTTGATAGCTTCAAACCCTTCTATATAGTGATCCTCAGAGGATGTGTGTTACACTCTGGATCTTCATTATCCCTGGATCAGCTGAGGAAATGGCCTGCACAGGCTCATACACATGATGAGGAGGGGAGACAAGGTTCCTTTTCCTCCTTTCCCTGGTCTCCTATATCTGCATGTGCAAGAAGAAGAAACTGCTGGCAACACCATCCTGCTGTCTGCAAAGTAGTGTGATGGGACAGGCCAAGGTTATGATAGAGAAGGAATACCCAGAATATAATCTTGCTTTTGATAAGGAGGAGGAGACTCTAAGAAATATGAAATTGCCAAGATTAATGAAGTGGCACGTAAAAGGCTTAGTATTTTAAATAAATTGTCCTCTCGTATACACTTTTCTATAACAAATTGTGGCATTCTTATCTCCAAGGATGTAAAATAACTGTGAATAATCATATTAGTATTTGAAACGATCAAGAGTCGGTGTATGTGGTAGACATAAGTAATTTATTAGGACTGTGTAAGTGTACATCTTCAAGTGTCATTCAAACCAGTGGTTCAATACAGTCTATCTAACAATCATACATAAAAAAGATGCTATCTTCTTTCAGAGCATGATGCTCATCACTCAGAGATATGGTTTTGTTCCTTTGACAAAAAGATCACAAAATTAGTAGGTGTATGATTACTAAGTTCTTATTTTTATGGGACCTGATTCATAACATGAAGCTTGATTCTTTTCTTAGTTGCATAGCAATAAATGAAGAGTAGAGAAAATAAACTGATTCTGAAGTGAAAGTGGATGAGAAAAGAGTGAAGATTTTTAGCACATTTGTATTTTTAAATGGTACTAGGTGCAAATGTCTGTATTTTTTTATTCCCCTCAAACTTTTACTGACATAAATACTAATTTATTATTCCTTTCTTCTCTGCATGTCCTCTTGTGCTTATTATTTTCAGCACAAAAATACTTGCCTATATACTTCTGTATTTTCCCAGACATTGCGAAATAGAGTATACACGGAAAGTAACTTCCTAAACCAGCCATTACTCTGCAGCCCATTGCAGTGGGAAATTTCTTCTCTACATAGACGCAGTCAAAAATCTCTTTCACCATGATCTCTTTTCCCTTCTGCCTTCTATTCGCACATTCGCTTCATGTGGTGTAATTCTCTCAGAAGAAGATCACAGGCAGGGGGAATCACTGGACCATTTAGGCAGTTCCCTGACTAGTTACAGTTTTTACAAGACAGGAGAAGTACCAGATGTTGAGCGAACAAGGAATATTCAAATTTGTGTTGCACTTCATCTCTTTGAATGGATGCCTTGGTTTGTAAATATGAACGAGGTTCTTTTTGCAGGCAACTTGCTGCTGATATTATTTGTGAGTTACTTTGGAGCAAAGCTTCACAGACCCAGAATAATTGCTTTGGGCTGCACAGTTCTGTCATTTGGATGCCTTTTGATATCATTTCCGTATTTCCTATGTGCAAGGTATTTTCCTTAGCTCACAGCAGCATTTGTGAGCCTTACCTGCCTTAATTCATAACTTCTCCCCCTGAGATAGTATTGCTTATTGAGAGAGACATTGCTGAGCATGGCTAAGGTATGATAATTGTAGAGAAGCTTCTTTTGATTTGTTTCTGAGATGACATGAAAAGTCACTCATCACTTCCTGAGGAGAGTCACCCCTGTGCTGGGTGCATTGCCTTGCCTTCCTCCTTGTGCTATCTCTTGTGTGGACTCTCTGAAGAAACTACATGACTTTGATACTGTCACATTACTCTACTAGCTCTTATCTGCTTGGGTGGGCAATACAAGATGATGTTCAAAGATGTCTTTGGTCTGCAGCCTGGATGACAGATCATAGTCAATCACTGCATTGGCAAGGCCTTTACAGATCATAGTGATTTTTTAACCATTTTTTCACTATTTTTCGCTTGTCATAGCAAAATAATTGTTTAAATTTAAATTAAATTTAAGCTTAAATTTAAGCTTTAAGTTTAAACAGTGACATATCTTTTGACAAAAGAAGATTATCTTATCTTGTTGTACCCAATGTGATATGGCTCTGACAGCCTCGGTGGCACCATCTGTTTGGGGTGTAAATTGGATTAGAATATAAAAGGAGTAGGAGAGAAGATGATAAGAGAGATTTCATTAGGGTGTTTCAGCAACTTCTTCTGAAGCATCTATTACAAGATTATGTTAGAGGGTAGATAATAGTATGGCTAAAACACTGGGTTGGTTCCCTGCTGCAGTTGCTGTGTTCCTAGCCTGGTTTGTTACAGAGTTAGCTTTTGATGGGGAGTTCCTTTGTCCTATAGCTACACACTCTTCTTATAGGTAGCTTCATTACTGAAGTACAAATTTATGAGGCAGTTCTGATATATTTCTTCTTAACCTATACATGCTTTTCTTTGATTCAAACAGGTATTGTATTGAAAGCAGTATTTCACCACATGAGAATTTTGTCAGTCAAAGCTTGTTCTCTTTACCTACAGAGGAACCATCAACAGGTATGACTTTTCCTATGTCTTCTAATACTTTTTCTTCAGTTTTTATAGTGTTCAAGTAAATATTGTTTTATTTTTATTAGCAATTATTCCAGGCTTCTGCTTTTGATCAGTACTTTTTGCAGGCATAAAAACTAGAGGTCAGGAAAATTCCTTGCCTTCTTAGTTCTTTAGTCTGTGACTTCAGGGCTGTAGCTTTTTTTTATGCAGTTTTCACAATATCCAAACAACTTGTTTAACATCCCTGTTGGTCCACTTTGGGCAAATATAACACCAAGTTGTTCTCACAAATATTACTCTTTTAGACTTGAAATACTATGATACTGTGAGGGGGTGGGAAACATATTTGGACAATGACTAAAAGGCATGAGGATGCTTTTTTTGTTGTACCATACAAGAAATAAAAGAATGAGAAATAGAGATGAAGCAAAAAGTGGATCCCGCTTCCTTTTAGAGAAGAGAGAAAAGAGTTTAATCAAGGCTGAAACTTATCTAGGAGACTTGAAACATATATGCGCACTAGCAATATTCATGTAAAGTAACTACTATGAAAAGGCTCAGAGGCAACTATTAAATGATCACATAAAAAATCCTCACACTGAGATTGGGATTAATGTCCTGAGTGTTGAGCTACCTCAAAGGGAAGCATTTAGTCTGAACCATCTCTTTAGGCTCCCTTGATAGTTGGTCAAAGGGGACTACAGAGCTTTTGCAGTGTGTCACCGGCTGTAAGGACATTCATGCTCTTCACTTTAGGGTGGGTCAGATTACCTCCTGGATGCAGCTACTGAATGTTGGAAAGTTAGATGGGTGGATGGCAAAAGTTAGGTGAGATGAAACTCACAATTCATTGTCATATTTTGTGATGGTACTGCATCAATGTGTGCTAAAGCTGAATCACACTGTTGTAATATTGTATGTACACATTGACATTTGTACTGTAGTTTTCTGTGTTTCTGTTTAGTAATGGATGTGGTTTCCAAGCTTTCCAAACTGCATGTCACTTCAGACATTAATTTCTCCATCTTCATAATGAAAAGTGGAGAAAAGCGTATACTTAATAGCACTTGGTATTAATCTTTAACTTCAAGATTTCAGGTACTGTTTTTTGTTTTCATTTTATAAATGCACAAATTAAGACGTACATAGGTAAAGCATTTTCTTCCAAATTATATAGTTATTCAATGTACACACTAGAACCCATAGTTCCTGAGGCCTTTGACTATACTTGGGCAAGGTGATTGTTTCCCTACTAGTTTATGGAGAAGCGAAACCATGACGTTCATACATATGAGTCTATCTCCTGTGTGATGCAAAAACTGGTTTGAATTTGACCACATCTGTGTGTGGATTGGTTCACCCATATTGCTGACAGCAATCTGACAATGATACAGGAGATCCAGGCTTGATCTCTGAACACTAATACTTTCATTTACAGTGTCATCAGTTGCTACTAACAAAGATGGTTTTCATTTGTTACCAAGTTGGCACTAAGAAGTCTCAGCATGACAAAGTGGGCCACAGAGAATCGTGGAATCGGAAGCATACTTTATGGGATGAAGAAATCCAAGGTCAGGGAGAGAAAGAAAGTACTAAACATCAGAATAGTTCCTGATATAACTGTCCTGATGTGGGACAAAGATGACTGTGCGGGAGCACAGTATTCTTCTGCTGAGTTATGTTTGAGGACAAATGTGAATAAATGAGAGCTTGATCCTCAGATAAATTCAGGAGGCTGGCTAGATATATTTTTATGGATCTTGATTTTGATCAAGAGTTTTATAAAGGTCACAGTGAGTCAGAGACTTCCTCAGAGCAGTGCTCAGATGGGCAGATTGTGGGCTATGTTCCATTTGGTCCTGCTTAGGGAAACACTGACCTTCTCAACTGCAGAGGTATGATCTATGATTCTATGATTCTATGGAGGTAGAAGACCTTTCTGTAATGTTTGGTGACGTGTGCCAATTATGGTAGACTTTGTATATTATTTGCCAATTCAGAATTTGCATTGTCCTCAAGATGTCCCAAATCTGAAATTCAATACCTGAACAGATAGCATCAGGACAGATGAAATTTCTGTCATTGATACAGAAGGCAAAAATCTGTAGCACTAGAACAGAGCTTTGAGGTAAGGGTCTAAGCTGGGGTTTCCAGGTGGTGAGGACTGTTGTACGGTTGAAGTTACCAGCAAACAACCAGTGCTTTAGACACAGACAAATGTACTCTCCATGTGCTTTTCTGGGGGCTTATGAACATTACTGAATCAGGAGCTGGCAGTTTGAATCAAGGCAAAGGAGCTGGAAAGCTGAGAAATCTCATTCCATGCAAAGGTAAAACATCACCACATCTTCTATGCTGGCATGGCTTTCTTATAAGCAAATGGTGGCCCTACACTGTGAAATCAGGAGCTCTTCTGGTTTATTTCAGACAATGTTCTTATAAACAAATGGCAATGTATGGGCTTTATGCAGCAATTACCTGAATCATTGCGAAAGATTCCTGAATTTCAGAAAGATGGTCATACTGTTCTTGATAGCTCACTCTTCTAGATTGTCCAGGTCTCTCTGTAAGATAGCTCTCCCTCCTGATATGTCCTCCTTACCACCTAGTTTGGTGTCAACAGCAAACTTGGTGAGGCCACTTTTAATCCCATCATCCAGACTATTTATGAAGATGTTAAATAGCATGGGGACCAGTACTGGTCCCTGGGGGACCCCACTTGTGACCCACCAAAGTTTAAGCTGTTAGTCAATTCTTTGTCTTTGTGTCTAGAATTTAATTGATAGTTAGAATTAAAACATTAATTCTGTCTTCTTATTTTATTCACAGAATGTGAAAAAGAGCCTGGGTCCTTGCTGTGTATATTGGTGATGGTTGGAAATATAGTATGAGGAATGGGTGAAACTCCCATCATGCCTTTAGGCATTTCATATTTGGAGGATTTTGCCAAAGCAGAGAATTCGCCTTTCTACCTGGGTAAATCTGCCCTATTGTGATAATGCTCCTCCCTCAAACAAACGCACATAAACAAAAGCAAAAGAGCGAGATCTTATGCATCCCTTCAGTCCAATAAAAGAAGAAAGAAAACAGTCATTACTGCCTTATCAAAATAATAATACTGTAGAACTTGTAATTTAACTAAAGATAAACTTGTTGAAATTAGGCCATTTTTAGGTGTAAATGTCTGTTTAGTAGAGCTGTCCTAAACATATACAACAATTCCAAGAAAATAATTACATCCATGTTCTAATTTTGCATGTTTTCTCCTTTTCATACTTTAGGATGTCTACATACAGCAACTGTAATTGGCCCCTTCCTTGGTTTCTTGTTGGCATCATTCTGTGCAGAACTGTTTGTTGATCTGGGATCAGTAGATGCAGGTAATGTTTGAATATATAAAATCTTACATATAAATCAGTAGGCATGATGATGTATTTATCAGCACTAAAAGATGTTTCTGTGCTAATATAAGGTGTCTTAATTTTATCCAAGTTTGCTGGTGTTTCTTTTAGAATAGAAAATCTGTGTATAATTCAATTCAATAAAAGGCCTGAATTCACAGAAGCACAAATTAATCTGCATGTACATTATTTGATGAACAATTGTGTCATCTGGCTTAACATAGAAAAGCACTAGAATTAATTTAATACAAAACACTGAAATTTGCCAGAAAATTAGTAGCATTAGAAAAGAAGACCGGAGACTACTCTCTTTAATCAGCCTCATTTTAAGAATCTTTTAAAAACTTTTAATATATCACGTTAGAGAGGACTAGGAAAATACAGAATGACAACAATGAATATTTCTGAACTAATATAAGATGTTTGGTATTGTTGGGGTTTTTTTTGTTTTTGTTTTCATAGAGGACATAACTATAACAGCTACTGATGCCCGCTGGGTTGGAGCATGGTGGCTGGGCATTTTGATTTGTGCATCACTGAACCTTCTTGCAGGAATACCTTTTTGGTTTTTGCCCAAGTCACTTGTGAAGGAAGGAGAAACAAATGAACCTGATGAGACAAATAAAAAAAGTGTAGTACTATTGCAAGAAAATGATAAAAATGGAGCCAAACAGACCATGTATGAAATTGCTAAAGGCAAGTTATATTGTATTTTATTTCCTTCTTAGTTTAGTCCTTAAAATGTGAACTCTGTATTTTTTGTAAGTAAAGATTGGTCCAAGTTATGAAATGCATACTCTGTTTTTCATCTCTATGCAGTGCAAAGGATTTGTGCAGAGATTTACAATGGCTCCTTGTAGAGGACAAAAGCTAATTTCATAGATCCAGGATCTGTATTCACTCCTTTCCACTTCCTGCATTTCAAGCATATGTAGGTCTGAATCTTTTCTTTCTGGTAGAGGATTAATGCACTGAAGAACATTACACCTCAGTGAGCTATGGACAAATTGCAGATATTAATTGCTTGTACCCCACATTCACTGGGAAGAAAAGCAACACAAGTCTTGTGCATTTCTTAAGTCCAAATTAAAGCCATTTAAGAGAATTGACTGGTGTTTAAGTGTCTTATAAACACATAATGACCATTGAACAAGGATCTATCTGACTTACCTTTATTCATGTTACTGTTAGCAACAATCACATCTGTGGTCTTTCAGATCTATATGTCTGTAGGAAGCTATTTTTTTCCTTCCCTTTTTTTTGTGCTCGTTGGAAACACAAGTGAATAAAATGTGTCAAAGGCTATGATCTTCAGAGTAGTCTCATGATGCTGTATACCAAGCTCAGGAGCCCTTGACAGCTTCTTCATTTTCAGAAAGTTAGTGCCAGTAAGATACTTGCCTGCCTCTGAAAGATATATATACCCTTCCCAACTGGTGCTGACTTTCAATGAAGCAAAGTCATTGTTTTACAGATGCTTCTGTTTTTCTGCAGAGTTTCTTGACAATAGCTCAGCACATTAATTAATAGAGAACATTGGACAAAGAGGAATTGTGGGTTTTTTTTATGTTTCAGATCCTGACTTAATAGGCATTACACAGAGAAAAGACCTGTGTAAATTAGTTTCTCAGAAGACTACTTGGCTAAAGAATGGCAGATCCGGACTTTGAGTGAATCCAGACTTCGCTGTGAGTAACTGTGGTTACTTCCCTCTTCTGGCCTCTTGTGCCCCATCACTGACAGTAGAAATAAGCAAAATCAGTGACCAAGTCTCTGGGGGCAGGTTGTCACAGCTATATATTGTGTTTGCCTCCCTTCCCCTTGTACTCCCTTTGCATGCCCAGGTGCAGGAAATGAGTTTTAGTGAATGTTCTGAGGGCATGGGATGAGAGAAAAAGGAGTGGGAATGGTGGGAGAGTAGCTGCTGCTGCAAACCTGTAAGTGAAAAGTTCAGCCACTGTATAGCTAAAAAATTTCAGGAAACTTTTAGAGTAAGATTATTACTGTGATTTTTCTTAAAGCAGCCGTAGGCATTATTGTGCATGTGTGTGTGTGTGATTACCTTTGCATAGAAGAGACATGTTGGGGTAGCCTGGGCTAAGCAAATAATCTTTGGACTGTGGTGTCTGGCAAAGCACAAGCATTAGCCTGATCAAGTTGAGGACCATTTCTGTTTCCCTCTTTCCCCCTCAGCCACACTTAGCAACGCGTGATTCATTTCATAAAGCATGGTGCTAACTTGTCACATTATTTCATTCCAGATTTCATCCTGTTCCTCAAGGCTCTGTTTCGCAACCCAGTTTATATGTTATTTATATGCATAACTCTGTTACAGTTCAGCACTTTCAATAGCATGGTATCCTTCATGCCCAAATATTTGGAACAACAGTTTGGAAAATCTGCATCAGATGCCATCTTTTTAATTGGTACATTTGCATTTTGCTTTGCTGTACTCTACCAAGTAGTGATGTCTCCATGCAATCTTTCTCCATTTATGTGTATTGTACACATATACATATACATACAAAGGTCAAATGCTTCTACAAATGACAGATTCCATACTACAAAGCATTTCTAAATAATCATGCATTTTCTGCTAAACATTTTATGATTTTCTGTGTGGAATTTAATAATATACTTCCCATCTTTTGAAGTGGCCCAGAAAGTTCAGCTGACGTAAAACTTGCACCACTGATCTCAAAGATGATATGTGATGCTCAGTTTGCACCAAGATGTGCTCCACTACCTTATCTTCCTGTTGAGTTTCTCTCCCGGCTAGGGAGGCTGTACTGAGACCTTGCCTCTTTTTTTTTTTTTAGTTTGTTTTTAAATTTATTTATTTTTTTTTAACTAGATTGCAACCCTAGATTGCAGTTTTCCAGTGAACCATTTCAGTCTCACCCTCTAGCTTGCTCCCCAAGCAGTTCTCAGCTGCTGTTGATTTTGGCAGATTTTTTTTGGGTGGGCAAGGGAGCTAGTAGAGACCCATTTCTGACTGTAGTTAAATTATTCAGTCACAGGCACTATCTGAATCTTTGCCAAACAGTCTTCCCATATGAGTAGCTTTGATGATCTCTTTCTTTATTTTAACATGGAAGTTTCACTTGTTTAAATAGGTGTTTACAACTTACCAGTTATATGCATTGGGTATTTTTTTGGAGGCTTATTCATGAAGAAATTCAAGATAAATATCTATCAGGCTGCGAACCTAGCATTTTGGGTATCTTTACTGGAATACCTTCTCTACTTTGCTGCCTATTGGACTATCTGTGATACTTCACCAGTTGCTGGCCTAACAGTTTCCTATGAAGGGTATGTTCCTTAAGACACAAAAGGACTTAAGACACTGGAATGATTTTTCTTGCCAAGAATCGGTCAGGGACTCCACAGTTTTGAAACATTTCAGTTTCATAACCTAAATTCCAAGGATTTTAACTTGTATGAGACAATAGGTCTATCTTTGTTATCCCTGTTTTAAACTATAGAGTGTATTAAAAAGTATATCCACATCAAGACTCATGCAATTGCATGTCCATATTAATTCTTCAACTAATACTAAGTATACATTCAAGTCATATAACTGCAAGTAAAAGTAAGAAGTTGTTGATCAAATTAGGCATACATGAATGTAATTTTAGAGGTATAAAGGGACAAACCCCTTTCTTTATCTTATACTTGTACTGGAATTTGACTGCTATTGAGTTATCAGAGGATATTTTATCTGCAGTTTCTTGATTTGAAGTCTGCCATTAATCACTGAGATGGTTTGTGTGTCTTTAAAATGCACATGTAGGTGTATGTAATGCTTATAGAAAATCAAGAACATACAAGGCATAGATGAGGAAAATGCTGCAGGGTATGTATACCCATCTATGAATTGATAATATTAATGTAATGTAATATAATACAATATCATATCATACCATATAACATCCTATAGAAAGATAGAAAGGTATGACTCCAGGATAGGACCATGTGGGATCCCATCCTGGATCACCACTTGAGCTAGAATAGAATCTTAATCATTTAAAAGGGTTGCTGTTGGTATTTCATTACTGAAATTTTTATTCATCTGCTAAATGTATTTCAGAATAGAACAAGTTTCATATGCATGTTTAGTTTGGAGAAGAGGAGGCTGAGGGGAGACCTTATTGCCCTCTACAACTACCTGAAAGGAAACTGTAGA
>JAOQGH010000001.1:69676014-69699932 GCA_025769975.1 Gallinago jamesoni | reverse complement strand
CCCCCCCCCCCCCCCCCCCCCCCTTCTTTTACATCTTGTTTTTCCATATTTCAGCAGTAGTAGGGAATAATCTCTCAGGATTCACGTTTTTTCTGCTTCTGCTCCTACTTACTCCTGAGGAAACCCACTATGTGACTTGGAAACTGAGTTCCCTGAGCACCAGTCTGGCAGCCACATCAGCCCCGACATGGCATCACCGCGTAGTCTTTCGGCTGCTGGCTCGCCACTTGGGATTGTGCCGCTTCGGGCTTGGGCTTTGCTTGGCAGGAAAGCTCAATCAGGGCAACCGAGCGCGACTGAAGTGATGACAAGAGGGTTCCCTTTGCACAATGCTTCCTCCCGATGAAGAAGATGCAACTCTGGGCAAGCAGCCTCCTCAGTGAGAGCTGCCAACTGGTTCACCTCTGCGTGGCAGGAGGCCAAGCTTAAACCTTCTACAGTTTCTTGAGTAGCTGACACACAAAATGATCTCCTGGTGAAACGAGCCATCTGAGCATGGGAATAGTACAGCCCCTCACTCTGAATGTCCCTCCTTCTCAGCCACAGAATATCTTGCACCCATTTGACGCGGTTCATAACACGTACCTAGGGCATTGATGTGCAGCCAGCCAGACGCATCACACCAGGGACACCGTGTCCTGTTTTGGGCTGGTGGTGCTACGCAGAACGGCACCCAGCCAGGCTCAGGAGGCATCTCCTTCTTCCTTTTTTTTTGTTTTGTTTGTTTGTTGTTTTTTGTTGTTGTTGGACTTGACGATCTCAAAGGTCCCTTCCAACCATGAATATTCTGTGATTCTGTGATTCTGCTACAGCTGTTCTCTTTGAAGGGGTCTCTTCCACCCACCTCTGAGTGCCTGCCCCCGCCAGCCTGCTTGCAGACAAACAGTGTTGGCTCACACAGGAAGCAGCAACGCTTCACCAGCAGCAATAAATAGTTCCTTGTTGGGGACCTCCTCTCCTGTTTTGGAGTTTCCATGCTACCACAGGCCTTGCAGAACAGGTTCCCAGTGGGCACGGCCAACGTGCAGCCAGTTAGACTGGTGGCTGACACCACAGCCCATGCTGTGGCTCCTGGAGAGGCACTGATGTGTGCTGCTGATGCTGCTCTCTTGCCAGCATCTGCTGGTGGACCGGCCAAGACCTGGCAGCTGGATTTTGCCTCCCCTGCACATGCCCTTCCATAACAAGGGCCCTTTTCCTCATCTGTTAGCAGCCGCCATACCACAACTGAGTTGCAGGGGCAGGCATGACGGCAAGTGCTGTCACTGACACCAGAGCTGGGTTTGCAAAGGATACGGAAGATTATATTTATGTGAGCGCTGAAGCCCTTTATGATGGTATTCATGTCTCCTGACTTGCTGCTGTCAAAACTGATCTTGCTGTCTAGCCTTCATTCGCAGCCATATCTGGAGTTCATTTCATCTCATACCTAAAGTAAGTATCTAAAATAGATCAGACAACTCACACCTTCAGAAATGCTCCTTTTTCCTCCTCTGATTATAAAGAGAAACTGATTGAGCGGCTCATCTGGAAGTGTCTGCACTGAATCCCTGTGGGGCTGCCTTGTAAGTGGATCCTACCATCTGTATGAGACAATCACAAGAAGTGTTATGGCCTTTGTAAACTGCTGTGTATTCAACTTTAAAATACATTGATTGAAGTGCTGATGGGATTTTTCTGGGTGCCTCATTTTGAGAAATGTTCCTCCCCTCCTGATAGCAGGCTTGCAGTTACCTTTCCAACAGACTCCTGTTCTTCCACTTGGTTGAGAGCTGGCACCAATGATAAATAGGGGACCCATTGCTGAGGTTCATATATATTTTTTCCCCAAACTTTGCAATATAATCATAGTTAAAAGTGGTCCAAATGTAGGTTGTAATATATGTAAATATGAAATTATCAGGTGAAGTTAATTCTTATTTATTCTAGTGATATTCTGATGAATGAATCTAAATATTTTAAAGATTTTTTTTTTTTATAATTAAGGTGTTAAGAACTAGGCAAATATAACTCTTCTTCACCTAAATAAAAGTATGAGAATGGATCATTTTATCTGAAGAATAGGTTTGATTGCATTTTCTGTATTTTGAGTTCTTTTAAGAGAAAGAAAGTTTCAATATGTAACATTCTTCCCTTGTGTTAAAACAAATTAATTAAACAAGAAGTTGGCATATAAAGATTAATGCAGGAACGTTGCAATTAAAACCATTATGGAAAATAACATTTTCCTGTGGTGCATGTGTTCTTCCTAAATAGTAGAAATGTGTTTTGATTTGCTCACTGAGTGTCTGGTGGCAGCAGAGAGTCCTGCTGGCAAAATAGAAAAATTGATATTTTAAATAAAGACCCATAATAAATCAATAAATATATAATCATCACAGTAAAATTTGTAAAATTCTATCAAAGAAAATCTAATAAGAAGTGTGAATATGGCAGATGCAATGATTGTCTGCAGTTAACTACCAAGCTTGAGCGAAAAGTGAGAACATGCATATTTATGGACTTAGCAAGTTTATTATTTTTTTAACCTCTCATGACTAAATAATACATTTCCATGTAGTTAATTGAATTAATTTATTCTTTAGAAAATCTCTTACTGTATTTTTATACAGAAAAAGCTAATCAAGGCTTTTCATACAAACTTTATCAAAGTTTGTGTTTCAGGAGTTTACCTTTTTCTGGAAGGAAAGGGGATGGTGGGACAATGCTTTTTCCTTCTAGGGTTCCTGAAGTTATTGAAGCCATAAAACTCTTTTTTTTCTATACTCAGAAATCACTAGATTGGTCCTTTAAGTAGATGTGATTCTCATTTTGTAATTCAAGCTTCCACAAAAGCAACCAGCATGCTGTTACATGCAACCAAAAAACTCTTTCTTCAGGCTCTGTTGATAGCGCCTGGAACAAATTCTGGGTCAGAATCTTTCCTTGCACTGGATAGTTCTGCTCTAGAAAAGACACAAATTGAGTGGGTTTGCACTTTGTACGTGCCCCCTTTGACGTGAGAGGTAATTTTCTACTTATGGTTGGTTATGATGCAAGAACTGGGCTAGCTGTGAGTAATATGCTCACTCTTTTTGTTTATCCAGTCTAGTCAGCTTGGAGGGATAGCTGTGTCAACCCACATCTCCTGTTGGCACCTGCAGGAACTGCCTGTGGTTGTGCTAAATTATCCTGATTTAAAATAGGCAGGGGATTGTGACGGAGGCTGTGATTTCCTGAGGGCATCTGCTTCTCTTTAGCTCTCCATGAGGGTAGTCCTCTTGCACCTCTGCATTGGGGTTGTGACATGAAGGGCCCATACCAAAAACTGGCAGATGACAATATGCAATTCACGCCTTTTGTGGAGCTAAGTCACCCCTATCTCTGCCGACCCCCATTGAAGCTTCAGGTAAGATCCTTGGAAAAACAGCCTGCTCTCTCAGAACCCTTGGATGTGAGCCAGGCCACTCTATGGCTGTTGGGTGGATGGCACCTTTGGAGAGGTGCTTAAAGCAGCTTTAGTGTTTAGATTTTTTTTGGGGGGGGGGGGGGCGGAGAGTTAAGGAAACAAGTTGTTCCTCCCGGGAGAGGCTGGCACCACTCAGCATGCTGGCAGGTAGACTGCCAAAAGTAATGACAACACAAGAAACCTGCCTTCCTTCACAAAGCTTTTGTAGCAGTGATTGTGGGAAAGTTTTGCAATCACCATAAGAAGGAAATCCAAGATTTAAAAAAAATGTGGTGGAGTGCTCCACTTCTTGGAGTAGGCAGCACTTTTGCTGTGACGTTGTGCTGGCTTCAAGCCTGAAAGCCCTAGGGCACAGGAAAGAAACAGCCTGACACCGCAGTGAGACAAAGTAAGTTTTCTCTCTCTCTCTGCCTCGCACCGTCTCTCCTCACTCTCCCTTCCTGCTTCTTTCCGTTTGTTTCTTTGCGTGTTTGTTTGTTCGTTTGTTGAATTGTTAAGTGCTAGTGCAGGGCAGGCTAGGCTTTTTGTACACCTCAGGGACACTAAACTTGAAAGCGATTATGTAAAGTGCAAAGGTACAATTCTTCAAATTAGATTTTTTTTTTTAAATGATAAGCACTGTGGACAGTGAGATGTTTATAACTCCGTACAAAACCTATTCATTACCATTAACTAATTTTTCAATCTTGTATTACTTTTCTTCATTTAATTTTAAATACCACCGGTGTCAATGGTTCACTGGTTTGCCAAAGTTCAGATTTTTATAGAGTTGTTATGGGAAATGTTATGGTTGCATTAAGCATAAGAGAAAAGTTTATACAGATTAACATTTTCTGTACTTTTAAGGAAGATTATTAGGCTGGCAGTATAACATTAAATATTGTGAAAAGAAAACCTCGTCACTGATTTAAATACTGTTTATTTAACAGTCAGATGATTCACAAGGTTAATCATCAGCAAAATACAAATCTTTGTCTTTCAGCTCCTATCCTGTTAAGATTCAGGTAAGTCTGAGTTCACCATACTTTAATTATCTATAGCTTTTTCTTTCAATGTTTTTTTGATTTGTGAGCTTCTAAAAATGGTCTAAGGAAGGTTAAGTCCCTTTAGAAATTTCCCATGTTTATCACTGTGATAGATACACGTGTTTGCTTTTCGTAGCCACTTTTGATGTATCCTACTGGAACAGGTTTTGGAACTAAAAACTACAAACTTTAAGTTATATGGGGCTTTATATCTCTTTATTAGACATTAATGCCTATTTGCACTCATTAGGAGTAATTTCTGGGCAGCTGTTGATTTGCTAAGAGAGTGTTGTTCTTTCTGGACATGGGTGGATGTTTCTCCGGGCATCATCCAGGTTGCTCCTGGGCATCTTGCTCAGGAGAAGAGAGCTCTCCAGAGGGACAGAGCCACCCTTGTAGGTTAGCCCAGGACCCTGCCACAGCTCTGCTGCCCCCGGTGTCGAAAATTCCTCACGACATTGAAAAGGCCTCTGCTGATGGGTCAGCTGGCCTCTGGGGCCTGCAGGAGGGGAACTTTGAGACATTCCCAGAGGAATTAAACAAGAGTGGGGTATCAAAGATCCTAGTGTCTTGGGGGGAATATGTTACAGACCAAGTTCTTGGCTTATGTTCCTCCGTATTCCTCTAATACATGAGCCATATATCTAATTGAACTAATTGATGTCAGTACTACTGCACCAGTTTTCTAACAGAGGAACTTGGCAATAGCTCTTTTTGATTGTTATCTTTCCAGATCTCTTTGGGTTAAATGGTTTCCCCTCATCAGCTTAATCTACATCAGCCAACATAGCTAAGATGACTCTTTATATCAAAGCCAACAGAAAACTTTTGCAGTCTTGTTAAAATAGCTGCATTTATCACCTGTCTTGCAGGAACTTGTGGACACTTGTGGACTTTAAGATAGTCCATATTTGTTTCTTTTAATCAGTACCTTCCTTTTCCCTAATGCATTTTAACCTTCTAATTTCTTCTTAGTAGCTGGGATAGTACTGTAGCTTGTATTTCGGATGAGAATAATGTTGAACACACTGATGTTTTAGCTGTTGCTAAGCAGTGCTTACACTAAGTCAAGGACTTTTCAGGTTCTCATACTGCCCTATCTGCAAGGAGGCTGGGGCTGCACGAGAAGCTGGGATGGGACACAGCCAGGACAGCTGACCAAATACAATTCCATAGAATGTGACATCATGCTGAACAATAAAACTGCGGGTAGCTGGCGGGGGGCAGGGGGGGAGGTGGCGGCTGCTTGGGAACTGGCTGGGCATTGGTCAGCAGATAGTGAGCAATTGCATTGTGCAGCACTTGTTTTGTATATTCTTTTATCATTATCGTTATTCTACTTTCCTGTCCTATTAAACTGTCTTTATCTCAACCCATAAGTTTTACCTCTTTTTCTGATTCCCTTATCCCACTGGGGTGGATGTGAGTGAACGGCTGTGTGGTGTTTAGCTGTCTGCCAGGTTAAACCACAACAACCTACTGTATCTCTTACCGTATTTTCTCCTCAGTCATCATCTCTCATCTGATTTTACAAACATTAATCCAATAAATAACGTTATTCATAGGAATGTTGACAGAGTGGTACAGAGTAGTGTTCAGTATTTCTGCAAATTCGTAGATTATGCAGTTAGAGAAAATAATCAGAAATGCAATATAATATCAGAAGCCTACTGGGTCATACCAAAGGTCCATTTAGCCTGGAACAGTGACCAAAAGTGGATATCAGGAAGAGAATATAAGAATTTGGTTCAAGCATTGTGAAGACATTTCCCTCACATCCTCTCCCAGCCTCCAGCTGCCTAGGCACTTTCCTTCTCTACAAAGATTTCTAAAAGCTGTCAGCAAGTTGCCTCTAAGTTTTCCATCTAGCCAAGAAGGTCTTGAAATCTTTCAGAAAGCAGAGTTCACAAAGAAAGTACACCATTCCTAACACTTTGAACACTCTTTAACATCCTTCCTGAGAAAAGGTGTCAATGTGTAGACATCTCAAGTAGTCTTTCACCACCTAGTATGCCTGAAAAACATTGAAACTTTTATTCTTATGCAAATAATAGTTAATTACAGTTATATTTTCCATACAGGAAGACCTACATATCAGATCTGGAGGAGGAAAAACATGGACAGGCCAATTGCTGCTGGCCAACTTAAAGACAAGTCACTCTTCCAGGACAGTGATGGCAGCACAGTTCCTGTCAAGAGTGTGTGCCATAATTTTTCAAAGCTAAAGGTATGGATAGGAGCCCTCATCACATATTTTCTCTGGAATACTTAAAGTGCAATTTGAAGTTCTATCAAAATTCAGTTAGTTCTGTATGACACTGTTTGACACTAGCTGTGCTGGAAACAACACTCTAGGTTGTGATTCCAAGTGCATAGAAGTCAATAAATGTGTTCAGCAGTTAAAAAGTGAGGCCACATTTTGCTAAGGAATAATTTAGAGCTGTGCTATAGTCATAGTTGTAGGCAGTTATCCATGTTTTTGAGAACAGGAAAAGTAGGAGTAATAAGACGTGTCATAATAATAGTACCAGTGATGATCAACTTTATGCTGAAGTTTTCCCTAGGGAAGGAAACAGCTAAACCAGTATGTGGTAGAAAGGTAGAGGGTGCACACAGTCAATGTCAACTTTCTTTTTCTTTTCAGTAGAAGAGGCTTTAGAGGCCACTCTGAAAAAGAAAGTAAAATCTTCCATTTTAATGAAAACCATTTTAATAGGAAGAATCTCTTCACAGAGAATTAGAAGGAAAAACATTTGATTTTTGTATTTCTTGAGTTGGTTACTCCGGCATTCAGCCATGAAGAAAAAAATGTTTCTTTGCAAACTTGATTATTTTCTCTCTTCAGATATTTCTTGGAGCTCTAGCTTTTTCCTTTTTTGCCAAAGGATTTTCTGGAAGCTACATGAAAAGCATGACCAGTCAAATTGAAAGGCGATTTGAAATCTCATCATCAGTTGTTGGCCTTATTGATGGCAGCTTTGAGATAGGTATATGTACTTTTGAAGAAAGTGGATAAATACTGCTTAATCCATTTTTTTCGCTTAAAAAAGTATCTCTTTTTTAAATCTTACTGGTTCTCTCTCCTGTTGATGCAGGTAACTTAATGGTAATGGTGTTGGTAAGCTATCTTGGACCAAGAATTCATCGACCAAAAATAATTGCTGTTGGATGTCTCATCATGTCCTTAGGAGCATTTTTGTCAGTGATGCCTCAGTTCCTAATGGGACGGTAAATATGGAAATTTTCACATTATATGCTAATTGAATTTGACCATATGAAGCGCTTAACACCTGAGTTTAAAGCTTGACAATAATAGTTTCTTCCAGATAACAGGAAGGTTTTAATAGATGGATTTTTAATACTGACTTTCTGATTTCCTCTCTGAAAGTTTACCTCTTTCTACAGGTAAGTAAAAGAGAAACCTAAGATTTCTACAGAATTTACAGATTATTAGGGATAACATCTGTTGAATTTTTCACTGGGGAAGGAATCGTATCAGAATACCAGGTTGGAAGGGACCTCAAGGAGCATCTGGTCCAACCTTTCTTGGCCAAAGCACAGTTTAGACAGGATGGCCCAGCTGAATCTTAGAAGTGTCCAGTGCCGGGGAATCCACCACTTTCCTGGGGAGATTATTCCAATGGCTGATTGTTCTCATTGTGAAAAATTTTCCTCTTGTGTCCAGTCAGAATCTCCCCAGGAGTAACTTGCACCATTACCCCATGTCTTTTTCCATGCAACTCCTTGTAAAAAGGGAATCTCCATCTTCTTTGTAGCCACCCTTTAAATACTGGAATGTGGTGATAAGGTCTCAGCTAAGCCCACTTTTCTCAAGGCTGAACAAACCCAGTTTTCTCACCCTTTCCTCATATGGCAGCTTCCCAGCCCTTTGATCACCTTTCTGCCCTTCTCCAGCCTGTCCATATCTTTTTGGTATAGCAGGACCAAAACTGACCTCGGTATTCTAGGTGTCACCTGACAAGCCCTGAGTGGAGAATGACTTCTTTATCTCTGCTGGTGATGCCCTTGTTGATGCGTCCCAGCATCCTGATGGCTTGCTTTGCAGCAGCAGCAGCACACTGCTCACTCGTATTGAGCTTGTTGTCCACCAGGACCCCCAGCTCCCTTTCCACAGAGCTGCTCCCCAGCCACGTAGAACCCACCTTGTGCTGCCCTCCTGGATTGTATTTTCCCAGGTGCAAGACCTTACACTTGTCCTTGTTGAACTTCATAAAGTTCTTGTTAGCCGACTCTTCCAGCCTATCCAGGTCTTACTGGAGGGTGGCTCTCCCTCCCAAAGTGTCTACTTCCCCACTCAGATTGGTATCATCAGCAAACTTCATCAGGGTACACTTGATGCCATCATACAGATTATTTAGGAAGATATTAAAGTCTCAGTCCCAGTATTGATCTCTGGGGGACCCTACTTGCCAGTTTGAAAAAGAGCTATTTGTCTCCACTCTCTGGGTGTGTCCTGTCAGCCGGTTATCCCCCACTGCACAGACTTGCACTTGTCTAGACCATAACACATCAGTTTCTCTAGGAGGAGGCTCTGAGGAACTGTGTCGAAAGCCTTGGAGAAATCCAGGTAGTCAATGTCCACTGCTCACCCCACATCAACCAAGCAGGTTACTTTGCAGTAGAAGGCGATCTGGTTTCGAGCACGATTTGCCTTTGGTGAATCTGTGCTAGCCTTTCCCAATGACATACTTCATTTAATTTGTGATAGCCTCATGGAGGATTTGTTCCATAACTTCCCCAGAGACTGGAGTAAGACTAATGAGTCTGTAATTTCCTGAATCCTCCTTTAAATCCTTCTTGTAGATGGGGGGCTGTCATTAGCCTTCTTCTAGTCTTCTGGCACATCCAACCCCTGATCTCCACAACTTCTCAAAGATTACGGAAGCAGCAAGGATGTCAGCCAGCTCTCTTCACACCTTCATGTGGATAGCATGAGGGCCCATTGATTTGTAGGGGTCAAGCTCCAGTAATAGCTCCCATGCCATCTCTTTCCTCACTGATGGTGGGTCTGTGTTTGGGTACATATACATATACTTTTTTTCAGTTGTTCTCCTTTATAATACTTAAATCAGCTGTAATGAGATCTTGATGGAAGAAGTTTCTTCATGGTGGCTATTCATGCTAAGCTGTTTGAAATTATCAAGATGTGTATCTATCTCCACTGAACTCAGGGAGACGTAAATATCTAAATAAGCTTTCACATCTAAGCTTTAGTGCTGACATAGCTGCCAGAAGCAGTTCATACCTCTCCAATCCTTTGGCACCCTTACTGAGTAGCAGTTGCAAATAAACCTCCTCTGTCCCTCAAAAATTAAAATTTATTTGTGCAGCTTCTTCAGTTCCAAGACCAATACCTGAGATAAGGAGGGTGTGGAAAGAATACTACATGGGTACCGTGGTATGGAAAGTGGCTTGCAAAATAGCAGGGAACCTGCTCTGCAGGGGACAGCACAAGCCAGAAGCAGAGCTCTGGAAATCTCTGATTTAATCCAAATTCACAGCCAAGTTCTGAAGATCACCCATTCTCCAAAACATTGAGCAATGGGACCATGGGGACCTCACCATCATCCATTGCAATATTAAAGGTTACGACTTCATTGCACAGTCAGAGGGAATATTTTTATTTAGCAGATTTGCTGTAGTAGCTGTCTGCCTAAAAGCAGAAAAACTGGCACATGTGTTTTGCAACCTGCATTAATCTCTTAGCTACCTAATTTTAGACTAACACAGGAATCTCTGGTACATGTCTGTTGCATCGGTAAGAAACTGGTGCCAGTATGGAAAAACAGCAGCATTGTTGTATGTAGACAGATATGGATGGACTCTGTCCTTCAGTCTAAAGAATGATTTCTTAAGCTCTGCAAGCAGCTTTTTTGCTCTTCAGCTTAAAACAATACTGGTGTTAGAATGGTCAGAACATTTTGAAAAAGGTATTTTTTTAAGCAATGTTTTTTTAAGCAAAAGCACTGGAAATGGGCTGCCCCTCCCCTTTGCCTTCACTAATAGGAATGAACATGTACGAATACAAGGCTCATAAACACTTCCCGCAAAGCAGATTCTTTCATGTGTCAGTTGTATTTTACATAGTTGTTTTCCAGTTATAATTATGAAAGGGTAACTGTAACTGTGGACAACTCTACGAGCGTATCAGCTTGCTCCCCAGCATCGTCTGTGGGCCATCCAGTCACAGATGCTACAGAAACACCCAGCGCAATGAAAAGTTTTGGTAAGCAAAAGCTCTGATGCTGGGTTCTCTTCTTCTGCTTGTCCCCATTGTGTACACCCTCTTTTACTGGAAAGCAGTAAAACCCCTGTTAGAAACCATGATATACACAAACCCACCCTGTAATGATTTTTTTAAAAATATATTTTATGTTATTGTTCTGTTGCAATAAATTATTGTCAGAATTATGTTCACAGAAATGTAAATGTTTATGGCCTGCAGGATGTGAGAAAACAACAAATTCCTATCTGTGGCTCTTTGTGTTGATGGGGAACCTTTTACGTGGAATTGGGGAAGCACCAGTTATGCCACTGGGGTTTTCATATATTGATGATTTTTCTAAAGAAGAAAACTCAGCATTTTACATAGGTAATATGCGAATGAGTGATTTTATGCTAAACGTTCCTCTCTTTAACATTTCTGACACCAAGCAAATAGCAAAAAAATCTGTCTTCTCTATTCTGGGTAATTTTGAGTTGTACAAAGACAAAAAAGTAGTGCAAAAGAGAGCTCAGAGCTTCATTTTTGAAGGCTATTTCCCAAACACTACTTTTGCTTGCCCCAAGTGGCTGCTGTGATGTGCCAGTTTTCAGTGTGAAGAAGGGAAGCATAATCAAATACTCATTTCTCCAAAGTGAGAAGTTGTATCTGTCTTATGTGGGATATCATCTTCAGTTCCACAGCTTCAGAGAATAAATTCTTCCTAATCACTGTTCCACAGACAAGAGAATTATCCTTAACGACAGTAATGTAAACAGGTTGCAGAAGCTTTTACTTGGTTTCACTTCCTGACGAAAGCTTTTTAAAGTCACTAGTCACCGAAGGAAAAAACCAAACCCTTGCCAGTATGTTGTAACAAATCCATTCTAATTGAGATCTTGTTGTTGTTTTGATGGAAGATAACCTATTGCCCAAGACAGAAAGACTTACACCCAAGCTAATTCATTTATTGCCAAACTGATTTAATAGCATGGAGTGTTTGTGTGGTTGAGGGAGCTCAAAACTGCTGCCTGAAGTAAACTTGGTGAAGTTGAACTGGTCATAGAGATAGTAAGACAGAGTTTGAGGAAGAGCTCAGTGAGTAATGCTACAAGGTAAGGCCATTGCAAATGTCTTCATTTGGGGGTGACGAAATCTGAAAATTGAAGAAAACAGAAGTATTGTGAAGGGACCTGACGAAAACAAGCTAACCTCCACTTAGAGGTTATCCAAAATATTTGTAATTGCCTCTGAGCTTCTGATTAAAGCTATTTTGAACAGTTCAGCTGAATTTTTTTCTTGTCAGAATCTGATCTGGGAGAGATTGTGACAGGTTGAGAGCTATTGGGGTAGTGAGATTAATAATACAGAGCTGGCAGAGGGAATAGTATGGAATCAATCAAAATTAAAATTTGTCTGGGTCATGCAACTAAAACAAAGTATTTTGTTTACAGAATACTAAAATGTTTCATTTTAGCATTCTGAATAGTAAAGTTCAGTCTCTTATTCCATTCAAATATTTTCATACTTTGAGGGACTGACCCAATTTGCAAAAAAAATTTGAATGTTGAAATACAGTCTTTTCCACAGAGCTGAAATTTCATTTTTTGACCAACATTAATTCTTTTCTATATCACACTTTTTAATCAGTTGACTGAATCAATTTATGATCAGCATTTTTGGAAAATAAAAAGAAGTCCTATAATGAAAGAACTTCACTCAAGTCTTACTGTTGAATCTTGACCACTGATTTAACCTCACTGTCCTGTCTCTCCTTTTTCTCTTGGCCTTAGATGTTTTGTTGAACAAGAACATAACTTATTTTGAGGCAGAGACAGCTTTTTATTGTGTCAGTGGAATACAACATTAAAATACTTTTCACAGCAATAAAACTGGAGTTTCCATAGGAAGGAACAGAAAAGGAAAAATTAACCTCTTTTTAAAGCCATCTTACAGAATTTAATAGACAATGGTAGCTTTGTTGTAGTGGTTACCTTTATTACAGACTTTGAGTTAATGTAATTTCATCACTTAGTTGAGCACTAGTATATAATCTTGTAATTATTGAAACTTCAACTGATAGGCTTCAGCAGAAACCTGTCTGAGACCAATGTATGTTAATACCTGTTACATGCTAAATTACTCATCAATCCAAGGATTGGTTGAACTATGTCAATACGCAGCAGCTGATTAACTGGTAAGTCTGCATGATTTGCTGTTTGCAGTTTAGTTTATTTATTAATTACAAACAGTATTACAAAGGAAAATGTAAGAAAATATCAGAGTGAACTTATTTGGGTTTGTTTTATCACAATACAAACATATTATCTTAGTGAAGTTACTGAATTGAAAGAGTATGCAAGTGTGACATTTAATTTAAAAACTATACATATGCAAAATTACTGCACATATGCTTCTTAGTTTATCTGGTCGCTTATGGTATCTTAAAGAAATATACTGCAAACAATATACAAGGCCACTGGAATGGGTGTGCTGGTTTTTATCTGTTTATTTTAGAAATTTGCCACTGAGTACTTGAAGTTTGGAGATGACCTTACATATTTCTGAGTAGTAAATTTTGCTTTAGATTCACTGATAAAAAGCTAATTCCTGGCTTTTAGTGTCAAAATCCTGAGGCTGCAGAAGTCGGTCACTTTGGAAGGATTAGAATTTTATTTAAAAGGCTAGATCTTCCAATGAAGTAAAATGAGAGAACTAAATAAAAGCAATATGCAATTGGAGTAATGGAGCAAACCCCCAAAAAAGTATGGTTAAATTATGCTTTAAGAATTTATTGTAGAAGTCCTTGATCATAAGCTGATTAATTACTGTATTAAGAAGAGAATCTGCAAAATTGACAGGAAAAAAATCTCTACAGTAGAACAATACAGTAGGATTTACACAACGTAAGGCTGAACATGGGAAAGAACTAATAGGCACTTGATCCAGAATTCCTTTTTTTCTAATAAAATTAAGCCTTATGCAACTTTAAACAGCTCCCAAGTGTCAGTTCCATGCTAGAATCTAGGAATCTCAATCACTTAACTTTCTTTTGAAACTTTTACCCCTTATCACTAAACTTCAACAGATCAACACAAGTGACAATTTTCAATTTATGTTGATTGCCAGCAGTGGTCACCATAATTCTGTTGTGCTGTGTTTACATACCCAGTCAGTCCTAGCTTCCTAGGTTTCTTCTAGCCTTCCAGCTTATTCATTTGCTCCTGGGGGCATCCCTCCTGATCCTGTATTGTCTCCTTGTAAGCAGAGACAGAGTGGAAAATGAAAGCTTCGGTGAGGTCAGTAGCAAAACTGCAAACTGATTTTAAAGAGGCCATTACTTGATCACTGGATATCTTGACTTTTTTTTTTTTTTTTAGAAGAGACCTTAAAGATTATTTAGTTCCAACCCCTCCACCACGGGCAGGGATGCCTCCCACTAGAGCAGGTTGCTCAAAGCCCCATCCAGCCTGGCCTGGCTAAATCCGTTAGCTGATTTGCTCATTCTGGTGCTGAATGAATCAACAAAGATTCTGTCTAATGAGCTTTGATCACACACAGGCACACTTGCCTTCCTCTCCTTCTTGACTGTTGAAAATATTCTCAGGGTCCTGTACCTAATTCCATGTCCATGCAATTTTAATTGTCCCTGTCATGATGATGTGACTCCAAACTGCAAAGATGTGCCTTCCTATGTGCACATCATCAGATCAACTACTGCTGCTTCAAATTAAATGAGGGACCTGAACACAGAGTACAGGGGAAAAGTCCTGACTTCTACAATCACAGAACATCATGCAAGCTGCAAATAGAGTTGTAGGTAGATTTATGATACCTCCAATGGGCCTAGAGTTGTGTGGTTGTTAGTGAACCACTGCAAGCTCAATGATGCACCTACAAAAATGAGAGAAGTAGGGAGGAGGAGGGATGAACAATCATTGCCGCGTTATTCTCTTTCTTCCTATTACCTCCAAGACACCAGGAAGACCCCACTTGCTTCAGCAAAGCCCTGTGCGGGAGAAGACACCTGCTTCCACACTGCAGCAAGTGTGTTTGCAGCTTATGGCTTATCTTCTTGCGGGTCAGAAGCTTCCTACTAGACATGACCCAACAGCCTGTGCCCTTCTTCTGCCTCCTCCTTCCTCTCTGCGTTCCTTGCCCACAGAGGAGTGGCTGTGCTTGTCCACGTGGCGTTTTTCTTAACTCTCCCCTGCTGCCTCCCTTCTCTTACAGGCCTAGTGAGATCCTCGGGCATGTTTGGGCCGACCCTGGGCTTCCTGCTGGGATCTTTCTGTGCCAGCCTCTGGGTCGATATTGGCGTTGTGGATATTGGTAAGAGACCATGGGGTGGTGCACCAACTGAGAGGTAGGCAGGAGCCTGCATGCTAAGGAGCACCTTCCCAGCTTACTACTCCAAAAAGGGGGTGGTTCTCTAGGGTGTTTTTCCTGCTCAAAAGCTGGGTGTTTTAATATCTGTAGCACTGCAGTGTGACTGGAATGGCCCTTGATGCAAGCCCCCCCACCTCTGCTGCAGAAATATGTTGTACCTCCTTTTATGTTAGTAAACGCATGCATTGCACTCTTGCTAAGCAGCTGAGAACAAGCGAGCAAATTAAAGGCCATCCCTGCATTGAGGTAACCCTGAAAGGCCTTTGCTCATGGACACTTTCAACACTTGGCAAAAATTATGTTTTTTTTTTTTTTAAAAAAGCATGCAACAGAGATTCATATGAAAACTCATTTCATTGTTAAGATCTCTCTCAGTCTCTAATCCCAGGGAAAATTTGAGGAACTTCAAGGAACAACTGCTGGGTTTAGGAAGGGAAGAACGAGGGTGCAGTATGAAGTAGAGAAAGAGATGTTGTTCCTTGAGGGTGAAGGGCCCTCTTGCTGTTACTCATTCCTGCAGAAAATGTTGGAAGATTGTGGCAAGGAAATGCAACCATGGGTCTAAATGTATGTGTCTATTTTTGACTGCATGGGACTAATTTGCAGCATACAAGCTGCATTTCAGTTCTTCACATGAAACATAAATCACCACTATTCTGGTCTTTAACGAATATATATATAAGGCTACCTATGGAATCATTAGTTATATTAAAAACAAATAGTTTAATTGCTCTGCATGATATTTAATCTATTTTCCTGTCTTTCTCTATTTTATAGACACCATCAGTATAAATCCTAAGGATACCCGTTGGGTTGGTGCCTGGTGGCTTGGATTGCTCATCTGTGGAGCAGTCAACTTCATTGCTTCATTGCCCTTCTGGTGCCTGCCCCACTCTTTAACAAAAGAAGGAGAGAATGAAAAACTGAAGATCAGTCATTTGTCTGTTCAAGGAGAGGGCTGTAAAATAGACTCCCCAGTTCAGACACAGATAAAGTTCTCAGAGGCAGTAAAAGGTGAAACATCATGTTGTGTTACAGCTATGATTTTATGATGAAGAAGGGTAGGTTACTGTTACTCTGAGGCCAACATTTGGGACGGAAACATGGAGCTAAGTACTAGGAGACCAGTTGCAGGGTTTTAATTGAAGGCATGGCTGCTGTGTAGGAACTCAGTAATGCTAAATTAACCTCCTATAGGCAATATCAGACACAACTACCCATTGCTGGCCTCAGTTCCCCAAGGTTTTTATTCATATGTATGTATGCATGTACTATCTGTAGTAGCAAGGGACCTTCCCAGAGAAGTGTTTTAAGCTCTCATATCTAAGGTAAGTACGCCAGACCACAGGCAGGTTTTTGTCTTCACTTAGAAGACATGGGCTTAGATGGGCTTAGATACTCTGAATAAGAGTCTCAGGAAAGGTTTCAGCCTTTTGCTGGGTCAGGTGCTCCCTTTCTCTGAATATCGCCCTCATGTAGGGCTCTAGTGAGGTTTGTAAAAGGTTCTTGCTTTAGGCACCAAACTTTTCACTTAGTATCACTTAATGGTCCCCTAGGGGCCCTCTCCTGTACAGGGTTTGAGGATCAGTGTCGCAAGCCTTACTGCCCTTGCTGAACACTCCTGTATTGCACACAAGAAAATAGTAAAAGGATTTCTGATTTCCAGTCCAACATCCACTGTGCCATTCAGCCCTCCTACTCCTCTAAATCACGTGCTGGCAATGAGGAAAATCTCACTTGGACAAGCATATATTTTGATAGGCAAAGAACTGCAGTCTGCAATAGGGCCAGTAGTTAGCTCAAAGTTAGTTCTATTATCTAAAGGATGTCAAAACAACTTTTCTCTATGTTTAGCAGGCTGTACAGCATATACTTCTCCATTGCAGATTTCTTCCCAGGTCTGAAGAAGATGTTTGGAAATCCAGTTTTCCTGGTGTACATCTTCCTCACTATTCTGCAGTACAATTCTCTTGTTGGGATGATAACCTTCGAGACAAAGTTTATGGAGCAGCAATTTAATGTATCAGTGGCAAAGGCCATCTTTCTAATTGGTAGGTATCTGTCCTCCTTTTAAATTCCAATGACAACAAGGGAGTTTTTCTTTGCTATTTTGCCTCCCTTTTTAGGAGGAGTTTCTATGAACTTTTTTTTTTGTTAAAAAAAAGTAGGCAGTGACTTATGAATTTTCATAACATATTTTGAAAATGGATGTTAATTTTAGTGTTGGTTTTCCTGGTTTTCCTAATATAGAGAGATAGAGGATTATTAGAACTGTGTGGATTATTTTTTTTTGGCTGAATTTTTTTTCAAAGAGTGAGATCTGGATTATGAATGTGTCTGATTTTGTGAACAAAACCCACACAAACTGCAACTAAGTAACAACTAAGAGAAAGAAACTTTTAATTTAGAAAATGCCTGATGAAATATGTGATTTTCCTTTGTAGAATAACATTTCAGTATAAATGTTCTTCAGTTTTGATTACAAATGCAAATTTTATAAGCAATAAGAAACAAAAAAGTAAAATTTTCAGTAATTTCATTCAGCTCAAAGTTCTTTTTCTATTTGCCAGTTCCCTCAAAAATAAGTTCTTTGTAATGCTCTACAAAAGAATGCTGAAATTATATTAATCTTACGGTGATTAATATGGTCTCATAACCTGGCAAGAAAATCAGGGCATTTGATGACATTGCAGAAGTGATATTCCACGACTTTAATCTGAAGGCAGCTTGCTTTGCTGTGGGTCAAGTACAAATGTGGGAAGAACGTTCTTTTTCCTATTTTTTTTTTGGATGCAGGGAAAGTTTTCCAAAATCAACATGTCCAAAAAAACCCACAAAATCAAAAAAAAACACACAGAGAATTGCAAACCCCTCACAATAAAACCTTGTAAAAGCTCTCTATTTAGCATGTAAGTATTAGGGCTGGAGTTTGTGAAATGCTGAATGGATTAAATCTAGATGCAAATCTTCCTGTGATTCCCTCTCCAATGTGAGATGCTGTTTCCTTTCATGTTCTGTTTTGGAGATTATTTTTTTTCTTTTTGACTATCAGGAAGTTTAATGTTTTGCTTTAAATTAAGAAGTACCCATTGATCTCATTTACTCCAGTTTCTAACAGGCACCTGTATAGGTTTTATTACATCAGTATGCATACAAACAACAGTATAATAAAAAGGTAGGGAATATTGAGGAAATAAGCTTTTTGAAGTCGCAACATGATTTGAAAGAAAATGAGGAAGTAAGTAAAATTACTTAGGGGTAATAAAAATTCTTAGAACCTCAATGGATCAGTCTGGAAAATAGGTCAGTATCTGATATTTTGCAAATTACTAGAACCAGGTATTTACTTGAAAAGCAGTCAGTGCAAGGGACAGCATTTAACATTTTTGTAACCTTCTATTTGCAGGTGTGATACTTTTACCCATCACGATCCTGGGGATGTTTCTAGGAGGCTTTCTGATCAAGAAATTCAAACTTCACATAACTGAAATGACAAAGTTCGCCTGCATCACCTTCATAGTAGCGTATTTGTTAAACCTCTTGTACTTCACGTGCGGTTGTGAGGTGCTCCAGGTGGCTGGCTTGACAACACCCTACTCAGGGTGTGTATCCCCTTGGGTTTGTGTTGGTTGTGTCATTTGTCATGGTTGCACCCTACCCCGTGCAGAACATAGTGCAGGTGCCTGTATTCCTCTACTTACAATCTAATCTGGCCTTGTTATCTCATCTGGAATATAAACCTTCTCCTCTAGGAAACACTTTTATTTTTATTTGATTGAATTATGAAATCTGGCTTCTCTGTTGATTTACTGTAGAATATTTCTATATGTTTTGCATAAAAAAAAACCCTCTGTGTATGTCTGTTTAAAGGCAAAAATTTTTCATTGCAATTGGTGTGTATTAGGTCATCTGCTAGTGTCAATCAGTGTGGTTTCAGCTACAGTGGACTTACTGTGATTATATAGTTTTACTGCTTCCTTGCTGGTGACAGGCACAAGAAAGCCTAGATTTTGTGGTAGGCCTGTCAAGCTGAAATGATACCTAGTGTTGGGGATGGATAGAATACTCTAATTTTGTTTTTCGAATTTCATTTAAACTGGACATTTCTTTTTCTAAATTGTTTACTGCTGGATATTGAGAATATACCTCCATATTCTGGCACTTCACTAATGAACACAAAATTTATCACAGGCAATTGAAATGTTTCTATTGGATTTCAAAACTTTCACATACAGCTGTTCTCCTGCTACCATGTAGAGAATGGCAAGCAAAAAGAGTGTTGGAAGTGGCTTCCCCATAGCCCCCCAGTGGCTCTGCCTCTAGAAGGAACAATCTTCTAGATCAGTAGTTATCAACCAGCATGGACAGTTACCAGCCCGCCTTGGTTTCTGGAGCTCCTGACCCACTCAGGTCCATTTTCTCAGCTGTGAGGTAGAAAGTGGTCATGTCAGGAGTGTGTTCTGCCCAAATAGACGTTCCCCCTCCCTTACCAGGACTATGGTCATGCTTTTTTGAGAACATTTTGCTGATCCCAGCAGAAGGCCACAATTGCCTACTGTTCAAATGTAGCTCAGTCTGGTCCAACAAATTTCAAGGGATTTTAAAGGATTAAACTGAATCCAGCAGGGCTTGCTAGATTTTCACTTCAGACAGAAACTCAGTCCTGTGTTTTTTGAAACTGAGCCTATGTTCAGGGTAATATCTAAATTGTCCTGGCAAACCTGACACCCAGTTCAGCTTTGAGGTTAGTTACATAAACAATGTCAGGGGTTTGTGGAGATAACTCTGGTTGAGCGCAACATCTGGTACTGTAGAGTGAATTAAAAATATGCAGAAACATCAAGAGAGCAAATACTGAAAGAGCAATTACAGTTTCTCCAGGGGAACTGGGACTGGAGCATTTAGCATGTGCTAGGATCATTCTGGTTAAGCCAGTCACATGCCGTTTTACCCATTTAACAATTTGGAATTTGAAGATGAGCAAAAGCCTGACAAGGGCTAATCCCCCCCCCCCTTCCCCCTCCCCCTTCCCCCTGCCCCCCTCCCCCCAGTTATTTTCCCTTCTAAAAGATTTAGGAGAAATGTAGCCTCCTTGAGTTGTGTATTGGATTGAGGGGTAGGGAGGAAGAAAAGGCAAATTTTGAGCACTTGTTCTTTATACTGTGAGTGATTTCAAAGCAGGGGTGGTTTGTAGATGGTGGACTTCTCCCACTTCCTGAAAACTGAGCCCGGCTACCATGCCCTCAGGGTCACTGGAAGCTTTTGAAATTCTCAATGCTTGTTGTCATCTGCTGAGTTTAGCTCGCCAGGACCTGAGTTTGAGGTTTCTTACAGAAATGTTGGTAAACATGGAAGCTATAAAAGTCCATGATAATACACAGCAAGAGATGTGATCTGGTAAGAAATGGGCCTCAAGCCTGTCCCAGGTGCAGGGCTGCTGCTGAACATCATCAGAGTCGAGACAGAAGCAGCACTTCCCACTCAGTCTCACTCAACTTGAATTGCCAGCAGCCAGCTCTGGTCCAGTAAAAAATATGACAAGGTCGTCTTGCTGATGTAGTTGTATGTATTTTTATATCACCACTTCAGGCACCCAGATATGGTATGATATCTACTGCTAAGGAAAAGCATGGCCACTCTACAGGGAATAAGAGATTTTGGGTGTGATTTTCTTTTTCTTGGGTTAAGCTTTCAAAGTAAAAAGTAGTACCAAATATTCCCTTTCAGCCAAGAATATCTAGTTTGTGAGTTCCCTGCCTTTTCAGTTAATGTTAAAAAATATTAATGTTTGATGAAAAATCTCAAGGCAGCTTTGGTTTAGCTGAAATTAGCTTAGTCTCCAATTTAACAGCCTATTGGATGGTAGCAGATACCTCTCTATGATGATTGCTTCACTTTCTCTGTATTTTTCCTTCCTACTCCCTGGTATTTTGTTCGACTGTGTAATTTGACTAAAAAACTCTTTTATTGCTTTCTGGTTTCCTCCAGATTAAAACATCTCTCCTCTCCCAAAACCAACTTCATGGCCAGTTGTAACGCAGACTGCGGCTGCAAGACGGACCAGTGGGACCCTGTGTGTGGGGATAATGGGATCACTTACATGACAGCCTGCTTTGCGGGGTGTAAATCATCAACCGGGACAGGAAAGAATATGGTAAATATATAGGTGTAGAGATGATTGTAGATATAGATAGATTTCTTCATCTGATAATTTTTGGCTTGGTGCTTAAGTAATCCTGTAGACACAAATATCTACTTTGTACGGTTTAACCTCGGAGTAAAGACTGAGCGAGCACAATATTGCAGGGAGGGTTTTAAAATAGTTGTGGTGAGGTAAGCAAGCTATTCATGAAGACAAGAAAACCTCAGATTCTTGACTTACATTTCTTGAATGTTTTTATTTTGATTTTTTTAATCATTTATTTTCTTCTCAGCAAGATGACTGTAAATTTGCCTTTAAATTTCTCAGTAGATCTCTTACTGCATAGGTACAACACAGCTAAGAGGGGGTTGCTTTAGAAAACCTTTACTAGTCTGATTGTTATGCTAGCAAAATCCCATGGTGTCAACTCACGTGCAGCACACCTGTATAAAATTGTTAGTGCTGGTTTCACATAAGATGCTGGAGTTGCCCACTTTCCTGAGCTCCTGTAGCTCAGGAAAGAAAGTCATGACTCTAAATTGTACAACCGAGAGGTCCTGTAAATATCTCTCTGGCCATTTTGTTCAGTGTATTAGGAGCAAAGCCATTTCCAGGCATTCAAACAATCCTGCCTCAGCAAGACCATTAAATCCTGCCTCAGCAAGACCATTAAAACCGGTAGGGTTGCAGAAGTGTGTGCAAGTGGTCATGCCTGCTGGCCCAAGCAGAATCATCTTCATGAAAAAAAAAAATTTTAAGACTTATAACCAGCAATATTGTCATGCTTCACTTCAGGGAAATTACCTTTCAACCCCACATCTCCTGCTAACTTCAAAGGCTACGAAACAGTGTGCTCTCAATCCAGCACCAAATTGCTGTTTTAGATACAAATGATAGATATACATGATTGCATTGTTGAGCCCACTTTTGTATTTTTATGGTTACTCATCTACTTCATAGCATTCCTGAGCAGAATGGCTGGATAATATTTCCCGTCTGAATCTTATAGCTTTAGCTCATTTTAAAAGTACACAGAGCACCTTCTGTTCTAGCCATGGCATGGCTGAAACTAGAGTCACAGTTGCTTTGTGTCTCTGGAGCAGCTCAGAGTGGCTGGAGCATGCCAATGAACTTGGCCATCAGTTTGCAAGGATGATTAGGGGGATTCTTTCAGCATAAACAACAGCCTGTCTGTTATGGGAAGTGAAAAAAGTCTAGCTACTAAAGTAGGTTTGTGCCACTGAATTCTGATTAAAGGCATTCTTCTTATCTTCTCCTTTCAGGTGTTTCACAATTGCAGCTGTGTGGAAGGACAAGTGCATGGACTTGGCAATTCCTCTGCAGTTCTGGGACAATGCCAAAGAGAAAGCTGTACCAAAGCATTTCCCTACTTTTTAGCATTACAGACTGCATGTGCATTTATTTTTGCCTTAGGAGGCACTCCTACATACATGATTATGTTTAGGTGAAATACTTTACCTTTCCTTGACCATACACCTAGGTAAAGAATATCAGAATATGGTATCGACTGTTTCATTCCTATTGTGAGGAATGACACGCTGAGGAAAGTGGGGCCCTGTGTGTTTGCCTGTACTCTGGAATCCAGCTCTGTTCAGAGGCAGAGAAAAATGCCTGTCCCCCAATTTAATTCCAGCTTAAGGTTGAGTAGATACTTTAGTGATTAAATGGGTGGACCTTAAGCTGATCCTGAACTTTAGTTTTCATTTCTAATGGCAGGGATGTTTTTAACAGAGCAATGAACTTAAAATAAGATGCCTTTCCAAGGGGACCATGCTGTTCACGTTACTCAGGAGAAAAACATTCACCTTTGTTAAGCTTTATTGCCTCAGAATGTTTTCTGCATTGCGAGAAGTCTGATAGTCCATTTTGATATTCCCATTTTTTGTCAATATCTGGTATGATCAGAACTATGTCAGCAGCAATAATTTTTAATTTTTATTCCTTCAGTTGTAAAGCAGCGCCTCTATTTTATACTCAGAAGAAAAAGTATGTGCCTTTCGCCTGGCCACTCATGCTCATGGGTGAATTACAATCCTTGGCAGTTAGTGTATATGACTAGATAACTATCTTCGCTAAACTGCTGATTTTTCTGCAATATTTCTAAGTGTAGCCATTCTTACTGCATGCCTGGATTATGGACATAGATAACTGCTGGGCAAAGTTTTCAGAGAAGCCTTTCATATTAAAGCTAAAAAGATGATATACTGATGTATAAAGTCCAGTTCAGGAAACAGGTTGGCCATAGCAAGTCTTTCCCCTGCTCCTGTTCCAGCTCTGTACTCCCTTTTGCTTTTTGTGAATTCTTCCAGTTCATCAGATGGATACAGGTTGTTTCTCCACTGGTAGAAACGAAGTACATTTGTAGCCAGGTAACACACATTTGCTGTCTCTTTCTAAAATGCTAGAGGCAGAGGTGGGTTTTACCTGCACATAGCTAGCAAGGACTGCACACCCTTGTTCTCTCTGTTCACAGTACAGCTCCTTCTAAAGCAAGGAAGCTTCTTGGAGCTTAACTTATGGACATAAAGTGCCTGCTTTTAGCTGGTTCACTTTAATTTTCCCATGTACCCTAGAATCATAGAATCGTAGAATTGTTTGAGTTGGAAGGGACCTTAAAGATCATCCAGTTCCAACCCCCCTGCCCTGGGCAGGGACACCTCCCACTAGAGC
>JAOQGH010000001.1:69596998-69675914 GCA_025769975.1 Gallinago jamesoni | reverse complement strand
TGCCTCACCACCCTCACTGTAAAGAATTTCTTTCTGGTGTCTAATCTAAATCTCCCCTCTTCCAATTTAAAACCGTTACCCCTTGTCCTGTCACTGCACTTCCTCATAAACAATCCCTCCCCAGCTCTCCTGTAGCTCCCTTCAGGTATCGATAGGCTGTTATAAGGTCTCCCCAGAGTCTTCTCTTCTCCAGGCTGAACAACCTCAGCTCTCTCAGCCTGTCTTCATAGCAGAGGTGCACCATCCCTCTGATCATCCTCGTGGCCCTCCGCTGGACCCGTTCCTACAGGTCCATGTCCTTCCTGTGTTGAGGAGTCCAGAGATGGACACAGTACTCCAGGTGGGGTCTCACGAGTGCAGAGTAGAGGGGTAGAATCTCCTCCCGAGACCTGCTGGCCACACTTCTCTTGATGCAGCCCAGGACCCTCTCCCAAAACTCTTTACAATTTGCTCTCCATGGGTCCAAGATCAGGCTCTGTAGATTCTCCTATTTATTTAATCCGCAGATGTCAATGGAAAGAGGCAATACATCTGAACTTTAACTTTGGTGAATGTTTTCAATCAAGGGTTGGGTGAGCCATGCTAGGTAAGCCATGATACTCTTGCAATGGGCCATATGCAGATGTTCGCAGGATGGCTATAGCTACATTACTCTATTGTTCTCCAAAACAATGTACTATTTTTGTTTCCTTTTTAGATCTGTTTCACCAGACCTGAAATCCTTTGCTGTTGGGATTGAAACTTTAGTTGGTAGAGTACTAGGTAAAACTTCATTTCTTTGTGGAATTCAAGTAGGAAGCCAAAGAGACAGACCAAAGCTAGCCAATGCAATGTCCTTTCTTTAGATGAGGACAAAAGAAATTTTCCAAAATTTTTCTTTCTAAGCAGACTATGTGTTTCAAAATATTTGTAGGAGCTTGCTACATGTTTCCTGGTATGTAATTGTGTATTATGATTATGAATTTTTAGTATGCAGCAAAGGAACCAGGCAAAGGAAGGAAGCTGTATTGTACCTTTTGGTTTGGTTTTGTTTGTTTGTTTTTAAATTGTGGACACAACTGCCTTAGCTTGATCAGTCTGGATATCCCTAGCACTTATGCTCCCTTTCACCAACTGTTTTTCACTTGGAGCTATTCTACCTATTATTCTACCTATTATTCTACCTATTATTTTCTTTCTTGTGTTTGTCTGTGTTTGCAATAAATAGTCATTCCGGTCTCCAGACATGGAGTCTGCCCTGCCTCTAACAAACCTTGCCCCATCTTCATTTTCTTGCTTGATTTTTGAGATCTTCCCTGTGCAGACGAGCCCAAGTAGTCATTTGGACCTCTCTCTCTCTCCTAATCTCCATCTTTTAGCTGAATGTTGCAGAGAATCAGTCTTCTGCTTTTATGAAATAGTTTTCTTCACAAAGCTGCACATTATCCCTGAGACAGCGTACTGGTTACATTAAAGCATTATGACTGTCTAAAAATAATTCTTTCAGTACTACATAAGTAATGCAGTTATTACCTGGTTGGTTTTGAGTGAGTGCTTAATTTCAGTCCTTTGCACTCAGTTTTTAATGGCAAACTGCTGTGTAATACCTGAACAGATACATTAGTAAACCTAAATATTAGTCATGGCACATAATTCCCCACCGGGGACTGAAAAAGAAATGTTGGTTATAGTATTTCTTTAAACAACAGAAGTTATAATTCTAATAAAAATGCCATTAAAGTAGAATTAGTAACATTTCCCTTGCTGAATATATTAATGCTTTAATTGGCCATCCTTTCAAATTCCTTAAGGTACTTGCTTAGTTTTCACAAATCTTGGAATCTAGAAGCTGGAGCTGGATGTTTAGTCCCATTTTGTGCAGCTGTTATTCAGAAACCCTGAGATTCATTTCCTCATTTCTTTACCAGGACATTAAATTCTGAGATCTTCATGTCTGAGATCATGTAACAAGAATTTTCTTTGTAGGAGGACTCCCAGCCCCTATTTATTTTGGTGCCTTGATCGATGAGACCTGCTTGAAATGGGGGACAAAAAATTGTGGGGGAACTGGATCTTGCCGGGTATATGACACGAATGCATTCAGGTAAGCTGAAATCTTTGGTAAAGGGTTGGGAATTTGGCTTCTGAGGCAGACCAAGGTATACTTTGCACGTGACAATCGTCAATAGACTGATTAGGATTCTAAAAGCACCAAACCTCCTAATTTTGACTGGACCTTAGTAGATTAAGTAAGCCAAAGAATTTTGACCCACTGCAGCAACTGTCTTACACTGCCAAAATCAGTTCTTTTATTGAAGCCTTAGTGCACCAAATAACTCAGCTTTGTGGGAGGCTGAACAACCGGAGAGTAAGTGTAGTACCGAAGACACCCTCCCCCGTTTCTCATTTCTTTGCTTCCTAATGTAAAAGACAGCTCACAAAATCTGTGGGGAGAGGGGACCCAAATGACTGCTGGTGCGCGGAGAGCTGTGGCCAGGAGCACTGAGTGCTGCCCCTGAGGGGCTTGGCGAGGAGGCTGGGATGACAGGCAAAGCTCCTGTGCAGCTCCTCCTGTCCCAGCCCTGAAATATCACTTGCTGAATGGGGACATTCTTCAGACAGGAGACATTTCTGCTAGGAGGATAGGATGTGATTGGAACCCACCTGGGGCTAAAAACCATGAGACTGTTTGCTTTCTGTTTGTTATTTCTCGAAATGCAGAGCAATACGTGTCTGAGAATAGATGGTTTTACCAAAGTGTATTTGATATCTTACTTGGTTCTGCTCAGAAGTGGCTAGCTTTAGTAATATAAATGTATTTTGTCACTTTTTTTTCCTAGAAATGTTTATCTTGGCCTCATTGCGGGACTACGAGCAGGATGCTGTCTCTTATACATAGTGCTCTGTGTTTTAATAATGAAACACTTCAAACCAGATGGCAAAGAGATAACAAATATTAAAAATACAGATAGATCAACAAGGAAAGAACCAGATACTGCCAACAAAAAAGGAATTCTTCCTGGTGCAATGACCTCAGAGGAGAGTGAGGAAACCTGTATGTAAAAAAAATGAACAAGGCATTTTCCTAACTCTGCCTATTCTTCAGTTTTTCTAAGAACAAGAGGGGCCTAATTACTGACTTCAATGTCTACTTTACATTTTGGGAGTTCAAAAATATCTTTGAAACATTGAATCTTAATTTGCTTCACCCTGTCCTCTTTCTCTCCTCATCTGAAACTATAGGAGGAAAAGGTTTTCAAAATTTGGGGGAACTCTCCCACCCTCTTGCTCTGTCTCTTTCTATACCGACAGTAAGACTAGCCAAAATTTTTCAGATGTAATATATTTGATTATGATTGAAAAATTAAAATGAAGAAATCCACAATAAGCTCCTTTTCCATTTTTCACTGAGCTTGCTCCGTATTTAGTTGTACAGCTCTAAATGGCTAATTGAGTTACACTTGCTCAGTAGCTCTGATGGCCTTTGCTGCCGACCAGAGCTCTTTGTTCCAGACTGTGTCCCACACTCAGGTATGAGAGCCCCAGGGCAGTCAGTGAGCACTTTCTGAAAAAGAACTGCACAACGACTCTGGGCCTTGGCTCGAACATGATAAACAATCAAAATGGATTGCAAACAAAACAAAGTATTTATTTTTGCAGCTCATCTCAGTATTGGGTTTGAGTAAAGTTACTCTGAACTGATGCAATAAAGTAATAGGTGTTTAAGTTTCTTTGATTTTTATTTTTGCGTGTGTGTGTGTTCACGTATGGGCATTTTTATCCTAATGATCACTGCATTTATACTATGTGGATTTAGATTTCCTTCCTTGTTTAAGGAACCTCCAGTGAATTTGAAATACAGTACTGAAAAATTGCAAATTTACAGTTTTCCAAAGACAGCCTAGTCCAGAGAGAAACTTTATAAGGATGCTTCCAACAGTCATTACTGGGAAAACAAGACTCTAAAAATACTTCAAAAGTGTGTTACTTCTCTTGGCAGCTCTCATGATATATACCTTTGCAATGGAAGCAAACATGCCTAGTAAGATCATTGCAGCTTTTGTCTCCATCATCACAGCCATTTTATCTTCCTTTCTGAAGGGTATCTCTGCTCCCTGTGGTCCTGTCCACAATCCTAAAATGAGGAAACAAGCTTTCTTTCCTAATCTTAAACTTCCTCGGGACATGGAAGAGAGCTCTGCACTAATGCAAAGAAAATGTACCACCTTTTATCTGGGAAAGCAGCAAAGCAGATGGCTAAAGAGAGGGACTCTCCATCTTAAGTGGTCTTCTGACCTTTCTTTTACCATCTGTCCTTTTAAGTGCAAGAACAGGAAAGGCAAGAGTTGATGTGGTACTCGCTGGAAGCAAGTTATTCATATCCTAGCCCTGGGGAAGGAGTGGTTTGCATTTTATTGCAATTGACCAGCACATTTAGATGTTGTCTTTTACAATCACAGCTCTGTTTATGAAGTCCCAGCAGATATGGAGAAGCAGTGTCCTTTATAAGGGAACAGGAATGAAAGATTCTCCAGTACAGATAATATTGCATCTAGGTCTGGAAATAATTAAAGAAATATCCAAGTTCCAGAAATGCCAGGAATTTTCTGGAGAGAAAACCGTGGTGTGTTTTCCTTCTTCTGCAAATAGTATTTTAACATTGAATAAATATATTGGCAGTTCTAGAAACTCTCCTGAACTGCGCTAAACATATAGACTCAGTCAGTTGACTCATACTAACATCATTTCCCTTTTACTTCTGGTGTTTGGGTACTTATTTCTGTACATTGTTTTTTTTATATATTACAGATTTTTTGATGACAGCACCTTTTGCTTGATTTTCCTGGAACGTAATGTTTTATCAAAGGTGCGTTGATAATTGATGTCAGACTAGAAATGAGATTCTGCTCAGATCTAATGATTCACATCCAGATATTTTCACAAGATGCAACTTGGTAAAGCGAGCTTTTTCAAATCAATAAGACAACATCATTCTTCACAACAATCCTCAATCAATAATAGTGTAAGTGCAGCCACAGGCGGTATTAAACGAGCCTCTGGCTCCGTATACTCCCAACTCCAAGTCTATACCATATGCCTATATTGTCAATATGCAGTGCTTCTTGTGTCCAAGTCTAAGCACTCTCCTGTGAACAACAGGTAGAAGCTTCTTCAAGGGAACAACTTGTTCTTCAACATGCAACTGGCTAGGTTATACAAAAAAATGAAATAGGTGGTCAACCGAGTGGCATCTTTCAAAAATTTTTTATCCCCTTGCCTCTCACAATAGAGAAGAAATAAATTCTCCCTTTTAATTTTTCCTGCTCTGAAGGCAAGTTTTCACCAAAGAAGCAGACAGGCTCCTGGGAATCTGGTTTGATTGAAAAGCCTCATTACTGGTTCTAGGATGAAAACGGGTATCTTTGTCCTGTATGATAGCTGTGTTAGCCCATTCAGAGCTAGCTCTGACATTTCTCACCACCATCCGTAACTGGCACAAACTTGAAAATAAGAAGTTCCATCTAAATGTGAGGAGGAACTTCTTCTTTACTTTGTGGATGGCAGAGCACTGGAACAGGCTGCCCAGGGAGGTGGTGGAGTCTTCGTCTCTGGAGACATTCAAAACCCACCTGGATACATTCCCGTGGACCTGCTTTGGCAGAGGGGTTGGACTAGATGATCTCCAGACGTCCCTTCCAACCCTATATGATTCTGTGTTTCTGTGGTTACTGGGAAGACCCTCAAGGAAGAGAAACTTGTTGTATTACAATGTGGTAAGAGAAATTGTTAACCAAGAATGCTATTTTTGGAGGCAAATTTGCAACTACACCATTTCAGGCATGTTTTTGAATAAAGGTGACAAACCAGGTAGTTATAGGATCATTACAGACAATTTGGTGGATGATAAATCATGTTAATTCCACTGAAATGGAGAAATAGCCAAACTGGTGAATTTTTATTGGACTGCAGGAGGTTTAAGGGCATGAGCTTTGTGTTTACCTAACTCTTGTTTGAGGCTATCAAAAAGCCCTTTAATGGCATTATCAATGTCCTTTTGTCAGAATCACTATGGAAGACAGAGCCTTATCCTGGTAAACACTGCAGGTATTTGGCATTTCTTTACTTTTATATAATCAAGCAGACATAATGACCTATGACTACCTGGTTTTATATTTTCTAGCTGTTTATCGAAGAGAAAAAAAAACACCCAGCAGCCCTAAATCTACAGTTTTCTGTATGCATTAGGATCATGTACCCTACAAAGGCCAAGCCCTCCTATGGATTTTGTGTCCTCATTATCAACAAGTCCTGTCTATCCTGACACAAAAATAGATTGAGAATAGAATTCTAGCTGTTGCAGAATAAACAGGAAAAAACCTCAGGTTGTCAAATTAAACGCAAAGCTTTTCAAACATTCTAACTATATAGCAGAAAAGTAACATTAGATTTAGTCTACCAGTTTTTGACTGAGGAATATACTGTCATTTTGCCTACCTCTAGTTTGGAAAGTTTTTTCTAGATGAAACTGTTAATATAGCTCTGAATCACATGTGATTTTCTCCACTGTTACTTATATATCTTACTTTGTAATTAATTCACTTTTTATTCTGCGCTACTAATGCATAACTTAACTACAGTTCAAGTCAGTCAAGAAGGAAAAATTAATCCTGCTACCTCAGTTTTGAGGCTGAGCAGGTTCTTTCATAAGACCCCTCTGCACTTATATTAATTTGGTGTATAAGAGCAGGGATAGATGCTTTTTACATAAGGTAAATTATTTGCTTGTGTGTGGCCATGGATGCGGAGGGTGGAGAGTGGTCATCAGAAACATGCAAGCATGCTGTATGTGTCTTAAGGTGTTCGACCATCCCTTTTGGTAGATCTCCATTATGGACAGGGTGGACCCCTGAGCCGAAGACCTGCACCAGCAGTGCCCTGAAAGATATGACAGCCCTTAGTTTAGGTCTGAAACCCCAGTATTGCAGTCTCAGGTTAAGAAAGTCAGTTTCTTCCTCGTGCAGTCAGGACTCTTTTAAACATCAAATAAAAACTGGGCACAACCAAATGGAGCACACTGGAGTTACCATGTGGGTTTGGCCAGGCTGTGCGTTGTATGCGTGGTAAATTTGGTTTCCTCTGAGACCAGCTATGGTGTCACTGAACTTATGGTCTTGCTTTAATTCCTGGACTTGTTCCTCCTCCATGGGATGAGCTGCTAGAGGCAGGGGTTGACGTGTGGTAGGTGGAACAAGGATCCACCTAGAAAGACTGGAAAGCCCTAAAGGTTGAAGCTGATGGTTAATCAAGAGCTTCCTATGCAGCTGTCTATCCATGCCATGTACTGGGAGAGCTCCTGCCTGGCCCACCCATTGGACACAGAACACTTTTTGTGTGTCCCTGGTTCATAGCCTAGTGGCTGTGATTGAGACTGGAAGTCTGGGATTGATTTCCAATGGGACTGAAGCATGGGGTTTTTTTTTTCCCCTTAAGTCTTCTAAAGGCGCTATAAAGTGATTGACACATTTAGCGAAAAAAATAATAATTACTAAGTCCTGAGTGATCAAGACTATCAGGAAGCAACAGGCCAGCAGATTTTGTTAGATCAGTAGAATAGACTTACAAGAGAGGCTATACAGAAATTATTACAATGGAAATACGGGTGGAGACAAAGTACTCTTATGAAATCTGTGAGATTTGGTCAGAATGAGACTTATGCAATGCAGGGAAAAAAATCCGAGAACTATTTCTAAAATTATTACAACAGAGCTGCAGAGCCAGGGATAGTCTGAGTCAGTGACTGTCATACCTAAATAATTCATCTCCTCAGCCGTGTTACACTATAAGGCATATATATAAAAATGTAGCATTTTCTTCTCCTCTAAAAGATATCATCAGAACAGTTTCATGTTTCTCAGTCAGACATATTGCTGTATAAAAGAATGAGTGCTCTTCCCATTAGCTGTAAAAATAGTAAATGACTTAATCTCATGTGAACGTATATTGGAAAATTGATGCTATATATTAGCTTATAGCTCTAAAATTAGTATTATTCTAGATCTCAGACCTGGATTTCTTATACATCCACTGAGTTCTGCCACTCTCATAGCTAAAATGGCATTTTCACAGGAGGAGTATTAATGCAGTTTCAGACGAGGCCAGAAGGCATCCTCCAAGAATATCTTGCTTTTAGGAGGCTCAATAAACCTTCAGCCATTGCTGTTGAGCTTCCCTAAAGAGGGTCCATATGCAGGCAGAGAGCTGTGGCTTGTCCCCTGCCCTACTGTGTCCTTCAGGATGTGTCTCCCTGATAAGAAAACTGGTTTGCTAGTCTGGTTCACTTACACGAGGATGTTGGAGCTTGATATCCCCCTGTGACATAGCCCTACTGATTCATGCTCTGACTGAAGATGCGGGTCCTCTTCCCTGCATCTCATGAGCTGCTCCTTCCAGAACAGCAGGCTGCCACAGCTGTGAGTCACTACCTGAGTTGGTTGTATCTGCGTGGCCTTTCAGAGTAGAGCTTCAGGGTGAGTTGTTTCCATCTCTGTCGGAGTTTCCTTTCCCAGAAAGCCAGATGCTGGTTATCTCCTTAGGCTAGAGCAAGGGCAAATATATGTTAGCAATATATATAATCACAGAGCTTAATCTTGAGTCCTGACTTAACCTGACAGGACCACGGAAACCTGAAATATTACTCCAGTACAAATAACTGGTTATGGTAATAACAACGATGATGAGACCTGAAATATCTAAAACAACCCGCTTGGTTTTATATATTGATAGCTTTAACCTTTTTTAAAACCGCAGGCACATAGGTGAGAAAATCATCCTCTAAACAGATAGGTAACAGATAGGTAGATTTCTATACAGAATTTTATTCTTGATCGCCAGCAGAAGGTATGAATCATACAAGATTATCATAGTCAATTATAATATTATATTAATTGGAGAATGGCTCATTGGGATACCTGGTTTGGAAAGAGGAACACCTCAGCACATGAATAAAATTGCAAGCACAGAGAAGAATTGATTAAATATGGCTTTAGGAGACTGTAAAGAAGTGTCCTGTTAATGCCTGAAAGTGTTGAAAGTATCTGTGTATTCAAAAGATGATAATGAGTTTAGAGGAAGAGTTCATTTTGGAGTGCCCTATTTTAGGTAATTTAGTGACAGTTTTTAGTTTAAAAGCATTAGTACTCTGCATTCTCCAAAAAGCTATTATTGGGCATGCTAAATAAGGCATTTCTTAAAAAAAAGTAAAATCAGGACATCTCAAAAACATTCGACCTTCTATTTTTTAGGAACATTCTAAGTGTTGTTTTAGAGCCAGCAAACAAACAGGTTCAACCCCTCTGAAGATAATGAATGTTTACCAAACCCTGATTGGCTTCACCCTGCAAATACATGACCTTATTTTGATCAGTAAAATGGCTAGGTCATAAAGTTAAAAAACAACAATATAAAAAAAAAAAAAGGAGTAGATTTACACTGTGCCTGAGGTTATGGTCACAGCTGAGTGAATTTAACCTACTGAATCCAGCTGTCACCTATTACAGTGGTGAAGAAGACACCTTTGAGTGGATTTTACAAACCCACTACAGTTTCTGGGAAAGTGTCTGGACTGAAAGTCAAAACCCTGTGCTGAAAACCAGAAGGCTAAGATATGTTCATAACAACTGTTATGCTAAAATATTAAAATGCTAAATAATTCAATGCTAAAATAATTAAAGCTAAAATTCCAGCAGCAGAGCTGTTATTTCCATGCAAAAATTACTCTTGGGTCAAAAAATCAAAGGTTGGGTACTTCAGACAAAATCATATCTACAAACCACTTATAAGCTACAACATATTTTCCAGACTTGGATAATTGGAATTCTCACTCATCCAGAATGAAGAAGCAACTCAATAACTTTTAACAAAAAACGTAACATTATAGTGTTTGGGGCTATATCTTTTTAGAATAGGAAATATCTCCTGAAGCACTGTCTATGTTTAATGTTCACTGTGATCAAAGTAATTCAGATGGAATTTTTCAAGGCATTTACATGTTTCGGTTTCGTTACTGAATATGAGTTAAGATTTTTGTAGCTTGCATCCATTTGGATGTCATTATGTAGTAATCTGAAAGACAAAATTTCGACTTAAGAGGTTTGGCTTATAAATTTGGCTTATAAGTGCTTTGGAAAATGCTATTTTATCTATGATTTCCAAGCTAGCATTTTATGACCAAGGAAATAAGACTGTAACAAAACAAGGAATTGAATGCTGGCATCCCAAACCCCAAGGCAGTCTCTTTAACTTCAATGCGTCAAAAAAATGGCTACCTTGATGTCATGTATGAGGGTTACACATCCTCTGCTGAAACTTTGGAAGGCAAAGAACGCTGATTCTCTTACCAGGCCATTCAAATCTTTGTGTGAAATATAAAAGTTATTTTCAGCTCAGTTTTCCTCCGTTCTCCTCTGACTACATAGCATTGTGGGAGGCTGAAGAAAATAATGAAAACTGTAGTTTTCATACCATGATTTCCATTTGTTTCTGTAGATCCCAGAAGACATACTCTGAGAGAAAAACTGAAAAGCAGGAAAGGAACAAATGCTGGTCATCGAGCTCTCCCTGAAGAAGATATGTTACAGCAATTTGGAAAGAGATGACTGCAAGAAGGACAATAACTCCCTAACACATGATTTTCTCCTCCTTTAACTTGAATTTGCACACTGCAGGGATTCACTCCCGCGTCAACACAAACAATCCTTGCCCTGCATGCAGACCCTACACAGAGGTCGCCTCTATGGATCCACAGAACAGGGCTGGATTATTCGCAAACTAATGCCAGAAGTTGGACCAGGCAATTTAGTCTGGTTACTGTAATCAATCCTACTTCCTGTATTTCCCATGTCTTTTCTCTTTTCCCTCTTAATTCAATTTTTCAAAATAACACTTAAGAGCCGCTGTCTTGTAAAGGGTTCCTACATGTGTTCTCTGCTTTGTGTCATGATAACTGTTTTCACCTATCAGCTGTGGGTGAATAATTTAGGTAGGACACCGATGCATTTTTATCCTGAATTTGAATGTTTGCCCCTGAATGCCTGCATCCATGCATCCATCCTTCCACCCGTCCAAATTACCTGCTGCTAAGGCAGTTTTGTTCTGCAATTCTTCTTTGTTGAAACCTTCAGTGCCCTTGAAGCTTTTTAGGAACAACAGGAATCTACCCGTTCAGCGAACCGTCTGCTGTTGTTTTCCAGTGAACGCTTATGAATGCCAATGTTGGCAAGTCAATAGTGACTGCAAGCTAGCAAAGTGCAATCCCTTGTTGTGATGACTAGTGTCATCAGGGTAGAGATAATGACAGCTAAACAGACAGATAAAGACAATGGCAGGTCTTCTAGACATACTAATGTTTGGATGACCTCAAGAACTAGCTGTTGAATTTCTTATATTCCACGAGGATTTATCTAATAGGGCTGGAATAAGGGGAGTTATGAGACCTGGATGGCAACAATATTTATTTCTTACCTTCATAATGCTTCTTTTGAACGAATTCAATGCATTCCTAAAGTCAATGAAAACAACAAACAACTTTAAATCCCATGTATTAAAATGAGGATTAAAAAAACACTAGTGGGCCAAAATTAATGATGATTCAGAAATGAGTCAGCTATTGAATTATTTCAAAATCTGTTTCAAGGAGAAAATAAAAAGAATAGTATGAATAATTGGAAACTAAGGAGCTTTTGCAAGTAAATACTTGCAGGTACTTATCGTGTGTGTAAGGAATTTCAGAAAGCATGCACAAGAAAGTGGACTCAGAAAAATAACCAGTGCTATAACTGACCACTAGCAAGTATCTTTTAAAAAAAAATGAGTAACTGCTAAGATGATTTTTTTGAAAGACTTGAGAGATCTGACTGCACATGAGACATTTTTCCTTGAAGTGAGTAGAACAAGTAGGTAGTCCATCCCTGGTCAGGTCTGCTACCGTCATCCAACAGGACACCCACTGTGGGATTGCACAGGCCTGTAGTGTTCCTTATATTTTGACATTACTTCAGAATGTTTCACACTAGTACATTAAATTAATGGTATTTTTTAAATGCCAAGAATTTTATTAGGAAAGAAAATTCATATGTTTGAAACTAAAGTCACCATCTGATGTTATGCTGCTATGGATAAAGTGCATGACAGATTTTGCCAAGGAAGTGTTTGACATTTTGCCAAGGAATAATAAAAGAATAATAATAAGTAACAAATAATAATAATACAAGAAAAGAGCTAATTTGAACACTGTTTCAGTTGAGCACTAATGATCCCACCTACCAACTTGGACAGGTAAGCGAAATTATGGATTTGCACCAGTAGATACTGCATTTCCAAAATAAAACTGACAGATGAAGTTATTGCCTTTGTATTGCGTCATGTGGCTGTGACATATTTTATTGCATGTAGATCCTGCTTCAGAATAAAACTGGGGTAACCTCTGTGGAGTAGTATATACTGTGTAAAAGGCAAATGAGTCCTTCTTGTGCTTTGCATTGATTCAGGCATAAAGTTCATGGCATCAGACGCTCTTAGAAAACCACTTCTTTTGAGTGTTTCGGCTTTGTCTTGAGTTGTAGGTTCTTATCCAAAAGCACCTTTAGCAAAGCGGGCTTGGCTCCAAAAGCATTTCTATTTTGGACATCAGGCACTTTTTAATAAGTAAAAAGGATTCAATATAGTTACTTTCCTGTGCACTAACAGAAAGGACAAAATTAATTCCCTGACCTTTTAGGCATAGAAAGTAGAAAAATAGTAAAAAAGCTTTTCTTCTTTTAGTGCTGTTTTTCCCTCACCCATAGTGCAAAGCACTCAACACAGTTAATTTATTTTGCAGTCCATAATATGTCAGCTTTGTTCTGTGTTGTTTTGGTTTTGGGGTTTTTTTTTGGGGGGGGGGAGATAATTTCTTAAAATTTTCATTAAATTTCTGAGTTGCTCTTTTGTGGAGCTCAGAGCTTAATGCTTGCAAGAGACATTTGTTGCTGGTAAGGTCTCAGTTCCGGAGACAAGGGGAGATTTCTGTTCCACTGGTACCTGAACTGCTGCTGAGGCCATCTGCAGGGGTATTTCCTGGCCTGTTTTGAGCCAAATCAGTGACACAAAGAGGGCTCAGGCTTCAACATTTTTAGTGTGAAAGGTAAACCATCTTTTTTTGAGCTCACCCTGCTTGTCAAGAACCCCCACCTATCCAGGAAAAAAAAAAAACACCCAAAAAAACCCACACAAAGAAAACCAAACTCCCACCTCCCAAATTGTAGCAACAACTTCCAGCTTTGTCAGCTGCAAATTCTGCCTCTCTGGGTTTAGAGGTAACGAGCTGAACGTGCAAAACCTCAGTACCTAAAAGCAGGCACCCAAATAAAACTGCCCCCCTTTTCCAAAGAGTTGAGCAAAGGGAGCTGTGGGCTTATTTACAGCAGTGGATCAATGACTAGTTGTAGGCATCTAATTTTACTTACTCAGCGTGTAAAAACTGTGGCTGCAGTAACAGATTGTTGCTGAAACACATTCAAGTACATCTTCCCACTGAGTAATTGTTCTGCCCTCAAAAACACCACCGAAGAAAGCATCTAGGCTTAACTTCCAGAACTGAAAAGATTGTCAAGATTAGCTCCTTCATTTTCTTCAAATCTCTCCTGAACATGTTTAGCGGGAGTTGTCACCATTTCTTGGTGATTTCCTGGCTTGGAAATATATATCTGCTGGCAATATATATCTTATCCTACCCCAAATGCACGTGTCTTGCAGCAGAGATTGCCATGTTGTGCATTTGATCTACAGTTGCAGCTTTTTAATGATGGAGGGAAGGCCACCATTCTTTCAAGACTGGCAACAAGTCAAAGTGTTGGGCACCCTCTCTCTCTGTCCATCAGATGCGGGGCTGCACGCGCTGACTTTTTTTTTTTTTCCACAAGAAAAGGGGTAAACCCCTCTAGAAGCAGTTTATCATCTTCTTGTGCCAGTCTTCCTCTCTGTATCTGAAGAGGCCAGTTTATTGACACCTCCTTGTCCTCATGATTCTGTAATAATAGCTACAGGGCTTATCACTTTCTTTCGAAATCATTGATTCTTCATGCATAATTATCATAATCTGTCACCTAGAATTAGCTCTTGTTTTCAGTTAAAACTGGTAGATTTTGTCACATGAAATATGTTTTCAAAGTTTATGGCTTTTTGGTTTAAAGTATCTTACCCAAAGCCATGGCTTTGAAGACACCATAGGAAATTACATATGCTCCAAAACATGCTAAAAAAAAAAAAAATAATCTGGACAAAGCAGTTGAAAGACCAGCAGAATTAGACAGTTGCAATTAGTTTCCCTGACAAGGGTCGCTCCCAAGTTCAATAGTTAGGTAAAGCTGTTCATTCCTTTGGTTCTCACAGGCCATTCCACTGGATATATAGAATATATCAAAACATTTGCAAATGTAATTGTAAGAAAAACCCAGCAGAGTCATAATGAGTTTTGAAGAATCTCTGCCTCCAGTAGATATCACTTCATTTGGAAAAAAATCCCACTGCATTCTTTTTCCTTCAGCTGCTGCAATCACTGCTAAGTGACTGTGATGACAGATAACACGTATTTCAGAACAACTCAGGATTTTCCTTGATGTACTTTTTCATCTAACATGTCTATTAGCCATCTCCCACTCAGCCTTGAGCATCTGTTTTAAAGTATCAACCAGAGAATTCAGTCACTGTTGTGAAGCGGTACGCAAGCACACATCCTTTTATTTAAAGTAACCACAGTTGTCAAGCTCCGAATGACACAAATAAGATGAACACAAACCAACAAATACACAAAACCAACGTTGAATATATGAGCTGAGGCAGTTTTAAGGTGCATGAAAACACAGTTGAGTGTTTTGCCTGCCTGATGCTGAACTTCTCCCTGATCAGTAAAGACTGAGTGCGACAAATTTATAGAGTATCTACCGTAGTCATAGGGGTACTGTAATTGTTTGAGTGCCCTCTGCTGGACAGCACATGCCATAGCAACAAAGCCACCAGCTTATGTTGGCTAGCTCTTACTTGGAAAGTAACATCACTACAAAATTCAGATTATATCTTATGTTTCATAGTCACTTAACTAAAAAAAAAATAACAAAAATAAACAGGTTATGGCACTTTTATACTCTTATATTACTTTTTCTTGTTGTTGATCACGGATTTGTTATTAGTTTTACTTTCTGACCAGTGTTATTATTTAGTTATTCATGACATTGTGAAAGTTGTTTCTAAAAGAAGCCATCCTGATTCATGTGACACTGGTCCAAAAGGCTTTCTAAATACACGATTCATTCTCTGCATCAGAAAAACCTGGCAAACGTTCTTTGATCTTGCAATTATCTTCTTTATTTATAGGACCATCTTCTCTTCCTCCATTCTCTATGGGTGTAGAGTTATTTTGAAAGTGTTTCTTTACCAATATATAAAAAACAATTGAAATCAAGTAGGAAGGACCTCTTAACACCGCTGCTAAACCAAGGAAGACATACCTGTGGGATGGAGCACAGAAGATAACACCACGCATTGAAGTTTTCAAAAATACTGAAGAAAACCACTGTAATGGCTATTAAGGATCACATACCCTTAACCAACACCACATAGTAGCTTAGTGAGAAACATTAAAACTCATTCTATGTGAATGGTACCACAAACTAGACATTTTTGCTTGCAAAAGAATTGATAAAATACTTTTTGCTTATGAAGATAGTTGCAAAGTAAAAATTCCATCAACTTCCCTTTGTTTCTAAAGATGTTCAGATCACTTCAAGGTCTTAGATTTTTTGGGGCAGATTGACAGCTTGGGCTATTTTATGTAAAAATGAATAATACATCAGAAGTGCCCAAGGAAACAGGAAAATATCAGGAATCTGATATTAGAAATATCAGGAAATATCAGGAATCTCCTGGAGATCACTATTGTTTGTGTTTAACTAATACCTTCAGCTGTTCAGTGTGATTTTCTTTCATTTATTTTTCTCTCAAATAACAGTCTTATTAAAGACTTAACAGTCTTGTCAAACTACCTGCAAATGATGTAAATTTGAGTACCTTTCCTCTTGACGGCAAATTGTACAATCTTTTAAATTGACTCAAAAGATGTTAAAAGTACACGCTTAATTCCAGAAAGTCTGTCACTGATATTAAATGATTTTTGCACAATGTAAAAGCTTGACTGACAAGTTGAGAGTTTAAGATGCAATCTTAAGCTTTCTCTTTTTCAGGGATTCTGGACTGACCGAAACCTGAGTCCAGAATTAGTATCTGACCACCATTTTTGATCAGTGGCCTCACGCACTACAGTATAACAGAACAAAGCACGTCTATCTGTAAAGAGGAAATGCGTGAACCTTTTTTGTACCCTTATTTGCCTTACCTGTAGGCATTGGAGTCGTACAGCCTGCAGGCCCCTCGCTGCCCACAGCTTGTGCTTCCCCATTTCAAGCATGTCTTGTCAATCAGCGCACCAAAATAAACGGGTGCTGGAATCCCAGCTGCACAGAAACAAGCAATAATGTCACAAAATGTCACAGGAAAATACATCTTTTTAGCAATCAGCTGTATATTTTCTTAGTGGCAGGCTACGCGCTGCAGTAGTGGCAGTAGGTGGATTGGACTGTGGGGAGTATCCCTGTACTGGGCACTGGTGAGACCCCCACCTTGAGCGCTGTGTCCAGTTTTGGGCTCCCTGCCACAGGAAAGACATTGAGGGGCTGAAGCAGGTCCATAGAAGGGCAACAAAGCTGGTGACAAAGGGCAATAAATTCTGGAGCACAAGCCCCATGAGGAGAGGGTGAGGGAGCTGGGGGTGTTCAGCCCGGGGAAGAGGAGACCTTATCGCTCTCTCCAAATCCCTGAAAGGAGAGTGTAGAGAGGTGGGTGTCATTCTCCTAGGTCACAGACAATAGGACAAGGGGAAATGGCTTCAAGTTGTGCCAGGGGAGGTTCAGGTTAGATATTACGAAATATTTCTTTCCTGAAAGGGTTGTCAGGCATTGGAATGGGCTGCCCAGGGAGGTGGTTGAGGCACCATCCCTGGAGGTATTCAAGAGAAGAGTTGACATGGTGCTAGGGGATATGGATTAGTGTTGGGTTGGTGTTGTTTTGGGTGTGGTGTGGGGTTGGTGTGTAGGCTTTTTTGTTCGTTTGTGGTTTGGGGGGTTTGGTTTGGGTTTTTTTTGTGTCTTTTTTTTTTGTTTTTCTTTCTCCATTGGTTGGACTACATGATCTTAAAAGGTTCCTTTCCAACCTAGGTGATTCTGTGATTCTGAATATTTCCTTTACTTGGTGAGAGGAACTATATGCAGGGATACCCTCTCTGTCCCTGGGAAATGTGGTCTGATGGGTTTGGCCAGGCTCGTAGTCATGCACATTGATTTCTCAAGCACAATTCTGGCTTCCACCACCCCTGGCTTCCAGCGCATGATAAGGAAATGGGCATGAACTTGAGTGTAAGAAGTTCCACCTAAAAGTGAGGAGGAACATCTTTACTGTGAGAGTGTTAGAACCCTGGAACAAGCTGCCCAGAGAGGTGATGGTGTCTCCTTCTTTGGAGACATTCACTCACCTGGAAAAATTCCTGTGCAACCTGCTCTGGGTAGACCCACTCTGGTGGGGGGGTTGGACTCCAGAGGTCCCTTCCAACCCCATATGATTCTATGATTGTATGATTCTATGAAGGGGCAGCTGGACTGGTGGTGCATTTGAAGCACTGAACTGTTGCATAGTTCCCCTCTTCTTATGCATAGCCTAAATTATCCACAGTAGTGGACAGTCTTATCTGCCCGATTGAAAGTCAAGCGTCCAAAATCCTTAGCATGACTTGGCCAGACATGAGCTTATGCTTTACTGCAAAAGCATGTCACACATGGGACAAAATCCTAGCTTTGCTGAAGTAAAGGCAAGTATTAGCTTCAGAGGGATCCAGGTTTCAGCATGTTCAAGGGCTGTGTTTCACATTAGTTTTGTTGTTACAGGAGCATCCTGCATTCTTACATAGGAAATAATTTATTTTGTAAAAACAGGTATACTCATCCTGTTCTGCCCTAGGATTAAGAGTCTGAACTCAGAAATCAATCTATACTGTGTATTACAATCATCATTTTAGAGGTTCCTTAGAGAAGGAAAATGGAAGCACATCAATTTTGATCTCTGAGTCACTGAGGAGAAATGCCAACTTTTTTGAATCAGCGATAATGGCTCTACCCCTTCTTGCAATGGAAGGAGCATGCTGACTTCAGGGAAAAAAAAAAAAAAAAAAGAAGAATCTTCAGGAACAGGCCAGGATCTAAGAGCTGTTTCAAGATGCATTTGGTTTACAAATGGCGGTTGCGTTGGTGTCATTTAAAGCCATCCGAGCAAGGACTTCAGGCAGAAAAATTTCTCTTACCTAGCATTCTCATAATAAGTGTGTATAGACCAACTGCAAGAGATTTCAACTCTGGCTGAACACATCTGAAAGAAAGAGGAATAAGTATGAACTATTTGCCTATCTAGTGCTCAGATATGCCTATTAAACTGCTGTTAATTACCCTGAATTTAATACTCTTAATGACAGAAAGCTGAGCTTTGAAAGGAGAGTGCTTCCTACGTCTGCTCAAAATACATTAAGTGGTATAAAAAGGGTGAATTAATCTATTGGTTTCCATCACATGACTCCTGGGAAGTCCAGTCACTAAGTATAATTAAAGAAGTGAAATTTTAAAGTCATAATCACAGTCTACCCTAGTCTTATTGAAGTGGGCTCTCAACTGCCTCAAGTCCCTGGCTTACATTTTCCTCACTCGATGGCATATGTCACTTACTCACCTGATGGGAAATATCATATTTCCCTAAGACAAAAATATGGCAAGTAGCTGCCCCAGCGTGACATCTTTCTGTTCCTGAATGACATTCCTCCATACAATGCCACATCCCGAACTACACAAAGCCATCTCGCAATCTACCCATCTGTCTCCTGGGGAACCACGCTCCAAGCACCAGAAATGGACACTGCTCTTGAATCCACTACATATCCAGCCTCTGCCGTCACCTGGTAAATACTAACGTGGTCAACACTCAGACATCTCGCAAAGATGAGGAAGTTTGCTTTCTCATTTCCATGCTCATTTAGGAGGACATAGTGCCCTTAGGACTACCGTTACATTTGCCGCTAATGTATTTTTTCTACTGGGTGAGCTCTCTCTTTAGAGAAAAGGTTCATGAAAAGTATGTGCTAATTTGTGTATGTGATTCCAGAGCACATCTTTGTATGCCTGCGCTTCTGTACTTCAACAGACATGAGCACAGAAGCCTCAGAGGTCCTGAATTTCAAGGTATCTCATAAGGACAATCTGTTAGGGCAACCCCAAGTGCAGAAATCCTGAAAAAAATGCATGGCATTTTCAAAAGCCATCCAGCCACAATACCCAAGCGGAGAAGGAGAACGCGTTCTGGAAAGCCTGGGCAGATGACAGGTGTCAGAGAAACCATTGGGCAGTAGTTGGAAGCAACACACTAGATCTGACATACAGACAGCAGCAAAGAGAAGTTCCTTGCTGACAGCTATAAACAAATGGGAAGTGACAGAACTCATTAAAGAAAGCATCTTATACTGCAAAAGAGTCATTTTTGCTAAGGAAAAGAGAGAAATCTAAACATAATTTTGAGCCCCCTCATTGGAAAGCCTCAACCTTTGGTACAGAGTTTTACTTACCTAAACATAATCATGTATGCTGGGGTACCTCCCAATGCGTAACAAAAGCCACTTATGACCTGTATTACTGTATAATAAATAAAATTCCTGGAACAATCTTCACTTTTTGGACATTGCCCCAAGGTGGCAGAGTTATTTCCTGTCCATGAGCTGCTGGCTGCAAGGCAGCTGCAGTTATGGAAGACCTGGAAGACACAAAGCAGATTTGTTAGGTCACTGCTTATGCAGTGGGGAATCCTGCCTTCAGACACAGGCAGCACCTGAAGCCTCCCTAAACACCTCATTCCTATCTTATTTGCCTTTCTTGGGGCAATGGGCAGCAGCTTCTTCTTTTCTTTCCTTTCCTACAAAGAGCGTTCAGAGTTAGAAGGGGTGTTCTGTGCCAGCATGTTTTTTGCCAAGCGATGTTGCAAGACTTTTTTGGAAGATGTTTGGAGTATCTGCCCGACCTCTGAGACTGGCACCAGCTTTTGTGTCCCCAGGAGGCAGCTTAAAGAGAAGTGTGAAGCTCAGGGAGCTGTGTCTTTTGCTACCAGGGGACATTACCTGCTAGCTGACTCATCTCCGTGAAAAGCACCTGGATCACAGCTCTGTCTCTACTGATGCTGATCCACCAGCGTTACCTCGTGGCTGTAAGCAGCAGCTACCTGCCAAGACACAGCTCATGCAGAGCCCTGAGATCAGCAGTAGGAGCTGATAGTTTAGGAGCTTTTAGCTTTTAACCAAGCCTGAGAAGCTTGAGGAATGCGCTGAGGTAGGGGGAACTGTGAGCCACAAACCTTAACCTCTACCGAGACAGACTTGTATGGGACGCAGTAATTCCACTGCGTCGGGAGCTGCTGAGCCCTTCTCCCATGCCTCCCCTCTTAAGATTTTAAGCATAGTATGCCTTTTTTGAGAAGGTGACCATAGACATCAAATGGAAATGAGCCACAAAGAAAAATCTGCTGGGAGAGAAAATTCTGGCTGACTGCAAGACATGGCTCTAAACTGTGTATCCATGGGAGGGATCATCTGGCACCACAAAACATGGGCATGACACAGTCCAACGAAGGCTTAAGGGCTATCCGTGGGCTGGAGCTGCCTCGCTGTGTCTCTGCCCATCACCCCCAGAACTCTGGGCTGAGCAGAAATCAGTCACCCAGAATAAGAAGCAGTATATCTTGCCATTCCGAGTCTCACAAGGAGGAAACATTGAGGATCCCCTCAAATCATTCTTCATAATTACACATTAATGATCTGTATCAGGGAAGATGCTGCACTGTCTTACTGTACTTCAATTTGGCTAAAAACCTCGAGGCACCCAGAATGAGGTTTGTCCAAGCCATGGACAAACTTCAGGCAACGTGTAACCACTTTGAATTGTTCATTTCCCCCTCTTATTCAATTCACAAAAGATGAGATCTACAATCACAAGAACCTAGGGTTTTTTGCTTAATGTGCATTAACTCAAAGAAATCCCTCTCTTCTGTGCTCTTTGTAGCCAAAAATCATAAATACTTTGCTGACTGGTGACCAGTAACTTTTGCTTCACTTAAATTACTAAATCACAGATGTTACATGGAAAATAAGCCTGTAAAAAACCTCTAGAAACTGAAGCAGGGTCTTACCACGTTCTTTCCATGTCCTTCTGAAGCCGTGCACCCAGCCAGGCATGCTGAAACATACGTGAGTCCGTTGTCTCCACAAACAGGATCCCACATATTGGAGGCACATTTGCAGTCAGAGTTGCACTCAGAAAATACGGCATTTTCATGGTATGGAATGGGTTTGCTTGGAAGTTAAGTTCAAACAAGTGTAAGAGCATAAGAACTTTTAATTCCGTTTTGAGGTCAGCGTAGCCCTTCTGTGTGGCAGTGTTGCTGTTCTGAAACCCGCCTCATACAACCAGATGCACTGATATGAAAGTGGTTACTAGGTTATAAAGAATTTTAGAACAAATGAAAATGTTGCTACTGATTTTGGGTGGCAGGTGTAGACAGAAAATAAAAAGGAATAGCTGAAAGGCTTTGAGACGTCAGCTCTCCATCCCCTAATTGTGTAGAGCACTAGCAACACTTAACAGCCCTATCAACTACATATTTAGCTGTTGGTAATAATGCACCCATTATAGAAACTAGATCTCCTGGTCTCCAAAATTAAAAATACCCCTTTTTTAAAGCCTAGTCTAACTCTTCCTAGAGGATACGGAGATTGCAGCATTCCCTTTTACTTTCAGACATCTTTTAGGTATTGAGATCTGAAGCAAAGAGGGATGTCTTCCCTTATCCTCTCCTTTCTGGTTTAATTATGTGCTTGCCATCTCTGTCACCTCAGTGCTTAGTAAGCCTGTTCCCTTGTCCACCATTTGCATTCTGAGTGAAAACATTGCAGGATAAAGGACAAGCAACAAACAATTAGTCCTCTGGTTCCAACAAATATACACATCCTTGGCATCCTGCCTTTCCAGTTCCACATTTTCAGCTGTGAAGCAGTATGGCTCGTAAACAAACCGTAGTGACAAATTCTTGAACTGTCAGATGCAGAGAAGTTCACACTAGCCATGAGGTACTCTGAGCAGGCTGGACATGAGGCAGAGAAGACCCATGTGCAAGTGTGTCACTGGGGCCCTTGGACAGACAGGTCCTAGCACTCATCTCCTGTATTGGTGTCTTTACTTACTCCAAGAATAAAAGAGCAGCCTTTAACTGTTAAATCCCTGTTCTCTCTCAAGAGGACAGAACATGGTCAGTAGGCATAAAAGCTTCATTTCGGTTTACAGCAGGCTGAGAGACTAGCACATTGCAGTCCTGTTTCTGTTCAAGATAATTTACCAATGTTCTCTGTTACATATCCTTCACCCTTTTGCTGAATCTGAATACGCTTTGGTAGAAAATTGTTTCTGGTGTAGAGGCAGACTGTGTGAAACAGCGATACCATCCCACATACAACCTACATTGGAAATGATGCAATTTTGCTAATGTATTTTTGATTAATCTTTAACCAGTATTCTGCTGTGGCAGGCTGACCAACAGAACTATCAGAATCATGACACGTGATAATGTTCATTTTCTCGTGAGCATTGCAAAAACATATTCCTCTTTTAACCTTGATGATGTGGTACAATTTTTGAACTATTGGTGCCATGGAGAAAAACATATTTTATTTTATACTCACCCTTCATAGGATACTGTCATTCCTGCTACCACATTGTTCTCACAGCCAACAAAAAAGTGCAAAAGGGAAATGACATAAGCCAGAAATGACATGGTAAATGCAAACTTGGTTGCTCCAATGATGCTCAGTTTGTACTTTTTCATTATGAGCCCTCCTAGGAAAATCCCAATACTTACAGGAGGTAAGGATGTCAAGCCTGAAATAGACAATAGAAGGGAAGTGTCAAAATAGAGTCATGGGTTTAAAAGCCAACCTCATGAGTTTAAGAGCCGAATTCTACACTCAGTTTGATATCCCTGGCAGCTCCATGTTGTATTATGATGACTCTAGGTGGCTTTGTGCTCAGCCTAACCCCTCGTTTGCCTATGCTACCTTTGAAGTGCCTAACTGTCAAAACCTACTTCCATTGCAAGGCACTTCTCAGATGTTGCAGCGTTTAAAACTCCCACACCCCATTCATTGCATATTTGGGGTTCCCCTGCTATAGTGTAATAAGTATTAATAGACTAGACTAGACTAGAATATTTATTCTAGTCCTATAGGCACCAAAACTGTAATTTGTATGCTGCCTTTATACAATTCGAGTTCAGGAGAGATCGCCATTTACATCAGCCTTTTCTCCAAGGAATTCAGGCCCAGAAAATGCACGCCAGAACTTCTCCCCACGCACAGTACACAGTGTAACTCACCTATGAGAAAGTTAGATTTAGACGTAGATTGTCCATACTGCTGTTCCATGTACTTTGGTTTGTAAGTCAAGAAACCAATAAAGCTACTGAACTGTAACAGTGAGCAACACAAAAGCGTAAAGTACATTCGATTACTCAATACCTTTTTCATGGAGGTACAGAAATCTGAAAGACAAGGATATATGAGTTGGCTTTGAAAGATGCATGGCATAATTACAGTTGAGTAATCTACGAAAATTAAGGAAAAATCCTTTTCTCAGTTGTCCAAATGCAAGTCCGACCTATCTTCATTTACATGTGTCTGAAAGCAAAATCAGGTTCTTGAAAAATACCCGAGCTTGAGATGCAGGAAGAGAATCCTAGAAGATGACAGAAGTACGGGTTAAATCTGGTGCTCTAGTGAGTTCTGCACATGAAGACTGAGGCTCCACACAACAAAGACTTCTTTCAGCTTAAAGGAATATCATCACAGGTTCAAGGCTAAGCGAGAGGATCCTTTGTGGAGATGCCCAATGTCTTCCATTGGGATCTGAACAAAGACAGGAGAATTTGACTAACGATGTAAAGCCATCCCTTCCCCACACAATTCCACCCATTTCTTAGCCTAATGACTGCCCAATCAGAGCCGATATTCAATCCTGCTGTATTCACCTCAGACACCAATGAGCTTCAGCGGCTCCATGGGCTCTGTGATCATCAGAGTAATTTGACTTTCCATATTGAGAAAGGAACTTCCTAATATTTTCTTTAGATCCTGCTACAAAAATAAATGCATTTTTTCCTCTCTTCAAATACCTTCTAGCACAAAATTTTATAAGTAGGTGCCATTGGGTGATGATGCATTGTTGGTGATACATACAGAACTTCACAGTCTCGAAGAAGATCTTAGACTTCTAATAATCTTCAGTGGACCCCCTTTTCCTGGAGATAGCTAACTGGTTTTGACTGAAGTGCAGTGGAAGCAAGATATTCTGCAGAACTATTAAGTTCCCAGTGTACATTGTGCCTCTTTTTCTTCAAATCTATACATAATCAAACACTTGCCTTTCAGTATTACTGAACACTTCCTTGGCTTAGGTTTTGCAGGAGGAAGCATCTGCCTCGTGGCGTCCGTGTTTTCCAAGAGACCAAATGAAGTTTTGCCATTATTGGCTTCCTCTGGCTTTTTCTGTCTCTTTGGCAGGAAGCAAAATGGAATAGCAGCTAGGAAATTAGTTACTCCAGCTATTAAAAAACCAAGCCACCACGCACCCACCCAGCGGGAATCCTGTGGGGTGATAGTGATGCTTCCTAGAATTGAGGGAAACAAACACAAGATACGTAAATAAAGAAACTGAAGCTTTACACCCTTTATCTGCTAAAATAGCTACATTTCACAATGTCTGACTTTCAGTGGTACCAATAATCATCTAATGAGAGACTGTTCATGCAGTGAAGGCATGAGGAGTCATAACCTCAATGCTGTTATGTTTCCTCTGCCTCTGTACATGACATTCTGACTGCCATCTTGTGGCATACATGGCAACACAGAGGTCTTTATCCAACACGTAGGAAACCAAAACAGGTGGCAGAAAGGCCTCAAGCACGGGGTCCCTTTCAGGGTAGATATTTCTACTGAGACCATCCTCTGAATGAACTGAATTGTGTTGTTCAGTATTAAGCATATGGACACTCTCCGTGGCATCGGCAGGATTAGCCACAACATTAAAATCTGTACTGCAAGGAAGACAAGGCTAGTTGGTTGTATTTTTCTGATTTATGCTGGCATGTTTTGGTGGTGGATCAACACTAAAAAGACTTTTCACTGCATGACTAGAATTGGTTCACTGTCCTTAAGCGAAATCAAGCATTGGCTTAACAAAAGGCAAAGACAGAATAGTTCAAGTGTCTAGCTACTGAGAGCTTCTCTGTCCTGCTAGTAAAACAGGATCACCCAATGCTGCTGCTGCCCCTTTTCCTGAAAAATCCATCACTAGTCCACAGTGTCTGAATTCCCACCCAGCTGGTGCAGTGTGTGGGAATCTGGGCTGGCCAGGAAACATCACCTCAGAGATGGCCCTGCGTCCTTTTCCATTGAAAGGGAGCAGGATGCAGGTCCAAGGCACATCTGTTCCCTCTGCCATGTTGAAAACGTGATTAAATACGTGTGTTTTCTTTTTACCTGAATAAGCAAGGGCTGGCAAAAAGTGTATAATGTATTGCAAACACCACGTGAATTGTAAATAACATAATATGTTCAGTTGAAAGGCTGGATAATCCACCAAAACCATAAAGGCGTTATTTTATCAGAATTCTTTGATCATGGTACCAGTTTAGTACAACTTCTTGGTCTGTGAGAGTTCTTGGTACTAATTTTTAAAGTTAAATATGCATTTCAATGCTTTAATCCTAAAACATGGTTCTAAAATACAATCCCTCTCTAATTCTGCCTTTACCCTAAAGGCTTCTAGTAATTTAATAAAATTTTCATGAAGTATATAATAAAATTAATAATCTCAATATAAATTAAAAATAAATTATATTAAGGTAGTAATATAATAAAAAATATGCAAATATGTAGAGGAACCTGTTAGCTACAATTATTAGTTAACTTTCACTTTACCTCCATTTTGCTTACCTAAATCCACAAAACCAATGTCCACATACAGTTTTGCACATAAAGATCCCAACAGGAAACCAAACATTGGGCCCAACATGGCTATTGTGTGCAAACATGCTGAAAATATAATGAAGGAGATGCTAGTACATTTTAATGTCTGAATGTTTTCTTCTGCAGAAGATGATTCACTTCTTACACTACAAATCTCTCAGTTTATTTCATGTTTAGATTACCTACATACACAGGAACATCCTCTTCTTTGGCAAAATCATCAAGATAAGAGATGCCCAATGGTGTTATTGGTGTCTCACCAATTCCACGTAACATGTTTCCCAGTAAGATATATATCCACATGTATGATGACGGTTCCTTCTCACAGCCTGCAGATAATGGGTTTGCATGTTTGTAATAGAATAGTTGAAAGGGAAACAATGACAAATCACAGGAAATTCAGCACATGAAATAATTATAGTTTAGAATTTGCAGTATTAGCAGCATTATCCTCATGGAAGATTAAAGAAAGGCCATCCTTTTACCTTTTAATAATCTTTTAATAATACTTTTCATTGTATTTGGTTTCTAGAAATACAGGTAAGTATCACCCTTAAGAAAAAAGGTCCATGTAAAAAAAATATGGCCAGATTGATATTGTCCTACATATACATATTCTGGCATATACAAGATGTATCTTTAGAAGTTTGAGATGGTTTCTGAGGCACAGCTTGGTTCTTTCTTTGTCTGTCACACACAAAGCAACAAGTAAAAGAGCTGTATTCCATGTAGTAAGCAAAATCATAGAAATCTCCATTTATTTCCAGTTAACCCTGTGAAGTTTCACGTCATTGCATGCTATCTCTGTCACCTGCCCAACTCTAGGTCCTGGGTAACTGAATCTCTTCAGAGATGTCTTCGCAAACTGTCTCAGCTTCCCCTTCAGTACCGGGTGATTTTATTGTAATTTGGAAGCGTGAACATAGGAAACGGGGGATCTGGATATTAGTAAGTTGTATTTCCTGGGTGTTCCTTCTCTAAATGAAGTGCACAAAGTGCATTTAAGTGTTGGACTAGATCATCTCCAGAGATCCCTTCCAACCCCATATGATTCTATGATAGAGGCTGAAGTTGGAAATCTAACTGAGAATCTTGCATGGCGCAATGATCTACTTCACTTGCAACCAAGGATAAAATTAACTCTTCTGTTTGTACTTACAGTTCCTTACCTGATCGTGAGAATTCCAACAAGGTTTTGTTCCCATCTTGATGTAGGGAACAGGGATTTATGCTTGAAGTTAAGTTGGCTGAAGAAGCTGTATGTGATGCTGTCTCATACTTGTAACTGAAAACACACAACAGTAGGCTTAAAAGCAGTGTTCATGAGGGAAATACTAGTGTGGTAAGGCAGCAATCACTTGACTGCTGTTTATTTAAAGAGAAAGGTATCTCTGCTTAACTATCAAGACAAAGAGTTGCTAAAGGAGCAAAAAAAAGATTATTTAAGCCCATTTTGGAAAAACATAAAACAAATAAAAGTTCGAAACAACTGTCTAGAAAACATAACATTTTAAGCTGTAAAATTCAAAAGGACTTTTGTAAGTAATTCAGGTAGAACTGAACTGTCAGTATGGAAATTTAGGTTCAGGTCCAAGAGAGCTCCCTGTGCTCACTCCACAGCCAAGGAGAAAAAGAATGTCTTGAATGTGAGTCCTGCCTTTCATCATAGGTATTTATTTTTTGGGGTTGGGGGGAGGAGGAAGTCATCCTCAGGAGGCACTTGATAATTGCCTGATAATTGAAAGAAAGAACTGAAGAGAGGCTGAGAGAGCTGGAGTTGTTCAGCCTGGGGAAGAGGAGACCTTATCGCGCTCTCCAACTCCCTGAAAGAAGGGTGTAGAGAGGTGGGGATTGGTCACTTCTCCCAGGTCACAGACGATAGGACAAGGGGTAATGGCTTCAAGTTGCGCTAGGGGACATTCAGGTTAGATATTACGAAATATTTCTTTCCTGAAAGGGTTGTCAGGCATTGGAATGGGCTGCCCAGGGAGGTTGTTGAGGCACCATCCCTGGAGGTATTCAAGAGATGAGTTGACATAGTGCTTGGAGATATGGATTAGTAGTGGATGGTGTTGTTTTTGGATGTGGTGAGGTGTGGGGGTTTTTTTTGGTTGGTTTTTTTTTTGGTTGTTTTTGGGGTTTTTTTTTGTGTGTGTTGTTTTGGTGTTGTGTGTTGTTTGTGTTGGTTTTGGGGGATTTTTGTGGGTTTTTCTTTCTCCATTGGTTGGACTAAGATCATCATCTTAAAAGGTCCCTTCCAACCTAGGTGATTCTGTGATTCTGTTGTCTAACAGCAGGTGAATAAAGTCGGTATCTAAAAGACACTCTAGCTGTATTTGCAGGGAAGCAGAGCAATGTTGTGGGGCAGCAGTGGAGCAGTTCAGGTGCTGGAACTGTTTGGCTGTTTTAGCGTGATCCTTTTCCCAGATGATAGGAGCCCTGCTGAGGTGCAAAGTACGATTAGCTTAAGGAGACCCAACACGCTAAAGCACACATTCTGCTTCTAGGAACTGGGCTGGCTCTGTTAGATAGGGCAGGCTTACTTTTCAGGTGGAAACAAAGAGCATGCATTGGGAGAAACAGTGCAGGACAATTATTTCCTCATAAAAATTCAGGCACAGATACACGAGAAACTGGGTGAGTTTCCCAGTGGAGTTGAGCAAGATGCATAGTTCGGCTTATTGCAGTGGAAAATACAAGTCTGGTGCTAGTCCAGGATCCACTGTCATGATAAAAAACAGCATTCCTTAGTTTTCTTTTTAGAGTAGTATACGTAAAATTATGCTAATACATTTAAGAGAGCAACAGAAATATATCTTAGTCTATGCTGTCACTGTATCAAAGCTATGGCTAGAAACATCATCACATAAAAGCAGCACACGATAAATCTCTGAGGCTGGAGAAGATGAATAAAAAATAACTTAACACCTTTGTGTGTTGTTTTCTCAACGAGTGGAGCCCGAATCCCTGATTTTACATGTTATTCTAACGTTATATTTCATGTAGAAATGTCACTCAATATGAAGTTACCTGCTCAGAGCTTTGAGGTCCTGTTCAAAACAGCACAAACTTATTCTTAAAATCATACAGGTGGATTCTACATCCCTTATCATTTTACTGTGGTTCATAATGGTTTGGCTTCCCTGCCTTCGTGATTCTCACACCGCTATTAGCAACCAACGATGCCACGTTCTTAGGTCGACACTGATTTTCTCATTAATGTGTTCTTATTGTTAGCAATTTAGGAATAGTATATAATTCATGAAAGCAACAGCACCATCACAGTAGCATGGCTGGAGATTTTCAAAGAACAATATATTTTATTTGAACCTTGAATTTTCATAAGATTTTCATATAATGAATAAAAATAATGTAAGGATTTTGTAAAATCAATTCCTTCTCTGCTTCTTTTCTGAGCAAGTCTGACTGAAATCTAAAACATTTTGATTTTCCGAGTTTTTTTGAGAAGTTGAACTTTTACTTCAGAAGAACCATATTTTTCCAACCAGAGGAAATGAACAGCAACATGTATGTCTGTCAAACATGATTCATTGCACGTCAAGGTGACGCTCTATAGGCCTATAGTGAATCTAGGACTTAATATACATCAAGTTTCGTTCAAAAACCAGACAGCAGCATCCAATTTCAATGTTAGGTTACCCAAATTGATCTTGATTGGTACTTACTATCCCATGAAGAAATGAGGCATTGCTGTTAAAAGACTTCCCAAAGCCATAGTGAAGCATCCAGCAGCGATTACTTTGGGCCTGTGAAGTTTAGCTCCAAAGTAGCTTACAAATGCAATTACCAGCAAGTTACCTGGAAGGTAACAAACCAAAATTAATGGCAGATGCTGTGCCTCATACTTCTCTGAACAGTTTTCTGCATGTTAGGGATTATCAATTACCCATCTCAAAGCTCCCATCGATGAACCCAACAGTAGAGGAGGTCAGGTCAAACCTTCGTTCAATCTGAGTGATGGAGCTTTTCATGATTGTACCAGACAAAGTTTTACTCAAGTAGCTGAATGATAAAGCAGCGAGAAATGCCTGAGGAAAGATTAAGACAGAAAATGGGAGGTAGAAGCGGGGAAACTGGTCACAGAGGGATCAAATAAGCTTAAAACTTTGTGGAGCAATCATCATCATGGGTTAAGTTTGTTACTCAAATTGCAGTGACAACATTGTGTGTGGACTTTCATGTACCTCAGGGTGGTCTCTCAGCAATGTTTTCTCCTGCTTTGGTTTTCCCTGCTGGAGAAGGCTGGTGTTTCGTGTTGCACTGAGAGCAGCCACTTTAGGTTCAGGTTTGCAATGGACATCTTAATGACCAAAAAGCCTGATTTTCCCCTCATCGCTGGCTAGAGGTTTTCCAAAGTAGACATCCAATGGACTGTGAAACTTAAATTTGGCAAACAACTCACTGGAGACTGCTTACTTTACTGGCATCCTGAGGCTAAATTTGGCAAAAAGCTGAGGCCCCATATTAGGCAGCCAAAATGGCGGGATTTCTAAATTTCTAGGTATTGCAGAAATGCAATTTTTGCCAGAGAAAAAGTACCTCATCAAGATAAATTTAATGACATTATTCTAACCTAAAATTAATCTTAGCCCAAATTATCTTCTGCTTGAGCCTCATGTCACTTATTTCAGGCCAGTTTATAACTGATTCTAACTCAAATAGGTATGGCATCAAAATGAAGGCCTTATGCAAGCTCTTATGATAATCCAGTATGTGGAAGGTGGTAAAGACTGATTGAGCTAATCCCTGTCTCAAATGATATATTTTGAAATGTGTGGATTATGGTTCTGTCACCTTTGTGACATTTATACATAACATATGGTTAGGTATACCGTCTACTTCATAAAGGAAAGCTTCATATTCTTTGCAATTTTATAGTTGCTCCCACCAACACACATTGTGGCTTCTGAAAATAAAGATGTATTTGATAAAAAGTTAAACTAAATTTGTTTAAATATTATCCAACTATTTCAACATAGTCTAAAAAACAAATAGACATTGCTCACTGGGTAAAAGTTCCAATTCAACACAATATTGGGTCAGTAAACAAAAGCAAATACAAATTTAGATTTTGCAACACTATCTACTTTAAGAAATTAAGCCAATCCAGGAAGTAAAAGCTTGAAAACAGGTATTTTTACCCTTGCTTTTTCAAGAAACAAGAGAAAAATCTCACAAATGCAGGTTTGTCCTAACATGTTTTAATTTTCCTGAGTTTGAATGGCAAAAGGTATGTGAGAACCACCTTTCTTGCCTTATAGCAGTGGTGTTCTCGTGGGTTTTGGTCGAAATCAGAAACTGCTGTTAAGCATGAAAACAGAAACAAAAATTACTTGGGTATTTTGGGTTTGAAAATGCAATCTCCAGGTAAACCACCACCCATTTGATGGGCTGGTGAAGAACAATAACAGTTTGCCTTTTATTATCTCCAAGGTATTGTGTCTGTTAAACTCTAATTGCCATCAAGCTGGACATAGATCCACAGTTGTGCAGCATTGCCTTCATACATGATGGCAAAGTTAGTCCTGTGAGTTTCCCAGAGAGATTAGATTCTATTTATGCAGGTCTATAGAAGTGGCAAATGTGAGCCAGATAAAATAAAAAAAAACATAACAACCTTGGCCTGCTTCTTGAGACAAACTATTTTGGATTTTTGATAAACTTGCAATTACCTATTGTTTTCCATTAATCTTTCATTTTACAGACTTTCTTAGAGAAACGTGTCCCTGATCGCAACTCCTCTGAGTCCATGGAATTTAACCTCAGATGACGCTGGCTGAAAAAGCAGTCAAAACAAATCCAAACACATCACTATCAAAAGAAATCTTGCCATTATAGTGTTTGCAGCTCAGCCAGAAGCAATAAATACTAAGGCTTTAAAACAAAAGCAAAGTTCTCATTAAATGTTTACTTGCATTGTTCCGTCAATTCTGCTCGTGTTCTCCTGAAAGCTTGGATGCTTTGGGGAATAAGTGGACTGTTTGACCTACAGCCCTAAATTAGATGAAAGTCCTAGAATACAGCTTACATAACCCTATTTTGGGCTTACAAGAATGGGAGGTAATAGCAACCTTCAGACAACAGGGTATCATAACCACCTATTTTAGGATGCTTCAAGTTTTCCACTGGAGGTTGCTACCTCTCTTCAATGACAAAAAAGGGGATCTATTGAGAGTAAATATGTTAAATCAGGAATTCTTATTTTCTTTAGGATGAAGACAAGACACAACCCTTCCTTGTACCTCCAGTACATATCCAGTTCAAGAAAAAATAGGGGGAACAGGAATGGTGATCTGTCGTGTCAGATCTTGAACAGAATTTCTTAACATATGACACGAGCAATTTGCAGTGATATTGATAAGGCACCAAACCTTCAAGCCAGTGCAACAGGAAGCCTCCTTTTTGACTCGTAGATTTTTCTTTGCTTCATCATCCAAAAGCTGGGCAGGATCTGCTTCCTGATCTGACCCATTGACACTGTTTTCTTTAGTTTCCATAGTCATGGTTGATTTCTTTATTGACCAATCTGAACACAGAAGAAACACAAAAATAAATACAAAAAACACATATAGCAAAATAGACTTGCTTAACGACCTTTCTGATTAAACTGCAGTTACAGGAAAACACTGAGATGTTGGAAATGAACCTTTTCACTGGAAAGGCTTTGGTTCAATGGCTTGGGTGTTTCAAAGTTAAATTCCAAAGTGCCTTGTTATGACATCTTTCTTCTCAAATGAAATAGTCTTCACTCTCCCCACTACCTCCCACTCCCCCCATCCTTTCTTTTTTTGATCTAGAATGACTTTTAACACTAAAAAGACAATTTCCGCAAAAGACTAAGGGACAAAGTCTCTGTCCAAAAATAAACTAAAATTGTCAACAAAACATCAGTGCTGAAACACAGGGAGTCCTAGTGAAGCTCTGAATTTGCTGACCGTGTGGCAATCACTGTTTGGTAAGGTCTCTGTGCTTAACACCATGCCACCCAACTTACACCTTCACACTGGTCTGTTGGAAAAAATTCTTAATGACAAAAAAAAAATTGATTATTTTAGCTACCTGACAAAGGAGATTATATGTTTATATGTTTTTTTCTTCATGTAATAGCATACATGGTATCCCTAATCCTCCTCTATTTGCAGAGTGCTGTCTATAACCGCTTTCCGTTTCTTGTATATAACTTCCTTATTTTTAATTGTTGAAAGACTTGTTTCATGATTAAGTTAAATTTGATTTTATTGCAATCAATAGTGCAATTCTTTAACTTTTTCTTTTCTCAGTTTTTTAAAACTCTATGTCTGAGAGATGGGTAAGCAATTATAAAGAATACTGCATTGAAAAGCTATAAGGGAGGTCTATGTATCTATTTGCAAAGTTTATTTAAAGAATTTAAACACTTGCCCGTTTGTGCAACTCCATCTGCAAACAGAACAGATTTCTAAAGTAAGATCCAGACGCCACTGCAGAGCCCCTTGGAACCTACAAACCTACTTTAGATCTGCGGGTCTTCAGACACAAAGGAGGCAAGAGTATTGACACTAGACACACCAAGCCAGAACACAGAAAACATAGCTCACAGGAATCGATTTGTTTCGCCTTTCACAGTACTGTCCTCATTTGAGAGAAGGGCGAAGGGGGCGGGAGAATGACACAGAGAGGTTTTCCATGCTTGAATGGAGATGAAAAAAAGTTGGACGAACTTTTCTGATGCTGGAAAAAGTCCATCTGCAATTGCAAATTACTCTGGTACAGGCCATATGGCAGAGTAACACTTTTCATAGCATTAAAAGGGTAGGCATTGCTCCAATACGTGATGAGGAAGAACAATTTTCTTCACTCAGATGGAAGAGGGCTAATATCTAGGGATGTTTCAGCCACATAAACAAACAGAGATTTAAGCAGTTCAGGAGCTTCTTGGACTTAAGTTCTTGAGCATGCCCCTGGGTACAAACGCTGGTACGAACAACAACTTTCCTCTCCCATTGCTCATACCTGCTTCTCATGCTCTTGACTCACTTAAGTACCACTGCCCTTGGTTGTACTCTAAGTCTGGGTCAGAACACATATCTGGACAAAAAAAAATACCTTTTCAATCCACTTGGACCCTCGGACAGAGAGAAAAAACAAATAGAGGAAAGGTTTTCCCCAAGTATGCATAACTACCAACAGAAATGCCTGTGAACTGAGATTCTTAGTGTTCGGGAAAAGTTAGTACATAAATACGTTTGAGCATCTGGTCCTCTGAAATTTATCTCTCTCTGTGTAATCTGAATACACTAGCTTCTCTCTGTTATTGTGATACATTAAGGGCTACAATAAAATATTGTAGTATTGAAGTATGTCATTGCGGGTCACAGGACCAAAGAGACCTCTTTGAGAGTTTGAAGGTACTATATGTCTTAGAATCTCAGTAGTGTGAAGCGAGCTTGAAGGTGGAAGTTAACTGGCTCAGCACTGTCAGCATTTAGCTCCTCCAGTGATCCAGGGGAAGGACTTCCAGGCAAGAACAGGGGTGATCAGCTCCTGTCAGCGGTGAATGACAAGTCTTATCATTGCTTTGCAAAGATGCTACTGGAGATGGCAGTACTTTTGCTGGAGAAGGCTAGGAGAGGGGGAAGGGAGCAAAAAGATGATGCAATTTTTATGGAGAAATGTTAGGGTGAGCTATGTGCGTGGATCAACAGTTGGAGCTGCTGGCAACATCTCCTCCTGCCCTCAGTTGACCCTGCTGTACATGGAAATCTGCTGGAGGTAGAAGAGATCAAGGCTGGGGAAATGCTATGCCACAAGAAGATTAGAAAAAAGATAAGAGGTCAATTCACAGTTGATGTCAAAATACATTAGCTGCTGAGCCTGAGAAATTCAAATATTGATAAAGTTGCAATTTTGGATTTATTTCACTAGTGTTTTTTTTTTTTTTTTTTTTTTTTTTCTGTGATTAATAAATCAACGATCTGCTTACAAGCAAAGTAAAAGCATGAAGCTTTCTGCACCAAATGTGTCCTTTCACTAATATGACTTCTCTAAAACTCCTATGCTTTGCCTGCCCGAGCCATTCTGCTATAATAATGACCTGAAGTAGTTGCAGTTGCAGAAAGATAAGTCAAATAATATATTGGTACTGTTTAAGTAGTCAGTCCACCTAAACAAAAATCACCCTGACTTCCTTCTCAAGGGAAGAAAACAATCCTCTCACCGAAAGCACACATAAGGAAAAAACCCACCAAAACTCCTGTGAGAAGGAAAGTTAACAATCTTTTTTCTCATTTTTCCATCAGACCCCGGGAATGTTTGACAAACTCATTTCATCTTGTGCTCAGTGCAGCCCCTTCTGAGAAACACTTTGGAGGGGCGAAGATCAAGGGTCTTAACTAATAATCGGTGTGGATCATTTGGGTTGGTGGGAGCTGAGAGCTTTCACAGCGTCGTGGCAAGCACACGGCACCTCACAAGATTGCTCCAGAATACAGCAGTTGGGCTTGCAAAGGGCTTCTTCAGTGCTTAAAGGTATATGACCTTATAGGGGCCATGGCCTAACTGTGCCTGTTAGGTAGATCTATTCCTTAGTGAACATTAAAAAACAAAAAAATAAAGCTTGGTTTTCTACCCCCGAATTTTATGCAAAATATAATGAATAAGAGCACCAATTTAAACACTTCAGCACGAATAACAGGTAATTAGTTTAAAAAGGTCAAGACAACAGTTTTCTAGAGCTTTTGTAGATTCTTATGAAGGAAAGATACAACGATGTTTGCGGAATTTTCTGAATCCAGCAGATACTGTAAGTCCCCAGGCTCACTGCAGTTGCACTCTCAAAGGCTATACCACCACCCAGTATGACTAAAAAACAATCACAAACCGTGCCACATTTCATCCAGTAGTTTAGGGAACTGCATTGATTAACACTGAATGCAGCACTAACCCAATTGTCCTATTGATTTTTAAGTACATTAATAAACCATAATAAGACCTCCTATGTTAACCTACTATGAGAAATGAATATCACAGTGCTGTGCAGACCTCAGTGCCATTTGCTTTGTTCAAGACATATGATGCTCACTGTTCAGAGACACACATACTAATATATGATGTCATCCTAAAAGCATTGACATTAATGACAGGAATGTTACTGGTGTTACAGGTCACGGGAAATGCAACTAGTACTACACAGGTAATGTTCATTAGCACAGACACTAAATGGCAACATTTTAAGGTTAAGAAAAACCAAAAGAATACTAAAGAGGTTCCTACCTAGGTTCTGTATCCACGACAACAGCAGTTATACCACCACACAAGTGCTCAAAAGTCAGAGTATTCTCTCCGCAAGCAAGGCTGTGCTGGCACTTGGTGGAAGAATCATTAACTTCTAACACAAACTATGGTTTAGGCAGTTTTAATCTTGTCTCCTCCCAGTTCTGCCCTCTGTTAAAGTCCCAAAATACATGTTTACCCACAGTGGTCAAAAATTAATTAGGTAGAAGATGTGCACATGTATACTTTCCGTACACTCTTGTGAAAGACCTTTTTTTCCTGAGCTTGTCAATATTGTAATAGCTCATACCTTCCCAGCATTTAAAAATGGGGTGTCCAAATTTTAGAAGTGTTCCTGGTTACCTATAGCTAAAACATATTTTGGTATGAAGATTTATTTTCATAGTCTGTGGCTGAAATCCATTCAGCTAAGACCTGCTAGAGCCAGCCAAGGACTTGCAAGGAAGAGAAAATATAATGCCTTGGGTGTATTGAACAAACGAGGTGCTCAAGAAACACTCATGCTTAGAACGCTGTTCAGATTTATAGTTCAGTGCTATCAACAGCCCGGGCAAACCCATTGTGAAAGTATATTGGGGCTGGGTGCACTTTGGAGCCGCCCTTTACCTACTTGCAGCTCTAGTTCAAAGAAACCTATTTTCCTGAGAAATATTCTATTTGAGTGTGCCCTTCTCGTGCATTATGTCCAATTCCTGAGAGTGACTGCAGTTAAAAGAGAAGTCATCTTTAAAGCATGGGAACTATGACTGCTGTTTGCCTGGATGTTAGGCCAAAAGGTGCCATTCCTTGCAGTTTGTGTGCCTTTCCCTGCCACCCACTGTCACCACACCCGGTCTTTTACTTGCTATCAACAAATACAACCTACTTAATAATGCTGACCTTTCAATAGTCTTAATTAGATTTTGCTTTCAATATTGTTATCGGCAATACTTTCACTGCTCATGACTTTTCCAGCTCTCAACCAGACAGCTCTCTTTAGCTTCCTAGAACAAAAATCCATCATCATCAAGAACACACTAGTCACCCCAAAGCTATGTCAGTGCAATTCAGGTGGAAGTATTAGTAAAATTATAAAATAAGAATGGAGGAGGAATCCAAATCACAAATCCAATCTGCAAACTCTAAAGCACCTTGTGTGAAAAGCCATGACTTGAGAACAATAAGAATTGCATTCCTTCCCACTCCATCAACTTCTAGTCATGACCAAATTATATTCTGGTTTTGAACTGACAGGGTCGTTTAACTTTAAAAGCTCTTCCTCTCAATCTGATACTTAGGACTCAACCTTGATCATAAATGAAGAGAACATAAATTTTCAATCTGTTTTAGTAGGTAAACAAAGTAATCATGCTTCATAATTTAATGAAAAATAGGCTCTCTTGATTCTGCAACAAGTCCTTGGAGCCCTTAGTTACCGTGCTTTCTGTCTGGATCCATATTTCATCACTGTGCATGACTGAAAATGCATGCATATTCCAGTTGTTATCTCACCAGTGCCACATCTTGAAATATTAGTTGTTTCTTATCTCTAGCCTTGTCTGATACATTCTAAGATTACATATAGCATTATCAGAAAAGCATCTTATTAAGGATGGTTCCTAGTTATCTACAACTAATAGTTACTCTCGGGGGTCTTCTCAAAAATTTTTCAGCTAATGAGTTCCTACTCCGGAGCAGAGTTATTAGCCTGTTATTGGCCATCAACTGTGGACCTTTCTATTTAACATTTTATTCCATTCCTATTTTGCCATACAGAGGTTCATTCTTCATTTTTTTTACCTCTATGATATCCAGACTCTTCTCTGCTTAACCATTTCATCCAACTTTGTGCTTTTACTATTATTTCAAAAAGTGAAGTTTGAATGTCGCATATAACCTATTTAGAAAATGTGTTTAGAAATCTAATATCAGTAACAAAAACTAAAGAGACAAACTGGTCCCTACCTGAGAAATTTAAAATAGATGGATCTTAACTGTTGGCTTCATCAAAGTTTGGGATGCTTTCCAAAGAAAATGATCACATAGAAAAGCTTAGAGAAAGTCTTAGAATCACAGCATAATTTAGACTTGAAGGAGACTCTAGAGCTCATCTGGTCCATCTATCTTGGTCTAAACCCGGCTGCTTTCTCACTCACTCCCTGCCCCGCAGTGGGATGGGGAGGAGAACTCGAAACCCTCCCACTCCTTGTGGGTTGAGATAAAGACAGTTTAATAAAACAGTAATGGAAGAGAAGACAATAATAATAATGACAAAAGCCCTTCCACGGCTGAGACATGGGCCTATAGGAAAGTAGAACTATTTTCTTCATATTGCTGGAATTGTCCAGCCAATACATCCACTGCTGATGCCTCTTCTTTCCAGCTCAGGCTTGCCAATGAGTTGGCATACGATGATGGTGCACTCTGTAAAAACTTCTGCCACATGGATTGGGTACACCGAACTTCACCTGGGTCTATGGGCAACTGCGGGTTGTCCAGGTCACAATAAATTGGCTCTTGCATGGCTAATTCCCTCAGGTGCTGGATTCCTCCCTCCATGATGGTCCACTTGCCTGGGTGATATATAATATCTTCCTTGAAGGGATACCTTTACTTCGTGGCTATCGGAAATTGCCTCGAGAGGCTGGGGGCTTGTGTTCTTCTTCCAATTTCTTTGTCAATACCCCCTTCCCTAGACAGGAATCCCAGCTGCTTGGCTTTCCTACCTTCTAATTCCATTCTACCAGGCCCGTTACCTCATCATTGGAGCTGCCAGGTGACAATATGCTTGTCTGGATGTCTAAAATCTTTTTGTGGATTGAGTGATTAACTTTGATTCCACCTCCAGTTTCTGTGATGATCCTGATTCATCTCCACCCCTGGGATCGAATTGGTTTTGTGCATTCCTTCTTCTGTAGAGGGGCCACTGATAGCGACATGGGTTGGTTCTCTGGTTCAGTAGCCACAGTGTATGCTGCCAGGGTTTGAGTAGCCACAGCGTCTGTTGCCATGGTGTGAGTAGCTGCAATGCCCATCGTTGGGGTTGGAGTAGCTGCAGAGCTTGTCACAGGGGTTGGAGTAACCACAGCACCTTTTAAGGAGCCACAATGCCCATCACAGAGGTTAATTTCTGGGTGGTATTCTTCAATAGTTGTTTACCCTACACAAAACCTAAACCATTTTTCAGGACACGTAGCAATAGAATCACACTGGTTTGAACATTCCAACGATATTCAGCATTCTCAAGAGCTATTGTAATTACCTTGGAGGAGCAGGAGAAGGTGAAAGAAGGTGTCTCCCATATAGATTTGCTCTCCAAGAAAAGAAAAATTAAGAAGTGTAATTATTAACGGATGGCTCCTGACATATGGAGGTGGCAGTAACGCTGAGAATAATTTGCAGGTCCCACAACCAAAAGTCTTATCCAATGATAAACCAACATTACAAAGTAAAGCAAAATTCTAATCTTGACCCAGTTCCCGGAGGTGAACACAACAAGGAACAAATATAGCAAGTAATCTGTTACATACTGCAACTCCAAGAACAAGCACTAGAACTTCAAGGGCAAGGAAATCAGCAACGCAAGCAGTGGCTATTAACCTAATATAATGAATCCTTATAACACGTTTGTTCTAATGTGTGCTGGTCAGATATGTCGTTGTCTAAACCCATCGTGCCCCATCTTTGGTGCCAAAAAGGACTGTTGTTAGTGCCGGCAGCTAAGGACCACACAGCTGCTTACTCACTCCCCGTCCCCCCTCCAAGTGGGATAGGGTAGGGGAATCAGAAAAAAAAGAGATGTTGTGGATGATAAAGGCAGTTTAATAGAACAGTAATGGAAGAGAAGATAAAAATAACAATAATGATAAAAGAATATACAGAATGAGTGATGGAATACAATTGCTCACCACCCACTGATTGATTGCTCAGCCCATCCCAAGCAGTGACTGTGGATTCCTGCCCCCTGGCCAACCTCCATTTATGAGCATGGAATACTCCTTTGGCCAGCTTGTCCTGCTTATGTTCCCTCTCAGCTTCTATGGGAAGCCTAAGAAGTCCTTTACTTAACATAAGCATTACTTAACAACACCTAAACCAATATGTGTTATCAACACTATTCTCATACTAAATCCAAAACACTAAACCAATATGTATTATCACAATTATTCTCATACTAAATCCAAAACACAGAAGCTACTAGAAAAAAAACAAACAAACCTCTATTCCAGCTGAATCCAGGACTCTGTCTCATGTTTAACTCACCGACCATAATCACCCAAAGGTCCTTTTGTGCAAAGCTGTTTTCTTAATAGTTGAAGTCCTTATATTCTGTGGATAGATTCATCCTATTCCAGGTTCTGCATTTTCTTTTGCTGAACTTTATGAGTTCCTAACAGCCCATTTCTCCATCCTCATCAAGCCTCCTCTGCTATTCTGCCCTCTAGCACACAGGCTGTTCCTTTCTTCAGCTTGGTACCACACACGAACTTGCTGAAAACACTTCCAGTCCTGTTCTCCAAACCATCAATGAAGTTGTTAACCATTATCGGTCCCAGCTGAGGAATCGGTAATTGCTGATTACTCTCAAGAATAAAACAAATCCTTACAAAAGCCTCACCTTTACTGGTTGCAGACTCCTCCAGGCAGAGGGTGGCAGCAGACTCCCACCAGAAGTGGCTGCCAAGGCACCAATTTGAGAGGAGAGATCCAGCAGTAGCAGGGAGCAAGTTGGCCAGGCAGAGGCCAACTGCAGTAGGCAGGTTTGACCAGAGATGTTTTTATTCCAGGGACACTAATCCCTAAATAAAGAAAATCAATGTGTTTAAAATTTAACTCTTAATTAACGAACCAAGGAAAAGTGACAGTGTGCAGCTAAGCAAGTGCTAACCTACTACAGGAATCCTGAGAATGTGGAAAAGAACTTTACAATAACGGAAAAGGTTTCTTGGTGCTCCTGTTTTAGAGCCTCCAGTTTCAGCCTGTTGCTGTAGAACTAACAAGACAGACATACTAGACAAGCTGATTTGGTGTCGCTATCTTAGCTAGTGTTCGGGGCTTGTTGCTTTCGCTGCTTATGGAGCCTTAATCTTTCATAAGAACTCACTGATAATTTTGTTATTGGTTTGTGTCATGTATCTATCATCTGAGGAAAAGTAGGCCAGGATATGCTGTTTTAATGATATTTATTATTCTTCGGTTTATAATACAAAAGGTAGTCTTTAATGCTGTTTGTAGACCTTCTCTTTGTATTCAGACTTAATCAGCAGCTTAGTTTAGAGTTGTTATTATAGATGCAGAATGGAAGATGCGCAAGTCATTGGCAGGTGAGAGTATGTAGACCTTTGTAGGAGTTAGTCCAAATGTGTGATGCATCATAGCATAACAGCAATGAAAAACATGCATACTTCAGGTGAAATCTGGGATGGCATGGTCTGGGATATTACCTGAGATATAAGGACTGAAAAAAAAAATTATGGTTCAGTTAATTGAGTACTCGGCATTACATACAACACAACTTTACTAGGCTGTTCATGTTACACTAGAGCAGATCTTTTACAAGAGTGGTTGAGTCTTGATTTAAAGACTATGATGGAAGAATTGATAACATGCCAAAGACAGTTGTTTTATTGTTCTACTGAAAAAACAGATTTTTGCTGACTGTATAGCACTTTCATGGTTTTTCTAAACCAGTCCCCATTTCTCAGCATCTTCTTTTAGAAGTGACAACACCATGGGGTCAAGGAGGGGGTTCTGGTTACCACCATGTACACCAATCTTTCAAAGTCACCTTCTCAACAAACATTGATGGAAAGTTTCCTGACCTGCTTACCATCAAGCTGTGAGAATGCGGTGCTCTTGCTCTCCACTAAATCCTTTCCTTATTTATTCTCTTCAAAATTCAATGAATTGTATTAATCTATGACAAGCTGTTGGTTAACCAACCCCCTGATGATATTAACTACACGGTTCTTAAGTAACATAATTTTAATGAGCGCTCTAAATCACCATAAAAGGCCCCCGGCTTTAAATTGCTGCTGTGATTTTTATAGAAACGAAGGAATTTCTTTTTTTCAGAGACTGATTAGCACTGGCAGAAAAGCTGCGTCATGCAACACTTGCTTAATGATGCTCTGAGATACAAGAAGAGACAACCAGCCTGACTGAGTCAGACCTATGATCCCTCTAGCTCAATGGGTCTTGCATACAGGGGCTGCTCTATGAGGGAGCTACAAGTTGGTAGCTGAGGGCCAGCCCTGTGCTGGCTGCACACCCAGCACCTGATCAGGGTCAGCAGAATCAAGGCAGCAACAACCACTGTTCCCAGTGCCAGGGCAGCGACCATCGGCCAAAAGAAAGTTAAGAACTAGGGCCCTGGAACAATGCCTGGAAAACCAAACAGTAATTCGGCAAGAGTGAGGGGAAGGGCTTAACACATACAAACCTTCAAAATGGCTCAAATCAGGCCTGTATGTGGAGGTTGGAGCTGAAACGTTGCTCTGGGGCCCACGGGCAGAGTTGGAGGTGAGTCCCAGAGGAGGAAGGTCAGGGCCATCGGTAACCTCAAAGCTGTTTCAGGCAGTAGCCAAGAGAGGATGCTAAGGGAGAGTCAGCAGTATGTATGATGTGTCCACTACTCTCCCAATAGCCAATTAGTTTCAAAATATAAGAAAAATCTTGAGCAGAACCAGGAGACAAAGGCAGGTACCGAATGATTCACATGGCATTTTCTTTTCTATAACTACCTTTTGGACTTATGTATGCAAAATTTCCTTGTGAGAATTTCTCAGGTCTTGTGTAAAAAGCCAACACCTGTGCTTTGAACATCCCCTCTACTATCTCAGTTTGAGAGGTCTTATCAATAACCATGATTTCTCATATGTTCTTTCATTCTCCAGGGTGGTTTTTTTTTTCCAGACTTGGACTTGCTGAGGTGGCATTTACACTTTAAAGAGCCTTCAATACATTTTTGCCTCTTCACTTAGTCACTGTTGCGTTTTCCTCTTTGCAGTCTCTCAATTGTGTTTTTAATAACTCAAATTGTAATAATAAGACAAAAAATATCCAAATTTATTGACCTTTGTGAAACATTACCAGGATTAGTTTATGTTAAATCTTAGAAGCATAGAATGTTTTAGGTTGGAAGGGACCTTAAAGATCATTGAGTTCCAACCCCACCTGCCATGGGCAGGGACACCTCCCTCTAGAGCAGGTTGCTCAAAGCCACATCCAGCCTGGCATTGAACACTTCCAGGGTTGAGTCCCTCCTCATTGCTCTTGTAGACCTACCCTTTAGGTACTGAAAGGCTGCTGCGAAGTCTCCCTGGAGCCTTCTGTTCTCCAGCTTGAACAATCCCAGCTTTCTCAGCCTGTCTTCATAGGAGAGGTGCACCACACCTCTGATAATTTTTGTGGTCCTCTGCTGGACCCATTCCAACAGGTCCATGACCTTCCTGTTCTGAGGACTCCAAGGCTGTATGCAGTGCTCCAGGTGGGGTCTCACGACCGCAGAGTAGAGGGGCAGAATCTCCTCCCTCGACCTGCTGGCCACACTTCTTTTGATGCAACCCAGGATGCAGTTGGCTTTCTGGGCTGCCAGTGCGCATTGCTCTCATTCAACAATGAAGAATTCTAGCAGAAAGAACCTGACAGGTCCAAATCCCTTTCTGCTGAAACCATTTTTTTTCATCTGTTATAACAAATCCAGAATATGTATCTCAGTCAGACACTCATCCATTCATCCACGTTTCTACTTGAAGCAGTAAAATAAAGTAGCAGACTTGAAAATATTTCAAAGTGGGAATGGAGTATATCTGCTTGGTAACTTACAGTTATTATAATTACAGTAATTATAACTTACAGTAATTATACATTATTATTGCTGAAGTGTGGGAGGAAAAGAGTGCTCATTTTAAAACCATAATGAAAATAAGACTTACTGAGTCAAATTCTTTTATAGGGGCGCTCTTCCTTTCACGTGTAAAGAAAATGTGGTATGGAAGGAAAGCCCATGCTGTAGAAGAATTAGCCATTAAGCACAGGTTTACATACATAAGCTCAGGGGTTAATCCAAGATGTTGATTTTTTTCTCCTGTTTATTTCTGAATTAGAGTAGGATATGTTTTTGTCTCTTAATTTCTTTCTTTGTCCTGTAAGCCAATGAATTTTCCTGTCCACCTTGCTGCCAGGCACGTGCAGAACTGCGTCCATGAATGACAGCTTCACTATTGCTGAGCAGCCATGTCCCTACCACAAACCCTGCCAGGACTGATTCGCAAATTGGGAATCATCCTCATTTATTTGACAAACATACAACAACAAGCACTGAACGAAATGCAGATATCCCTCCTTGTTTATTCCAGTGTGTACTGAAATTGGATTGTCCCTTTCCTCTCACTGGATCTGACAGCTCATAGCTATGAAAAGTGCCCTCCGAAGGAGGTTATGGAAGGCTCCAAGCATCTCTCTTGGTCCTGGATGCTGATGTGATTTGGCATTTTTTTGCTGTATTTGTGATGATGTAGCGTGACTGAAACCTGAGTCGTTATGATTTACCCTACCCATAATGTTTCAGTTATTCCCATGCTCACAAACCTTCTAATTACTTTAATTTTGTTTGCTTAGTTCAGGATTCAGTTATACATGGCAAATTAAACAGCCACAGCTTCCCAGTACTCCATTGACTTTAGCCTTCAATTCTCACCTGGAAGGAAAATAAGCTGGCATAGGGGACCAGGTCTCCCATATTCCAGGCCACTGTCTAAACACTCACTCACATGGCAAATGGTGGGTGGCACTGGTCCTTCCTCTGACAACTGCATTTTCTCAAGCGATGGCTTTAAATCCTTACCTCCTGCAGTTATTTGGTGCTTAAGCAACATTCTTCTTCTTGGGATTCCTATTGAATGGACTAGGTCCTAATAACACACTGTAAATATTTATCATTGATAAAGCTCCATAAATCTCATTCTTATACATCTGCCTTTCTTCATGCATCCCACAGGAGAGGCTCCACATCTGCCTCTGACCTGTAATCTCATCTACGATACCTACAGTCACTGGCTGGGAGGTAAGTGATGTGATATGAGGTTGTTTTTTCCAATATTATGATGAAGCCTACTTTCATCATGTGCTCTAAAATTCTAGTTGCTTTAAAGGACATCATATGTATTGGTTCGATCACCATCTTTTTCAGCACAAGCATTCTTGAGATTTTGTTCCACGCTAAACAGCTCTCCATTTTACTCCCCACTCCAAATTTATTTAATACCAAATATTGTCAAACTGCAAAAGCAATACATACTGGGAGACTATGATACATGTCTAAGTTTCAGCTAGCGAATACAGTAAATTAAAAGGAAAGTCCCAGATCACCTGGTCTTTGAACTCTTTTTATTGTTCCCAAACTCTCTTGTCATAGCTTTTTAAAAAATAAATCATATGTATTTTGTATCATGGTATTATTACATTGTGTAAAATGCATGGAATTATTCAGTACACCGAATACTAGCAAGTTACAAGAAAGTGCTGGAAACCTAAAAAAGCTCTATTTTTATTTCAGTTTCCTTTGGATGATACTCTGTGGTCTCTTTGACTGCAATAACAACCTTTATTGCCGTTATTTTTGTGCTATAACAGAGCTACTTGAAAAAAAAAAAAATAAAAAAACCCTAACCACAACATTTGATGTCCTAAGTGTTATGGGTTGAATTCACAAGATGCCCAGAGCCTGTAGTTGATTTGTCCTTCCAAAAACCCACCTTCCTCCTGCCCCATGCCACAAGGGCAAACTCTGTGCAGAATATTCCTGCACCCTACCCTCCCAGGCTGGTACTGGTGCAGAGACAGCTGCATTGCAGCCTCCCCAGTACTCTTCAAGCACAGAAGGAAGCTGAAGGACAGCAGCAGCCGTTGCAGCTCGACGAGGAGGGATGGAGCTGAGGGGCAGCCATAAACCAAGCTTCTCGGAGAGGGAGCAAGCTGCACCTTCCCAGACGTAACAAATCACCTCACTCGAGTGGCACTGACTCCTCAGAATCAACGGTGAACAGTGTTTTGAGAGCCGTACGTGTGCTAAAACTGTTGTCTTTGTTTTTGGTTTTTACAGTGAAAAATTACACAAAGGTGAACATTTTCAAGGTGGATACTAAGATACTGCTTCACTGATGATGAGTTTTTGCCTGGAGCACTACTCACTGGGTAGAGTCACCGTGGAGATCTCAGTCTTCCTAAAGTCTAGTCTCCTTTTCTGGCCAGTACGTTGTCTGAATTAAATGGTCACTATTGAGAAAATTATCTTTCCTGCTCTTTGTCCCACAGGTGCCTCTCTCCCCATTGGCTGCGAGGGTCTCTTCTTGTGGAGAAGACCTTTTCCGGAGAACCCAAAGGACAGCAACACTGAAGAAAATGGACACCGTGCCCAACACCAAAGTCAGCCCCAGGTACACATACCTGAGAGAGAAATGGTTGATCACAGCCTATTTGAAAGGCAACATACGACTAGAAGGAATAACGGACACATTCATATTTTCATGAGGTAAGGCTGATTAAGAAAATTATTCAAGCAAGGTGATGACTCAGGAGATGAGAGCTTGCCACCTCACCACGTCAGGTGTTGCGTGGTTCACGGCCAAGAAAGTGTGTCAGTCATTGACTGACTTCCTCCACCACAAATGTGCTTCAGTGAGAATAACACAAATATTTCTACGACAATCAAATTATTTTTGCTTGCCTCATAAGCAGTACCAGTGATACCAAGTCAGTTTGATGGTATTTTTGCTTTACAGGCATAACGACAGTAACAACAACAGCCGCAACAATAACATCATTATGCTTTATTAGTAATGTATCCCAAATGAGCTTTTGTTCTTCAAATTTTCAAAACAAGATATATCCTCCCCTCATGTTTTTTTCCTGGAGGCGGGGGTATGGGCGGCCTGTTCTCTCATTTTCCTTTTACCATTATTATTCCGTTCTCCATTTCTGCTAAAGCCTTTCATCAATGCGATTCAGATTATTATTCCCCTCTAGCAATAACCTGATAAAGACAACACCACGCTTAAGCCTCTAGATAAGCCAAGCATGTTTTGATGGCACCCTACCCTTCTTTTTTGTGGTCCAGCTCCAACATGGAGCAACAATGAGTTTTAACATCCCTTTTACTTATTTACTTATTTCTTTACTTACACACACACGCTCTCACAGCAGATTTGGTAAAAAGTGGGTAAAGCTTTAGCGTAAAACTGACGTTTTAACATGAGCATTTTTTGAGCGAAAAATCGAGTGCCAAATATTTCCAGCTGATGATGAAAGAAGATGAGACACACTCTCCCTCCTCCTCAAAAAAAAAAAAAAAGAGGCTACTCCAAATGAGAATGAAGCATTATTATTATGAATCTGAGCATTATTGTTAATATTGCTATTTGCCACTGCAACATTCACTCAAATTTTCTGACAGAAATTCTTCTGCCGGTGCCGGGTGTAGATGTACTTAAAGGACAGAAGTTAAGGAAGGAATGGAGAAGAGCTGTTACCTCAGTGCACTGGAGTCGTAGAGTCTGCACGCTCCTCTTCCCCCACATCTTTTGCTCCCCCATTTCAGGCAAGTGGTATCTATAGCCACTCCAAAATACACCGGGGCTGGAATTCCCGCTTGATATATTCAACAAACAAACGGAGGCAAGAAGGTTACTCTCCAGGGTGATCGGTTCTGATCGAGAGGCATGTTTGTGCAAAACATTAAATAACACATTTGAACAGCGGCGACACTTCCACGGGGGTTGCTGGTTTGAGACGTCGAGCCTGGTGTTGCCCGGGCACACTCTGCTCTTTCCTGCCTGCGGGGAATCGGGGTGGGGAGGAAACGCGGCTGAACATCAAAAAACCTGTGGAGGTCAGCGGAAGGAGAGCTGGCCATGGCTCAGTTTCCTCACCCTGCAGGATCCCTCCAGGAAAAAAAAAAACAAGGAGATACTTCTCCTTTCTTGAGGGCGATGGAGACTTGTTCAGCTTGGGGGTAGAGGGTGTCCTGTGTGTTGGTCGCTGGGGTGAGACAGGAGAGAGATGGTGGGACTGGGACTCCACAGAGGGACCACAAGTACCCTGAGATCCTACTGTGGTAGGGACAAACTTACTGCAGTGCTCGTGGGTGCTGGAAAGGAAAAGCCTTCTTCGGGTGCTAATAGGGATGTCATGGACTCTGTGTAACCTGGAAAGCCACCCATGCTTGCTGGAGGAGAAAGGAAACCTGGAGGGGAAATTCTGGGCTGCAAAGTTGTGAGAAAGCAGCCAGCAGCTTGTTTTGATATCATTTCATCTGCCTCATCCAGCTTATTGAAGTCTGCCCTATTTAAACAAGTTACTTGTGCTAACTTACCTTTTCTACGAAGACCTAGAGGATTTTAGAGTTTCCAGTTCATTGGCATCTCGTGGTACCCTTGGATTTAAAAAAATTTTACAGGTGGCTCTACCACAAGGCTGCAGTGAACCCTGCCATGAGGCACACCTGTACTTAGATTAATTCCCTTAGAAACTAATGAAAATATGCCTGAAAAATGATCACAAACTCTGATCCATAGCTGTTCTGTTATGCTTATTGTTGTATAAGGAGAGACAAGAAGTAATTCTGGTGTTAGCTTCATAGTCTGAAAGATCATTTGCCACCTCTATGGACATTAGCAGTGCTTATTTTTATTATACCCAAGACAGTTATACAGAAATGCTAAGCTGCTTCTGCTTTCCTCTCTTTTCCTAGTTTTTGTTTTAAATCATCCAATATTAACTTGTTTTTTATACATTGTTCTTTCCCACGATCAAAGTTTAATTCTAGGACAAACAATTAGTGAGAAGTATACTAAAATAGACCCAAGAGTTTAACTGGACTTACCAAGCACTCTTATTGCCAGCGTATAGATACCAAGTGCAAATGATTTCAAGTGTGGTTTAATGCATCTAAAACCAAAATATATTAAGAAAATGTGGTAAATAGCAATAAAGAATTGAGTGTAGATAATTTGAACAAAAATAGAAAGCAAGAGGAAGGAAAGATGTGACTTTTTCTTCTTTACTGTCTCTGATTTTAACATAATAACAGATGTATGTAAATAATGTGATTAAATCATAACAGTATCTAGAAATTCTGAACACCTGCATTCAATATGACATTTTCAGAGACAGTGCATTTTCAGATAACACCAGAACTTAGGAATTACTAATGAAGAAAACTAGTTGTGAAATCACAAATCCCTGGATAGCCTTATTCAGTTAAATACTCTCTGAAAATATGGATCATGACGCAGGCTAGTAGATGGTATTTGGGCACTCAGTTTTTATTGCACTGTACCTAGGCTCAGTATCACACCTCCTGTAAAGATAGATTCTCCAAGCCATTGTCTGACAGAACAGACCGTTTATATTTGGACTTTTCTGAGCTTGCAGCGGGGGCCCAGCACAAGCATCAGTCCTTCTGGGCTCCAGATCAGCTCTGCTACAGCCTTGGGTCATTGTCCTGGCTCTTCTAGGAGGGTGGCAGGACTAGGCAGGCATACAAGCTGCCTTTCACATCCGTGCTAGCAGTAGCGGACATATGGAGCCACCCAATTAGTAGGACTCATCTGCCACTAGCCTCCCCAGCTGCTCAAGTGATGTTTCACCCAACGTGTATCAGACCCCCTAATAATTAATCCAGCAAGAACCTGAGAACGTGATTTACTTTGAGCACGTGAGTTGTCCCAGCCGCATGATTAAACTGGGATGTGTGGGATGGGTAACACATGTGTATCATTATGGTAACTGATAAAACTCCCTGTTGTCACAGTCATTCTATTCAATATAAAAAGAAAAAAAAAAAGATAGGCTGAAATTCAGTAGTCACTATAGATAGACATAGTAGGCCTAGTCTATGTGCTCTGAACTAGGATGGACACAGCTTCTGCAGAAATTCATGTAATCAATCAGGAATAACTTTCAAAAATAATAAAGACACTGCAGAACTAGCTCTTTTGTTCCCCCTCAGTGATGCTCTATTATTTCCCAATGTAGCTGCCAGAACACAATTAAGAACCAATATTGGAGATAATAATATTTGGGTCATCTTAATTTAGTGAAAAGAGAAACAGGCGTGGAGGATATATATGGAAAACAGCACCGAAGTACCATGGTCAAAAAATTGTTGTGTGCATCTCACTTTGTAATCTTTATTCTCTAATGCACTGATCATGGATTAGCATCATACAGTTTGTAACATTATGGTTTATACAGGCACTGCAATTCTGAAATTTACTCAGGCATGAATATAATATGATTTTGAGGGTGAAGAACGGTGTTTTGCCCTCCTGTCAGATACATGCTACACGAGCAATCCTCAGCCTAGAAATCCTTTAATCCAAATGTGAGGGCAGAGAAAGCAAAAGGGAAAATACAACAATTAACCATATCTAATAACACTGATGTGTTCCATAGGTATATCCTGCAAAAAAAAAAATATCTTTCAGATGGAAAAAAAAAATTTGTTCAGACATTCGTATTGTCTTTGCACAGAAACAGGAGTTCTTTGAGATCCTGAGTGAGAGTCAAACCTCTCAGGGAGATTTGAGACTTCCTTTTCACTGCCTAATCACCTGCTATTAATAGCTTGTGCTTCGACAACAGCTATCTGAATTACAGGGGTTTTTTTCTCCAAAACTTCAGGGCTTTCCCAAGTTCCTTGTAATTAGTCTAATACCACTAAAAAGACCCATCAGCAAATGACTCATTCACTAGTTGCAGGCATATATCAATGATTTCAGACTGTATGAACCCTTGAAGTAAATGTCATTACATCTTATAGGCTTTTAGGGATTTAGCTGTATTTGTGCTCTGTGGCAGGTGCAATGACATCTGCTCGTGTGAAAACATTAGCTTGCTTAACTGTTGGAATCTCATCAGAGCTGACTGAATACTGAATATTTTTAAAAACTGATAACTGGAAAAAGTACCTATTAAAGTCTGCAACTTGATCTTGGGACTATTTGTTTTCAAAGACCATTTTTTTTCTTTCTGGGAACAGAAGCAAACTTTCAGTTCAGACAGATTTTCTGGGCAACCCAGTCAGTGATGGATTTCAGAAAAGCAAGTGTGAGCTTAAAGTAAAATTGTGCCCACAGGTCAGTTGTAGAGAACAAAAGGAAAAAGGATTGAACTTACTGAAATATGATTTTTTTTAGCTGCTCATCAGATTTGCGTGCCTTCAATCCAGCGGAAAAACACATAACTTCTCACTTTCAATTAAATAGCCCTCAAAGTAAAATGATTTTCAACAGAAATAAAAGCTCTGGAGCAGATCCAATAAAGCTGTTTTGCTGATTTCACATCACAAAATGTTTCAGCATCGTTATTGGTCATGGACAAATAGTTCCAGCAGTTAAATATGTATTGGAGCAATCTCCCAAGACAAGTGTTTAATAAACCCGTGATTATTACGAAAGGAAAAAAAAATAATTGTGCTAAATCTAGCTTTGCTTTGAAGAGAGAAATATGGGAGGAATATTATATGGAGCAATAAAATTGACTAGAGGAGAAGAGTTGAGTGTATACAGATGGTTTGGGTTAGATCACCTCTGTGTAGCTGTGCATCAGTATTCAAAGCAAGTGAAGAAAATTGGCTACCTACATGTACACACATTGGCGTGTGCAGAGCTAATTTCCATCCATTTGCATGGAGGCCATTTAACACCATTCTGGTCACGTAAAAGGCTTTAGGAGAAGCTGAACTTGGTATAAATAAAACCAAGCCTCCTAAAAACCGGACGGTATTGCTAGTAGAGATAATCATAAGCACCTTGTTGCTTCAGTGGGAGAAAACGCATTCTCAAATTACAAGGGTGCCTTTCAATAATAAAAAAAAAAAAAAAAAAGTATTTTAAAAAAATTGTAAAAACATTTCACAATGCTAGCTGGGGAGAGAGATTCAGTCCCACGTGTCAAAGTAGCTTGAAAACATTTGGCAATGCTCGTGAACATTATTTCTTACCTTAGGAGCAGTATATATCCGGGTATGCCACCTACTGACAAAGTATATGAAGTGATAACCGATACTACTAGAAAATACAGAAACATTTTTGGGCACTCATTTCCTTTTTGACACGGTCCCACCACAGCTGAGGAACTTCGTGAAGGAGATTCCAATGTTCCCACACAGCTGCAGTTAAAAAAAACCTGGAATATAACAGGAAAATTGTGTGATAATCAAAACAGCGGAGAAGTGGATATTCAGGAATTGCGTATCATGCTGTTGTGGGTAGCCAAAAGTTGAAATCCAAACTGGAAAATGTTTTTCAAAAGGAAAAAGTCTTGTTCGTTGAAGGAGAAATTTATAAAGAAAGTTGATGAATGTTTTTAGTAGGGTTTTTAAACAGTTTTAGTAGCTAACAGCTAAAAATAAAAAACCCTTCCTTCTTCAAGTTTCTGCTGGAAATAGCAAACGAAAAAGGTTTAAATGCGTATGGCATATTCCTAAAAAAAAACCTGAGGAGTTTAGGGCCAGAGAGGACATGTCTTGCTCAGTTTTAATCTACGTACTCGGACAGAACTGGTTGTGTTAGGAAAGTTACCACATCACATATGGAAATGAAATATTGTCCTTACAGTGTTTTTCCCACTGCCGTTGGATGCCTGGCAGCCAGCGAGACAAGCAGAAACATAGGTAACTCCATTTTCCCCACAGATGGGGTCCCAGTCGTTCTTGGAACACAGGCAGCCTGCGTTACACTCTGAAAACAGGGCTTGCTCATAATTAGTTGTCTGTTTAGTTCTGGGGAGAAGAAAAAAAAAAAGATAAATTGCAATAAATGAGGAAGAAATCATTAACAAATCATGGGTTACACTCTCTGCCAGGCACACCTGGCCAGACCTTCTGTCCATAGTACATTAAACTGTTGTCTCTTCACATCTATGCAGCAGTGTAAATTCTTATTTCTCTGCTAGACAAAGGTTTTCACAAAATCACAGAGAACCACAAAATATGATGATTTGTGACGATTCACAAAATCGTCACAAAACCGCACACCACCTACGGTGACGTGGTAGCTACTTTATTAAGGGGGGACAGCTAACAATTTCTACTCTTGCGTTTTCTCAGATTTTCAAAGATTTTAGTTATCTGAGGTTTGATGTAGTTTTTAACAAAACTGGACAGAAAAGTTTGATGACTCTGGTGGCAAAGAAGGGAGTTCCCTACAGGAAATGGTCACTGTAGAAGTTAGTAAGGAAGTTATCGGAATGAGATTCATCCAAGCTGAGAGCCTGATACCTTGCTCAACAGCCACCCGCCATCTTCAGCCGGCTCCTGCTGAAGTCACCAGCGGAGCAGCTCCTGGGGCTGCTGTGGAGCTGGTGCCAGCAACTCCTCCCAAAAAGTGAGCTTTACAGAGTAATACCATGGGCAAAAGCAACCAAAGAGTGCTGGCCTCAGGTGTACCTCAGGGTTAACGTGATGGCTAACTCATGGTTAGTCTGTGAATCCTTAAGTTTTGGATTCATGGGCTATTAAATGCCATGGGTTGTTCAGCAGCACATAGAGGCGAGGAACAATTAATTGACTCTCACCCCCCTCCCCTAATGAGCTCCTCACATTTCCAGAAGTCTCTGGGGCTCAAAGGATGGGTCCCATGGCAATCATAATTAAAAAGTAATCAGGAAAATAATCTGCATTTGTGGCATAAACCCCTCTGGGATGAAGACAACAATCTTGAAAGTGTTCTGACCGAATGCCCACTGGAATAGATGGAGCGGTTTCTACTGCTTTGAATCGAATTTCTGGGAAGCATATTTAGGTCAGTCATTCTCTTTTCAACTATATATACTCTGTGGAATAAAATGAGGAAGGAAAAAATTCAGTTGGAAGTAACACTTCATGCTGAAGTGTGCCCTTCCCAGCATACCCGTGGTATGACACGGTCAGCCCGGCCACTTCTGAATTCTCACAGCCCATTGCAAACAGCGAAAGGAGCAAAAGGTAACCAAAGAAAGACGATCCCAGGGAGAGTTTTGCAGCCCCTAAAACACTGATTCTGAATTTTTTCATGATCAGTCCCCCAGAGAATATGCCGAAGGCCACAGCGGGAATGTTGATAAGACCTGAAATCAAACAGAAAAATCTGCATTACTCTGCAAAATCTGCATTACCTCATCTCAAGGGACCATCCTTCTCAGCCACAAAATCAGCAGCAGCTATAAGATGAAGAAACAAAATATGCAAGATCTTCAGTCAGGGCATTTCATTTGTCCAGAGTTGGATTGTTCCTACGAAGGTACTGGGACTGCTTTTAAAAACGTGCTCCCAGGGAAACGTTTCTTTGCTTGTTCTTTGACTGTGAGATTACCTACAAGGTTTAGACAGCGATCTTCCAATTTCTTAAGCTGTGTGGTTTACTCCACTGCTAGTTTGTCAGTGAAGAGAGTAGCATTTGTTGTAGCGTTTATTGCTTTTAGTGCTATTTCTCCTAAGAGCTGCTCTGGGCAGCCAAGACAGCCACAGTCCCACTGCACAGTTTGGAGCTTTGCTATAGACCTGTGTCCTTCACCCATTAACCAACAGTAGGATCAACAGGGGCCACTCTCTGGGGCTGCCCTATTCCAGCTTTTCAGCGTACCTCCTCTCCTTCCCTTTTCCACTGACAGGAGGAACCTGGACTGCTTGTTCCTAGAGGGAAAATTCAGTTTTACCTACAGTGTTATGAAATCTGGAGCAAGACATGCTTTTTGTGTTTTGATTCAGCCATGACACTGATAACCCCCTAGAGAAGTCTCCGAGATGGAGAAAGCCAGTGGTATGCTGTCGCCTCTGTGAATTTTTCTGGTTTTGGTTAATGAAACATATGAGTGTTGCAACAGGAGAAAGATAGATGTACTGTATGGGCTCTCTTGTATTGCCCCATGGGCAATCAAGTGGAAGACCATTGAAGAAAACGTGGAAAATTGTGTGACCATTAATCCTCACCCGGACAGCTTTGCTCAGAGCAGTGTCCATATTGATAGACAGACAACAAGACCCCCAAAATAATCCCGTCCAGTACATGCAAAAAAGACACCATGGCACATGATAGTGCACAGTTTTGCTGGATTTCATTGTACCTGAAAATTATTTTCGCAGCTTTTCCAGGCAGTTCCAGCACATTAAATTCCCCCTTTGTGCAGGGTCGTGTCCCAGTTTGCAGTATTTAATTCATACTGACACCTCATGGTGCTGAGCCATGGTGCCAGTCAACAAAACACAAGCAAGCACCGAAACACACATGCATTCATATAGCAGATGAAGTTTCAGGGGGCTGGAGCTATTATGATTTCAAATGACTTGGTAGAAAACACCAGTTTACAACATCAGAGTCTAATCCTAGCCTGCTAGGAAGTGCACTGAGATCCTGTAAATTTCTAGCTTGAGTCAGCGTTTGATCCACCTTTACTCATGGGAAAAAAAAAAAAAAAATTAGAAGAGATGCTAATTTGATGTTAGAAAAAGCCTTATTCTATCTCGCAAACCCAGGAGTCAGAGTCTTGGCCGAGTGCCTGTGCCAGTTACCAACGAGGTTCGGGAAGCTTTACTTGTCACTCTGCACATAACGTGAAAATTGTCTTTCAGGGGATTTGGAAACAGCGCTCAAAATGTAGTGTATGTAAATTAAGAGTCACTATATACCAGGTTTTCCTGTTTTCTTTCGCTTGTAAGAGGGGACTGGGGGTGGTGCAGTTACCTGCACCCTGGCTGCCTGTTCCCACGCACCCCTTTTGCTCCTGCCTTTGTCTCGTGGCCTCGCAGGTGACTCCATTGCTTGACACTGGTGAGGTGGGAGGGGGGAACAAAGCATGTATATTTAAGGAAAATCGAACAAACATAGCAGGAGGCATTTTACTTTCTTGCACATTCCTTGGGTTATGACTATGGAGAGATACCCTCTTATGATCTCCAGCTGATTATTTTAATTTTTGTTTTGTTATAGTTCTTCAAATTGCTCTGACAATTCTGATGTCTATCAAAGAGATTGTGCTAGAAATTGTTTTTATTTTTTTTAAAGAAAAAATTGGAAAAGGTTTGGGAAAGAGAACTAACAACTGTTAGCTTCTTAGCAAAGGCAGATTGGGAAAGAGTGGTAAGGGAAGAAGATGAAGCACTTTATTTTTAGGGATGGCCACATCCTTTCCTAGCCAAACCATCACACATTCTCTGTTGGATACAGTCCCTATGCTTTGTGAAATCAGATGGCTCTTAATCCTCACTCAGTTTGCACGTACTCGAAAGCTTAGCTCCAGAAAATCTTTAAATACAATGAGAAGTACTGTACTGAATGTAGGGATTGTTTTCTAGATTTTTTCTGTGGCCATTGACTATGCCTGAAGATTTCTCCTTGTTTTAGGAGTTTGGTGCCAGGAAATTCCAGCCTCTATCTTTAAGGAATTAACATAGCACAATGGATCAATACAGCTTTTCTGCATATATATACCTCCGTTGCTGCGCAACTAATGCTGCTCTGAAACTTGGCCCTTCTCTCTCTTTTGGATGGATGTAAACCTCTTTTGCTGTCTAATGCTACTGAATCCCTGGACCTCAGGAACTGAACCCAAGCCTGCAGATTCAGCAGGTGGGCAGGGTAGTTCACCATCCTGAAGACATCTCCAAAAATGGCCACCTTGATACCCTAAGGCAGAACCTGCCTCCCTCCTTCGTGCTGTACGGGAGGTCTTGGGAGACTGACTTCACAACAGAGAAAGGCTCTTAGGTAAAATTAGGGCAAAAATAGCTATTTTTTCCTTCATCAGCATTGCACTGGGATAATGTTAAGTTTGTACGGTGATCACTGATACAACTTTGACTTCCTTTTCTTTAACACCAACACCTTCAGATAGCAAGAAGTCACTGGCATTATCATAGCTACTTTATGGTCAGTCCTTTAGCACTCACCAAGTTGATCTTAGTTTCATTGAAATAAATGGGAAGTCAGCAAGGGAACCGATCTGTCTGATTAAAAATGTATATAAAGTATTTGAAAATGAATACTCTTCTCAATTGTTATGTACATACAGTATTTTTCAAATTTCCAGTAAAATGGGAGAGTATCAAATTGTGAGATCATTTTGCAATAACACTTACATAGATAAACTTGGAGCTAATTAGTGCTAAAGTAGAAATGAAATAACTTACCTTCTGTCAGCTACTACTTAAAGCCAGACAAAGAAGGAGAAGAAATAAACATATCTTAAAAAAAAATCCAGGTTTCCTTATATGTATATATCTGTCGTTCCTAAAATGCCAATTTTTAAGGCATCAAGAAACAGATATAACATTACCTATAACAAAATTAGTTTTTGAAGATGTTTGCCCATACTGTTGTTCAATATACTTTGGCTTATATGTAACCATGCCAATTAAGGAATTGAACTGAATGATACTTGCACACAAATACAGAATGTAAACTGGATTCCCAAAGAGGTTCTTCAGTGATGGCAAGAAGTCTGCAAGACAAAATGGCAGAAATAGAATAACTGAGAGATAGAATAACCAGAGACAGAATAACTGCCGTGGACAATACTTTGCAATGTGTTTGTAACTTCCAAAAAAAGGCCTGCAAGACGTTTCAGAAAGAATCCAGGAAGTTCCATGGTTCTAAGAGCTACCCCATTTCTGGATGGGGGCAGTGGTGGAGCAAAACACTAAGCATCAATATTCTGGCAGACACATCTTATTTCAAACATCTTCTTTCGATCGTAAACCAGGACTGATTTGGTTTCTGTGTGTCCTCAAAAACTGCAGCATCTTTTGGCTTAATCAGGGGGCAGAGGGAGCTCAGCACAGCTGACAGTAAGCACAGACACATTGGGTTACAGATTCAAATACTGAGGGAAAATGCTTTTGGCAAAGTAGAGCCAAGTAAACATAATTGTGCAAAACAGCTCATTTCCAAATCCAGATAGCCCCTAAAAAACTGGATCTAGTCTCTTCCCATCTGATCAGATATTGTATGTGCTTTCTCAATGAATGACCTTAAAGAGAAAGGTTTAGCAGAAACCGAGATTTTCATATTTTTGACCGCCCACCTCTGCAAAAGTCAAGATCTGGGAATGAAAATTTTTTGCATAGTTTCACGATTTTTTTTCTGGGCCACTAGTGGAATTTTACAAATCTCAGTTTAAGAAATTCTGCATGCAACAAGGAGCAATGACGAGACCCTCTTTATGCATGCTAGTCAGGTGGAGAGTGGTGACACCTGCGGGAAAAAAGTAATTTTTTAGGCCATTAAAAAATGGCCTCAGAAAACATGAAGTGTAAAAACTACTGAGAGAGAGACTCAACAGTGAAAAAAGAAACTCTAGTGACTTGAGTGACTTGCCTTTTGCCATCTCAGCAATCTTCACCTGCTGTTGGTAAGATTTGTGTTGCTCCTTGCTATCCTCAGTGATGAACTTTGACTGCTCAGAAGAGGTACTGGAGTCCTTTCTGCTCTCTGGCTTTGGGAGGTGCTTCGGTAGAAACCAGAAGGGGATGCCAGCCAGAATGCTGATCGCACCTGCTATTAAGTAACCCAACCACCAGGCTCCCACCCACTGAGTGTCCTTGTGAGTTATTGTTATACTGTCTGGAGAAAGTAAAAAAAAAAAAAGGAGAAATAAATAATTTTTGGGGTATAATTTTTGGGAATGTTTGCGGATTAACATGGAAGGTGATTTTCCAGGGACCTTCTTCAGAGGTCCCACCACCCACTACACCTTTCTGGGTTTAGCTGTGCTTTGTGGCTTTATCAGTGTTAGAGGAGCAATAGGGGAACATCAATAAGGTCTCCCTGATTCCTGTGACACAGCAACAGCCTTCCCCTGGCACCACGACATCCCCAACCGCGCTACGTGCGTGTCCCCCAGGTAGGCTGCAAGGACCAGGACATGAGGTAGTCCAGGTGGCCAAGCTCCTAGCTGGACTGTTCTGCAGAAGTGTCAGGAAAAATGGGGTGGAAGGTGTTTTCTGGAGAGGAAGGGAATCAGGAGCTCCAATACCCTCTCTTTTTCAGGCAATGGGAGTGCACTGCAAAGTGCTTACACACAGCCCTTGGCAGGATCCTGAGCCTCGATTCTGCCTCCTCCTGGTGCCTGTTGTCCTCCCAGAAACTCCTCACCAGAGTGTCTCCCAGGAGGCACCAGGTGGAGATTTTCTAGGACTGAGGAAGAGTCAGGCCTCCTGCTTCCTCCATACCCGTCCTTCTGGCTAGCCTTTTCCATGTGGGGCACTGAATTGCTGGCAGCTTTTTATTCCATAAAGCACCCACTTTACCCTGCAAGCCCCTTATGCCTAGGAGATAACTAGTTCTTGGCCTAAAATAGGCATATTGGAGCCTAATTTTTTTTTTTTTTTTCCAAATCTGAACTTTCTGACTTACCCAGATCTACAAAGCCAATGTCAACATAGAGTTTGGCACACAGGGATCCTAGAAGAAAGCCAAATATTGGCCCTATAATTGCAACGGTCTGTACGCAGCCTGCAATAGAAAACAGGGTGCTGTTACTCTTCTGAGTTAAAAAGAGCACTGGCTCTAGGTGCACCTAAAAGCAAACCGTGATACACAGTGGGTAACAAGTGATACAGCCTTAAAATACTGAGTCGACATCTGCTCTCTGACACATTAATTACACGAGTAAGAACATTTTCAAGAAGAAAAAAATCCAACAATAAAATTCCCCCCACTACATCCACACTTTGGCTTTTTTTTTTTGTTGTTATTGTCCAATTAAAGAATGAAATTCAGCCCAAAGGAAATAAAGTCAGGGAACTTAATGGCCTAAACTCAATAATAACACCAATCTATGATTGCTAGAAACTCTTCAGCTGACTAGATTAAAGTAACTGGAAGGCAAATGGCAATTATTTAACTACTCGCTTTAAGTTGCGCTGGGTCCCGAATAGGCTGAAAAATAACTTTGGTTTGGTACCCAATATTAACACATTTCAATACACCCTCAGCCAAACTTTCTACATGGTTTGAATTTTACAAAATTGATCTGGAACTCTGGGCAGGCTTGTTGTCACAAAGTGGGGTCATTCACCCGGTGGGCAGATGCCAACATACAGCGGTATTATCTGTTTATTTCATCAGACTGAATCTATTTTAGAGGGAACCTGAGTTTTTTGCCTTTTGCCGGGCTAGAAATTTGTCAAGACAGGATGCTGGTGGGGAAGGACTCTTGATAATATCTCAGGTGAATGCGCAGAGATCTTCAGACAAGATCAGCAGAGATCTTTCACACAAGAAAACAGTGATACCAATTTTCCAGAGCCTCAGTCCCATTGTTTATAACTCTATCTGAATCTGGTGGGCATGCCTTGAGTGCCTGCTGAAATTCTATTTTAAGTAAGTGCTTAAGAGAGAACATGTTTTTTATCACTTTCCAGGGAACTGAATGTGCACAGAGGCTCAGCAGTCCACATCCAGAAGAATTAGGAAGATTAGGGTAACAGCAGGAGCCTAAGGTCAAATTCTTTCCTCAAATTAAGATAATGGAACTGGGCTGGTGTAATTAAAAGGGAACTTGGTCCCTTGAGTGTACAATGACTATTAAATAAACTTTAATATTGGAAATGATGCAAACAAAACAAACAGGGCAACTTAGTTCAATAACACTCATTCAATTTTTCAGAATGACTCAGTTTCCTCTGGGGTAAAATCTATTAGGAAAAATAAATTAATTATTTATTTTACCAATGTATAAGGCGGCATTCTCTTCAACGGCATAATCATCAATGTATGTAATTCCTAGAGGCTGGATAGGAGTTTCACCTATTCCACGCAGAAGATTTCCCAGCAAAACATAAATCCACATGGAAGAACCTGCTTCTTTTTCACACCCTGGGTACATCACAAGGGAAACAACAATGATGTGTTTTTCATAACATGTTGACACTGAATGCGTAGGACTTAAAATACTTAAACTGTGGGAAAATCAGTGTGAAAACTGTGAAAAATGTTTTGGGGGTGTGTGGGGGGTAGGGATGGCAATTTTAACTTAATTAGCTAGAGATGAACTTGTTTAAGATGAACTGCTTCAGCCAAAGACATTAGAAGTTGGTTAGTTTTATAAATTTGATGCCACATCCCTTTTCAGAAACCTTTTTCGCTTCCTTCTAACCAAAATTGAGGTCTCCTAGTGGAAAGAGTTGGCAAACCTTGCGATGGTGAACACAGCCACAGGTGATCCGCAGATACGAGGATGCAAACGCACACATATGGTGACGTTGATTTGCTCATCCATAACTTACTCACGGCCAGGCATGGAAGAGGAAGGCTCCTATCCCATAAGAAGCTCAGCTCACCCAGAGTGGTCACACCTTCCTGGTGTGCAAAACGGAGGTCAGCAGGCAGGGAGAAGAACTGCAGCTATTTCCAGTGGGGTGAGGATTCAAAGGCATGTTTCCCAGCAGAGGGAAGGCCATGACCTTTCAAGGTCCCCATAGGAGATTGTCTGGTGTTTATGGAAGCCACAAAGCTGCAGAAAGTTGCCAGAGGAGACAGCAAGGCTGGAGGAAAGGCTGAAGCCTGAAAAAGCATCTTGGCAGTGGGTAGTGACAGTTGTAAGTTTATTTTTAATAAATTTGCCTCAGCCAGTAGATCTGGCTTTCCTGTGGGAAAGATTTAGTTGATTCCTCTACTATTTTTTTTGCATTGGTGCGTGAGACTTTGAGAGCCTTTTGATGTATTTCAGAGTACTTATCACAATATTTAAAAGTCATCATGCTCACCTGCATTTATTTTTGTGTGAGATTTTTCCAAGGCTGAGAGTGGAGTTTGGCTTTTATCCTGCAGACACGGAGAGATGCTGACAGTCGAGTTGATGGTGGAAGGGAACCTTTCATACCCATACCTGTTTATAAACCAAAGTTGTTCTTTACTGTTCCCAACTTATAAGAAAAAACAAAAAGATCTGTTACTATCATGGAAGTTAAGGCCATAGCACCACTAAAATGCAGATTTCATTGGCATCCAGCGCTGTCAATGATGGCTTACAAGGGATAAATGGAAATGCGGGAGTATGTGAAAATTGTCCCTGTGGTTTTCTCTGTGTCACAGTGATGCATTTCAGTTTAGTAGGCACTTTGCTAACACACATGAATCCCTACGAAGAGATGATCAGGCTGTGGGTGTAACCTCTGGCTTGTGTTTGATACACAGATTGCTTTCCTGAGCTAAGTCATCACTCCTTCACTAGAAGCTTCAACAATTCTGAAACTGTGTCAAAATATAGCTAATTAAGATCACAGACTAATAAAATTATTGAGTTGATTACAACTGAGAATAACATACATGATAAATTAATTGGTCTGCAGTAATAAGTCTTTTCATAATAAATATTAAATTGAGCAACCACATCCACATATGCCTATTTCTTCAGGCATCTCCACACTCAATACTGAAATATTTCAGCGAACTAACATTCAGTGAGGGTAGCCCAGTTGGAAAATACTAATCACTTTGCACTTACCGTCCCATGAAGAACTGGGGCATTGCAATTAGGAATGTTCCAACTGACATAATTAAGCAGCCTGTTCCAATTATTCTTGGCCTGTGAAGCTTCGCTCCAAAGTAGCTTACAAGAATTATGATTAGGAGGTTCCCTTTGAAAGCACAAAAAGAAAACTGAGTTTTACAGATTGTCAATAGGAGATCCTCTAAAATAATGAAGCCTAATGTGTTATATATGCAGCAATTTCAGGGAGAGAGGGCTTACTGCTTGGGGCTGATGTTTATCTCTCTTTCCAGGCATTCTTATAGAAGCCCAATGCTTTCCATGATAAGAAAACCATAAGCTTTTGGCTTAGCAGCTGGAAAAGAGGAGGACTGTGCCAGCTGAAGAGAACAATATCCAGAAAAGCAGGAAAAGAAAAAATCAAAGAGAGCTTTACATACTTGGGCTAAGATTTCCTTGCCATGAATACCACAGTCCACTGAACCTCCACGAGATAAATTCAGTAATCCAAAATCACAGGTGGCAACGTCATGCTGAAAAGCTTAGTGCAAGAAGGAAGGGGATGGACTGGACAATGACATAGAATCCTAGAATTGTCTAAGTTGGAAGGGACTTTAAGATTATCTAGTCCGACCATCAACCTTAATCTGATTAAAAAAAAACATCACTGAACTGTGTCAACCCATCTTTTGAAAGCACTATGTCAACCCATCTTTCGGAAACCTCCAGGGATGGTGCCTCAACCACTTCCCTGGGCAGCCTATTCCAATGCTTAATACCTCTTTCAGTGGAAAATTTTTTCCTAATATCCAATCTGAACCCCTCCTGGTGCAACTTGAGGCCATTTCCTCATGTTCTATTGCTTGTGACTTGGGAGAAGAGACTGACCCCCCATATCTCTACACCCTCCTTTCAGGGAGGAGATAACATCAATTACAGTTAGAGGATTGTACTCTTGCTGCTTAATAAATAACATAGGGAAAAGAGGTAGATTGGTGCCAAAAAAAAAAAGAGAGAAAGTGGAAATCTGTGCAGGTAAATTCTCATTCAACAGTCAGCATTCCTATTAGCATTAATTAGTCAGACACTAAGACTATCAATTTACAAATTATTTAGGACTACATTGAGCTCCTTCTACTAGCAACCCTATCCTATGCAACATAAACATACTCACAGTCATGCCAATTTTTACTAGATGAATCTTGCTCAGTTTTAATAGTTCAAGAAAATTCATAGAACCATTTTTCACAACAAATTACATCAGTGTTTTGTTTTCTGAAAATAAAAATGGGTTTCTACAGCACATACCAATTTCAAAACTGCCATCAATAACGCCAACCAAAGAGGAAGGGATATCAAATCTTCTTTCTATTTGTGTGATAGTACTTTTTAGATAACTTCCTGACAGTGCTTTAGCAAAATAAACAAAAGACAATGCACCAAGAAATATCTGTGAAGGAAATTGACAGTGATTAAAATCAGGCAGTACAAAAGCTTTACTTTATGAATTCTTTTTAAACAATTCTTACATTCCCACCTTTTCTTTTCCCTTCTTTTTATGAAATGCTAGATTGCCAATTTGTCTATTTGTTACAAACAATAATGATATAATCTGAATTTACTATTAGCTACTACTAATTCCAGATAGATCACAGAATCATAGAACCATAGAATGGTTAGAGTTGGAAGGGACCTTAACGATCATCCAGTTCCAACCCCACCTGACATGGGCAGGGACACCTACGGACTAGACCAGGTTGCTCAAAGCCCCATCCAACCTGATCTTGAACGCTTTCAGGGATGGAGCATCCTCAACTTCTCTGGGCAACCTGTTCCAGTGCTTCACCACCCCTATAGTGAAAAATTTCTTCCTGATATCTAATTTAAATCTACCCTTTTCTAGTTTGAAGCCATTACCCCTTGTCCTATCAAAAGAAGTCAAAATTACTGATGTTTTGAAAGATGAAGACATAAATCACTCTCCTGTTTTCTCTAAGGAGGGGTGTCTTACACAATAACAATAAGGGTAGATCTTAAGTATGGCTTGGTGGGGAGTTGAGTTGTTGTTTGGGTTCTTTTTAACATAGGCTTTTGCAATCAGATGGATTTTAGAGCCCTGTTCTGGTAAACTCTTCCCACTGAAGCCATGGGTGGCCAGGAGGGAGAAGTCTTGGCCACCAGTGATGTGTCTCCATGAGTTGAACAGTAACCTACCAGGCAATAACCTTCTAGGCTCATACTTTCCCCGCCAGTTTCCTTCTCAGCTCTAATGCATACATTTTCTTTTAAGTGCACACTCCTTTTTGCTGGGGGACAACCTTCTTGGATTTGTCTGTTTTGAAGAGGCAGCTGTTTCCTCTTAGCTAGATCTATACATGTTTTAGTGTGTTAGTCTGAGTCAGGATTGGGCTTTGGAAATGAAACCCCCAAGCCCTCCACTGCACTTCGGTGAAGACTGAATCCCTTTTACACAAAATTAAACAGGAAGATATGCTCCAGAAGGGCACTACGTTCACTTCAATAGCTAATGGCTCTTCAGCCTCTGGGACAAGCCTAGAGCTGATTTGAAGTAGCTCACCACCCTGAAATGCATAGAGTTGGGAGTGTAGGGTCCTTTGCAGCAATTGTTTCAATCCTGCAGAGCTATTGCCTAAATTTGCCTTCAATAAATGCAGACTTAGTAAGTTTACAAGCTCCAGGGATGCTCACACCCCGTGCAATTGGTCATGGAAACCACAATATTGTTTTCTCCCTTGGGATACAGGTTGTGTTGATTGAATATGTAGAGATGCTCTTTGTAAATGGTGTTAAAAATATATATATACCCAAACCAGAAATTTAAAGACACAGTAATGCTTTGTATAAAGAGAGGTCTAGACCCTTGTTCTACTCCCTAGACCTAGATTGCTCTCTGAGTAATCATGCTTCCAGTAAGCAGGTACTCTGAAGTGATGTACTCACCTCCAGTGCAACACTCCTTACAAGATCTCATTTGACAAGGCACATTGGTTATAACACTGACATCACTGTTGAATGCAGGTTCAAATATATCTCTGTGTCACATTCAACACACTATGCTTTATCCAGTGCTGGTTATTCCTTCTTCAGAGGCATTTGTGTGTAAATAAACAGTATCCGGTTCTTATTTCCCACAGGGAGAGCTTTCAAAAGCTCTTTATTAAAAAGATTGCCATAATATTGTACATCTTCTGTATGTTTATACCCCTGGATTTTAAATAGCAAAGTGAAAGCAAATATGGTTTTTCACAGGAAAATTGTATAGGTCAAACTAGAGCTTCAAACGTCTCTTTCTCTCTTTGGCATGAGTTTTTCTTCTGGGTTTGCAGCCATCCCAGAAAGGAGATGGAGATCACATGCAGTGGTGGAAAAATGTTCCCAATTTAGAGCCGGGACAGAAAGGTGAACATGATTTCATATTCTCCTGTGGTTTCTCTGTGACTGTAAGTAAATATTTCACCACATCTTCCTGGTTAATAAATGCAATTTTAAGACATGGGAAGGCTGATAATTAGTAAAAATAATCACTTGAATCTGCTTATTGCTTTGGTAACGTTAGGCAAATACAGAGCTGAAGTAGACTTCTTTTGTGACTTAGAAATATCTTTAATAATTTCATACTGACTCATCAAGACATAATCAGAATTGAAAAAATGTTAGTTCCCCAACAAGAATGGGTTTTCTAAGTCCCTACTGGAATAGGTTAATCATATCATTTTGGGTTCCCAGAAGCCACAAACCTTTTGAACAGAAAGAAACTGAGCTGTAATATCATTCTTTTCAATTTTTGGAACTAATAAGCTGATTCCTGACTGGCTAATCTGTGACTGAAGGTTTATTCAATGAGGGAATCAAATTATTGTTGCGGCAAATAGAGGAACAATGATAGAATTACCATTTTGCTGCACATTTAATTAATACACCTCATCTTCTATTACAAAACAGGACGCCATTTTTGAAGGATCAGAAGAAAACAAGAGGAATATTCAGGAATCAAAAAAATTTTTATAGCAGTCATCAGACTCAATTAATCCCACAGTATCTTAACTGCTTTGCATAATTTATGGACTTCAGGTCAACTTTTGCTGAAATCATTTACTGCATTGGGGGCTGGATTAGCATCTGAAAATAAATACGTGTGTGAGTGTGAGAGAGAGAGAAAAGAAACCCAACAGAAATAAAGACTGTTCAGTTGAGATGAAAAGAACTGGGCAAGGCTAAAGACTCATTTTTCATATAACTCAAATAACCTTGTCTCGCCATTGTATGTTGACTTATTGAGACCTCACCCAAGAGAGTGCTAGTGTTTTCCAAGCTGGCTTTGGAAAGCAGGTAGAGACAGGAGGCAAAGCATCCCATTGCCTCCTGTACCTCAGTGTCCCACGCAGGCAGGGATGCTCCCCCACAGTGCAGTGGTCCTGCCGTCAGGTAGGTACAGCTACATTATGAGGCTTCCATTGCCTCGAGCAGGTACTTCTCATGGGTGAGAGAAATGCAGATACAGCGGTGAGAGACGTCTGCAGTTTTGTTTCAAAGTCACCTCATGCAGACTTCTCTCAGATCGGGAATATTACAGTAATACTTAAGTAATATAGCACAAATATTATTTTACAGAGCCCAGAACACTACCATGGCTACAATCTTAAAAAAGCAATTTGTATTGATTGTTTCCTGCAGTACCTGTCTGCCGGTGCTCTGTTCTTAACCTCAGGAAAATAATAGGGTGGTGCAATAAGAAGGATACAGTGACCCTTTCAGGATGACCCTTGAAGATCTCATAACACACCAGCCTCAACCAGTTAGTATGTCGTACTAATGTTATGTTTGTACATTGCCAAACATCAGGCAACCACGGATATGAAGCAGGCTTTTTTGTGACTTAGAAATATTTTGAATAATTTCATACTGACTCATCAAGATATAATCAGAACTGAAAAAAAAAGTTAGTTTATATAAAAAAATTTTTTTTCTAAGTCCCTACTGGAATATTCAAAAACTCTTACTCTACCTTTATACTTCCACAACATGACTGCTTTTTCTTGGATGCAGAAGATTCAGATTTGAATGAAGATCGGTCCACAGGCAGGATTGTGTTGTTTGAGAAAAAATGAGTATTTTCTTTTGATGGAATCTCCATGATAATATCCCTGCCTCTAAATCAGAAAACATGGAGAACATTTTAAAAGGGCATCCTATTAGCTCAGAGTGACAGTCATGTGACAGCAACACCCTGCTGTACTGTTTTCCCTACAACAGCAATTATCAAACTTTACAATAGGATCTGACCAGTGCGCTGGGTGTTTAATTATGGAAATTTGCAATCCACTTGCCTATAATAATGAAGATTAAATCATGCTCAGCAAACAGTCTTCAGCTTCATTCTATAGGTATCATCAATGTGATTTCACTGAACATTTGACCAAGCATTACTGTCAGACTAAATGAGGCTTGTTAACATCTTAAACAACATTTCTGGAGCTTATATGTAGGTTCACGTTTCTAGATGTGACCGTGTCTGCAGAGATTTCTCAGAGCTAATCTCTGAATTTCCCATATATCTGGGACATTAAGTAATTAGATCAGAAGAAATCTAGCCCCGTTAATGAGGGACTTGAATTGTTTTGGTTTGAAACATTAGCTCTAATCGTCTGATGTCAACTAATGAGTTACACAAGAATAAAGAGGTTTAGTTCCCTTTACCATTTCAGATAGGGCCTTAGGACTCAGTGGTCAATTGTTACAGGAGAAATGTGAATTTGCTTCTTTGCAGGTAAATACAAAGAAGTAAAGAAAACTTAAATACCGCACTTTGAGACCCAAAGATATCAGTAATTCTTAAATCTCTACTTACATATTGCAGTACTTTGTTCTTAATTTAAATCTCTAAATCAGATCTGAAAATATATATGAAATCAGCTTCTGTATCCACTTTTAAGCAGCACTATATTTTACTGTCTGAAAATACAAATAGAAGTTCCTATTCTTTTTTTGTTTGTCGAAAGACACAGATCTTTCTTACATAAATAAAAAAATATATATGTTTTTATATATATGTGTGTGTACCTATGCATATATTCATTGCTTCCCAAGGGTCTGTGCACTTGTGCTTCCAGAAATGTAAGTGAAAAAATGACAAAAATGTATCTAGATGAAAAGATTTGCTCATGCAAATATTGCCTCGGCTCTGTTCATATATAGGCCAGGCAAAAAGACTGTGGGGGTGGCACCAGCATTTTCACTGAGTTCTCTTCATCACATCAGATGAAATAAGAGCTACTGACTACATATAAGAGAAATATTTGCATTTCACACTGCCCTGAAAGGGATTGTAATGCATTTCCTTGTCTGCACTAATAAGTATAAAGATTTTAAAAAAAACCAACCAACACCAACAAACCAGTAAGAGAAGAAGAATGGTTTGTGCTTCCTGCAGAAAGCTTATAACCTATTCCTGATCCACTGCTGCCTTTCTTAGGACCTTGGGAAAAGTCCCATCGTCTCTCTCTTCTCCACTGCCGAGCTTGTGCCATGGGTATGACAGCCTGACCCTCACAGCTTTCACGGCGGGATAAATTCATTCAAATTTGTGACCATGGGCATGACCCTCATGTAAGGCATGCTGCCATGGAAGCACATGAAAGAGCCTTTCACTTAAGGCTTGAAATGCTCTGCATGCTATTACTATGGCAGTCTAGGGATGAAAAAGAAAGAAAAAGGAAAACATCTGAAAAACATTTGAAATGCAACTACACAGCTAAGGGAATTGCCCTTATCTCTCAGCAACCTAACGTCCAACTTGAGAAGGTCCAGCAGAGGTACAAGGTCCTGCACAGTCTCCTCCACTGCATCCCATATGCAGGGTTGATTTAAAAAAAAAATAAAGGTAGAGTATGACACACGGATGCTTGGCAGCAGTGTACAAGTTCACAGCAGTACAGTGTACAACTGTACTGAGTTAGTACAGTTCTCAAATGGAGAGCAGTACTTAAACAAAACTTATAGGCAGCAGTATAAAAAATAATCAGAGTATAAAAAATTATTGCAGTATAAAGGTTATTACCATTTCTTATCGGACTCTGTATGGCAAATGGAAGGATGTTAGGTAAGACTGAGAGCCATACAAGTTTTACAGGCTTTAATGTATCCCCAATTTCCCCACTCCTATGGTATGGCTGTAAGGAGGTGGGTAGTTTTCTGGCCCAGAGGAACCCGCAACCATATATCTCAGAGCATCAGTCCAGCTGCCCTGACAACGCCTCTGAGGGAAGCTGTTAACACAAGGCAGAGAGGAGAGCAGTGTGCCCAGTGGTACCACAGCCCTCTGCAACGTTAGATTTAATCTTTCCTCTTTTGTGCAACGAATATAAGTATTTCACTCTAACCACAATCTTGCCCTCTGCCACCCAAATACTTTTTAGTGCCATTAGTATTTCACTGGGAGTATTTGTAATAGGCTGCCAGCTGAACTGGGAGATCAGAGGTAGCTCTGGTTTTATCTGAGCAGATACCTGGCTGGTAAGGACGGTCTCTTACTGACTCGAGAGCCTTAGCTTTTCCCAGTATCTTGGATACCATATTTTCTCCAGTGCCATGAAATATGAGGACAGAGAGCCCATGGCAGGTCTGTCTTCACAGATGTGGCAGGAACACCAGAGAATGCAGTCCTGTGTCGTGGCACGCAAGGTCAGGTTACCAGACCAATTTGGCTGATGACGACAAAGAGGCAGAGTTCAGTCTGTGGCACTCTGCTTCTTTAAGAAATGTCTTAAGGCTTTGTGCTTTATTTTCTGCCTACCTTGTGTTTTAAAGCAACAAGATAAATGCAGTCACCTCATCACCACTGAAACACTCTGGGCCAAATTCAACCCTTTCATGGTAATCATGCTACATACAAGCATTCTGTATCCAGCAGGCTCCATGCATCTCTCCCTGTGTGTGTGTGTGTGTGTGTGCACGCACAGAGCTGAGATGCATCTAATTATGTGTTCTTTACATGATCTAACACATGTATGGCTGCAGAAATGGCTGTGCTGGGATGCATATGCACACACACACAAATATCTTATAGCTAGACCTATTGGAAGACAAACACCTAAATGAAAGGCTATTACTATACAGGTAAAGTGCATTCCACCTTACTACTCACTTATCATTTAAAAGTAAGACCTGAGCAACAATTAACCTTGGCAAGTTTAAGTTTGCTTGTTGCTTTAAGTAGGTATCTTTACCACATAGCACTTACAATGATTCAATTTTTTTTTTATTAATAAGGTTTTTTTATTAACCCCTGCACACAATCTGCCAAAATGCAGGTTTTTCTGGCAGTAAAGATATTCAACTGTCATATAAGCAAATAACCGTATGCGGAGAACAAAATCAAGTGTACCAAAGCATAAATAGTTAAGTGTGTGTACTTAGACAATGCATTTTCCCTTCCTTCAACACATAACATATAAGCACGATTTCCCAATTACAAGTAGCATCTTCTGACGTTTGCAGAGCACTCTGAGATCTTCAAGGCTCTGTGAAGAAATTTAATCAAGGGAGTTTCCATGGATTAGTTCTTCTAAAACCCTTTTGTAACTTTTACCAGAGTCTAAGAAAGCAAGGCACTGAAGAAAGCACTGTACAAGGCAGTTTTCTCTCCTAAAAATTGCTGCTCTACTGTATGTTAGCTAAGGAAGAGCAGGTACATAAGCGAAAGCAGAGACTAACTCTTTCAATGTATTCTGCACCATCATCCCCAAAACAGGTGTAGAGATTCTTTTGGACAGGACTAAAGCAAGAGCCATCAAAAGCTGAGATATGTTAGTCTCTGCAAAGCTAAAGGAGGGAAGAACATGGTGTCCTACCCCCACACTTTGGAAGGACCAAATCAAACCAAGGCAGTTCCACTGTCAAATTGCCTTTTGTGGGAATACCGAAATGGTTAGCGAGCAGAATTTGATCCCCAGTCACTCTAACAGGAAGGAAGGACACTGAAGTTGGTGGCCTAGGCTGACGGGGTCCTTACAAACTTCATCACACCTGTGACAACGGAGTAAATCCAGGCGAGTGATGCTCTGCCCAAAGGATGGCTGCTGGCCACGCTCACACCTCCTCCCTGCCTGTCACCTGGGCTCACAGCTGGGACACCGACCCCTCCTCACATACCTGCCTCCAGCTGCCTGGGGTGCAGGAACCCTCCCTGGCAACTCTGCTTTCCATCCCACCAAAAGCACGCCTGATGATAACTCACCTGTGACACAGCTTGGTTGGCAATGACACTCGCCCTCCCAAGGACCGGCACGTGGGGCTGTACCCGAGGGTCAGGTCCGAGGGTAAGCCCGTCCCTGAGCATGCAGGCAGTGGGCTGAGACACCCCCAGGCAGCTCCTGGACATCCCTCCACTTGTTCAAGCTCCAGCAATGAAAAAGAGTCCTTCCCCACCCCACATCCCCGCACTGGAAACTCCTCCGCTTTGCAGCAAGCCTCCTTAGACATGCCTTTATCGTGTGCCAGCCTGCAGGCACAGGAGCTGCACTTGCTAGGGCAGGTGGACACGGGAGGCTAGTACCGAGCCTGTTTACCGAAGAACCTAGATGAAGAACATCTCCTCCAGAAGGTGACTCAGCAAAGAGAAGAAGAAAAGTCAAGTCTTACCTGGCAGCAGAGATCCCCGGAGATGATGCCTACCAGTTTTCATGAGTGAGCTCCCTCTAGTGCTTATGCATCCCCGTCTGTGTATGCACACACACCGGTCCCAGCTCAGAAGCAGGAAAAATTGGAGAGGAAAACCACTGTTCAGAAATATTACCTTGCCTAGGGATGGTACATCTTATACTAGAGGTAGAGAAAGGAAAAAGCGCAGGGGTGGGGGACCTTGTTTTGTCTCTTGTTTTGCCTGAGGACTAGGTATTCATCTCCCCCTGCCATCCTCCACCCCACCTCCTCACTTTTTTTTCTTCCTTTCTCCCTTCCTATCAACTCCAGGACACTGGGCACACGGGGAAAGCAAAGATGCCAGGTGCCCTAGCTGGAAATCCTAAAAAGCGTCTACACCCTCCCTGGGGTATTTTGCTTTGTAACTTGAAGTAAGCTCAATGGGACACGTGACAAAGCTTTGTGGAGAGGGGAAAAAAAAAAAAATAAAAAATCCTGATCTTCTTAATTACTCATTCCCAGGAAATGAAAGACTTCGAGGGGGAATGGACCAGGACAAAAATAGAGGGGGTGCATGGGAGATGACAGGATATAGCGAGAACAGGTGATTCACAAAACTTTCCCTTCCAGGTTCTGGTCCTTCCCTGGGTGCCCAGCGTGCCCTGCTCCCCAAAAGCCTCGGGGCAAAGTCCCCTTCAACATGGTCTAAAACCGTAACGAAAGGACCCATTAAAGGAGAGGACAGGACTGCACAGGGCAGACGCTCATTTGTTTGCCTCAATGAAAGGAAGATTTTGCAAACTTCATTCCCACCCTGTGTTTTTCCTGTCACAAGGTCATGGCTACTGAAACAGCATTTATTTGCAAATTTGTGTAAAGGTGAAGAACGTGACTAGTTCACAGTGTAGTTGATGAAGCTGAGAGAGGACATAAATTCTGTGACTTCTTCTCACCCGTGATCTTTAATTATACAAACAGAGAAGATATTAACACTGTAAATTCTTCTTCCTTTTCCCTTCTTTCTCCCTCCCACCTTCCGCAGTGGGTTATGTTCCCATGGCAGCTAAAACCTTACTGACACTCACAGCGATGTGGTGCCTTGGATCAGGCTTCTACTTTCCTAGGTTTAATACAAATTATTATCCATTCCTTCATTATATCTCCATTTTGGGTTCTTAATGCGGCTGGAATTTTATTATGCTGCACGTAATTCACATTTTGTACTTTAATGTGTCTTATATAGTAGATTTGGAAACTTGGAAATCTCTTTTCCCCTTTTCTTAGAGTGATATCAGGGTGCCTAATAGCCCACAGGAATTAGTGATTAGGAGAATTAGTGATTATGAGTTCTTTCAACCTCTTTCAGAGAACAGCTTCCAGCCTGTTTCCTTCAATTATTAGGAAAAATTGAGTTTACACAATATGGGATCTGCATTAGTTTTGCCTGACCTTTAATCTTCATTGCTGACCTTGCCTCCTCCAATGATTTCTGACACAGACTCCAGTTTTTCTGCCACCGGTAGCCTTCCTCACACTGGTCCCTCAACCAATCCCCAACCTAAAACAGATGAGGCTCACATTCAGATTCATAAATTCTTTATATAAATGACTTTCACATAATCCTCCAACACCCCATTATTCTGCAAATTGTACCGATGACCACAAGGATACGTTCCTCTGCTCTTACAGAAAAACACCTAAAGAACATGTTTATGCAGTTTAAGATGAAGCAATGCTTTCAAGAACGAGGCCCACGAGATTCAGTGCAGTCTTCTCATTTTTCCTAGATGTTTGGTTCATTGTAAAAGCCCAGCATCAGCTTTCTATCAGAGTTGGGCTTTTACTGGAGTTTCTGAGTCTTCTCTGACTTCTTTATAGGTGTAGATAATATCTTATCTGGAACTTTATCAAAACCACCCTAGGGGACCTATTTTCCACTACGGAAAATTTTCTTACACCTTCCAAAAGAGCATCACCATTCCTTCATGGACTAATTATAGCAGTTCCTGAGAAACAATCATGTTTATATCCTCTATGATTCTTTTCCAGATGCTCAGACTAAATGAATACAAGAGCCTCACTAAGACTTGGCAAGTTCATCTGGCAGAGAAGAAAATCTCATCCACGAAGGAATTTATTAGTCTCCCAGGCCTCCCAGGCCATGGGTATTGCATGGGAAGGTGATGCAGTAGATCACCTACTACACTTTACTAACAAGAACTGAAACAGGAGAAACAAATCTCTACCAATTCTGATACAGGACACGACACCTCTTGTGTGTCACTTTTTCAGTGCCTCTCACAGCAGAACACTTCCCAAGATCAATGACTCAAAACTCATTGGAAGCTTACTAGGCAATCAGACAAGAAAGGTTTTGCTTTCCCATAGTCCTAAAAGAAACTGCTTACATATATAGTTCTTCTATAACTGAAACAAAGTCTTTTAAGCAGCTACAAGACAAAGAACCAGACTAAAGCTTGTTCATCGAGGCCTGTTTCTATTTTCTTTGCATTCCTACATTGTATTGGTTACAAGAAATTGGAAGCCAGACCACCGTCATTTCTAAAGCATAGGGTTAAATTAATTACATTTACAAAGCCTAGTCTAGCCATAGTGAATAGCTGTGACAGGAGTAATCTTGATTCATAGACTAACAACATAGCAGGTTTGTGGGTCAGTCTTTCAACAGATCTGGCTGCTGCTTCTTCGGGCACATTTCATGCCCAAATGGCAACCTTGTAAAAAGTCTCAAATAAAATCCCAGTGTTCAGAAGCATGAATTTTTTTCCTTTGTAAAAGACTTTGAAAAAAAACCAAACATATTCCAGCAGACTTATTTAAGGGCTTGCTTGCAAAGATATGCATATATTCAGAGTTCAGTGTAAAGTTTAACAGTTGCAAAGAAGCATTTGTTTTTATGGGATAGAAGGAAAATACTGACTTCTTAAAAAAAAAAAACCAAAAAAACCCAAAAAAATGTATAAATGGGATTTTGATACACCATATAATCTCAAAATTTGAATTTACAATAATTTCTATGGTCTGACAGAGAACACTCCCAAAACTGCAAAAGCAAAGCTACACAGAAACTCTCAGTAGAACGAGTCCTCAAACTACTCGGATTGACACTTGGCCAAATGCTTCTTCATTATTTTATTTATGCTAGCACACAAATACTGCAACCCTGAGCAGCTCTGCTGGGCCTGGAACAACTCACAGAGCCAAGGAGCTGGTCATGGCAGCAGCTGCTTGTGGCCCAGAGTTCTCCTACTGCGGTGGTGTCCTAAACGCCAGAGAGCTCAGCGCAGGAGCTAAAATGCAGCAGGCAACCCAGAGAGCTGGCTAAATAGTTGTATTTGCATTTGAAGGGGGGTGGGGGGTGGGGGGAGGGAATTGAACCGTTTGTTTGCTGAAGGTCATGCAGGAATTTTGTGCAGAGGTCAGGAAAAACTCAAACACTTCCAGACCCCTTGAATCCTTGTCCAGAGACCAAAAGTTCAAGGCATAGCACCGCTGTGGAGTCTGGAAATACAGCTGCCAGAATAAAGGCCACTTAGAAAGCAGGATGGCTTGGAAGCAGCTGCTCCTTTCAAAGAAACATCCCCAAGTACTTAAATTTTAGTACAATTTAACTTCTACAATTTATTAAAAAATCATTTCCGCTAGCTGCGATTCTAAGGTAAAAGTGCAGCTGGGAGTCAATGACAAGCAGAGAGAGTGAAGACATTTTGTTTACAGTTAACTAATTAAGCAACCCAGTTTCACTGCCTGTTTAATTTTAATTACTTTAGCTATGCTACTCTATCACTCTGGATTCATTATTTCTTGACATTAATTTTCCTGTCCTTTTTGTTGTCAGTCTTAGGAACATACTTGGTAAGAACATAACGAGAAGGAAACCCGCTGTCAGAACAAACCTTGCACATCCCTTTCACATCAAAGAAATAGAGACAAATAACATACTTTGGCTGTTGGAAGCACTTGGGGATTGCTAGGAAATTTTCAAGCTTAAGGATAATACTTTCTTGTCCATCTAAGGACTTCCAGATCTTGCCTCACAGAGCAGTTTTCTTACCAAAGAACAGCAAAAGCGAGAGAAAAGCGCTGTAATTATTATTTTATTATTTATTTATTTTTGGACGCAGCTAACCTGTGATCAGGATACCCACAGGTTTTTCTGAGAAGTTTATTTACCCTGAGGCACTCATCAAATTGTTCAGAACATTCAGACTTTCAAACCCTTTCGTACCTCAGGAAGATTTTTCAAAACTAGCAGTTGCAGCAAATGTATTTACTGCAACCTGACCATAAAACAATACTGCCTTCTCTCTGTATGTTCTCTGTCCTGGGTGCCTGAGGTAATGTAATGTATAGGAGCATGCTCAGTGGCTGTAGGTCACCTTGAAAGCACCTGCAAAAGGTAAACGATCAGGTAAAAAAAGCTAGGAGGTTTTCCTTCCTGAATAATTAGTAAAAAAACCAAAACCCCAAACTATGGACCCAGACCAGAATTGACTAGAATTTTCAAGAGAAGAGAAGTAACATATATCCTTCTATAGCACCCCATTTTGCAAAGATCCCGATGGGCCCCGTGACACGCAACTCTGAGGGGGTATAACGAGAAGGATGTATGAGAATCAGTGACATGACACAACACATCTCGTTGGGGCAGGAAACATTTGTACCCACTGGAGCTTTTGGGAGAATTTTAATTTAGGAGAACCTAATAAGAGGAACTGGAATCTGTCCAGCCACTAGGGATTAATGCCATTAATCTTAATAAAATCCCACAGCACTTGCCATAATGCAGATAAGTTCTTTGAAGTAGATTTAAACCCAAAGATTTTGGCCGGAATTGTGGAAGGAGAAGGTGTAAAGAATTTAACAGAAGAGTTAACACAGAAGGTGTTGAATTTGTAGAATATTATGCCTTTGGCAAGCACCGTAATAAACAATTGCCATGTGCGAAGGATTGTGAAAGGAAGTAATTTACCAGCAAGAACAAAAGTCACTGTAAATGAAGCCGTCGTGCAGATCAAACAGGAACCTTCTGCTTTGTATTTCCTGGCTGCAGACAAGCAGACGTTGCAGCAACCTTTTATCTATATCAGACTTCCAAACCATTACAACCATATCTACCCTAGGTTATTGAGTGACTTTAACTAGCAGTCGGGGTTGGAGACGATACAAGTCAAAGCTTTAGGCAAAACTTTAAACTTGCCCACTTTCTCCCGTGGCTTATAAATTAAAGTAACATCGGGATCACCCTTTGGCTGTGAAGGTGTTCCACAGAGCAGTTGGCTTTGAGTTCTTCCTTCTCAGCGTGCCAGGTTTGGGGGCTCCCAGTGCAGAGGGTTTAAAAATCTCTCTCAGACTGTGCGAGATGCCAACCCCAGGGCTACAGAGCCCATCCGTTCAGGGTCGCACCTGGAATTTAGGCAGCTGCCCGTCAAAGTTGTTTGCTGTCCTACCCCTGCGTGCCTTGATGACCATACCCAGGGAGTCCACGATGGTGTGAGGGATAACACTGATTTCCAGAAGGTTTTGGTGAGACAACTGAAAAGTTTAGGAAAGCACTGCTGCCAAGACTTCCCTGAGATTTTTCTATTTCTATTTTTAGTGAAACATTTTGAAGTGTTTTGAGGCAAGTGGATTTGACTGGGCGATTGAGAGTAATTTGAACACCTGGAAAGCACAACATTTACTTGAGCTGCTACTGATTGTGCGTCATGGCCTCCTTTATGTTTTTTACCAAAACCCCAGGAGAGGCATCCTCATGTGTGGTCTCATTAGCAGATTGACTGCTTCTGTTCCCTGCTTTACACTGCTCATCTCTTCCCATGGGAACCTCTTGCTGTTTGAAGAGCTCCTGCGAGAGCTCAGTGATTTTCAAAGACAAGTGCATTCTTTACCTTGGTAGCCCCTGCCCTTTGTGACAAGGAGCACTGAAGGGAAAGAGCCTTCGTTACTCCAGTTGTAGGCTCTTCTGTGAGCAGCTCTGAATCTCTGGATAAAATAATTACCATGCTACGGGGTCATTAAGTGTTTAGGACAGACCAACTGCAGTTGTTCCCTTAGAAAAGGCCTACCCATATTTCACCTTCATGCTGGCAACGATCCCAAATAATATCTTCCTCATCACTGCCCGGTGCAAATTTACTTACGTATTTGCCATTTGTAATTTAAGACTGAGGGAAAACAAACTGGTGGCACTTGAAAACTGATGGCCAGACATGCGGCTGATGCTTTTCCATATATTAAAAATCTTAAAAATTTTGAAGTTACAGGAAAAGA
>JAOQGH010000001.1:69582338-69596898 GCA_025769975.1 Gallinago jamesoni | reverse complement strand
TCTTCCTCATCACTGCCCGGTGCAAATTTACTTACGTATTTGCCATTTGTAATTTAAGACTGAGGGAAAACAAACTGATGGCCAGACATGCGGCTGATGCTTTTCCATATATTAAAAATCTTAAAAATTTTGAAGTTACAGGAAAAGAGGCTCTGAATACACAGTTGATCCAAGTACCACCATTTCAGTACAACTTGGCTGAAGAGCTCTCCAGATCTTTGATAAAAGTAGGTAATAAAACTTAAAAAATGGGGAACATTTTTGACAGCTGTAAGGTACTCTTTTGAAATTACAAACAGTGGGCAAAGAAAGCAGCTCGATGTCCATCCTAGCCCACACGATGGAGTAACAGAATCTTCCACCAAAGAATGACAGTATACTTACCAATATAATTGCAAGAAAATTAATTTCACGTACTGATGTCCCACTTTAACAGAATACTACTGGGATTAATAAGGAAAACACTGTTAAGGTAACACATTTCATTTTCTCTGCCAAGTTTCAGTATCACTGCGTTACTATGGCTGAATAGTGCTGTGTAATATACACCACGTTCAATCAGTGTGGTCCGTATTAATTGGATTTAAAAGTACACAGATGACAGATGTTGAAATATTGGTCATCATTAAAGAAGGATGTTGATATTGAGGCCTTCCAGAGACTGGTGGAGTCACACATTTAACACGGGATCTAATATAGTGATGTGAAGCAAGGTGCAGAATTCTGATGGTAAAAGAAGTTTCAGGTAATCGGATACCGATAAATGTGAGCGTGGGTCACTAATGCACACCACGCGGGGCCAGCAGACAAAATGGTAATTCAAAATACACCAGTTTTACCGGATTTGAATCAGAGTTTGAACCGGCCACAGGTCACCTGCTGTCGGACACTTTAAGCAGAAAGCTGGGCACTGAAAGGAAATTTGTTCAAGAAAGGAAAAAGAAACACAGCAGGCAGGATACCACAGAATTATATTTATGTTGTACGTTTGTCTTCACATTGCAACATCCACATTGTTCATTTTGTGAAAGTATTTCTAATAATTTTGAATACATATTTACTGTATAATACATTTTACCAAGAGGCACTTCCAGTAATTCTGGCAAAAAGGAGCTTCATTATAGTGTCTAACTTACAAAACAGTAAAAATAAATAATGTTTATCTAAAAGATTTTTTTCCTGTACAGAATCTATTTTGTACAAAACATTTATCAGCCATTAACTAAATCACTTAACAAATACTTGTGAAGAGAATATATTAAGTATTGCTACATGTATTGAGTGCAAGATACTAGTGAAAGGAAAAGAATTATTCTGTTTATGAAAATCACCTAAAAATACAAGGCCTTGTTCCTGAAGTGTTTAAAAAGGAGAAGCTTGGTTACAACAATATTGACAATATATAAATATAAATTAACATATGTAGTACTTAGTGAAAAGAACACTGTGTTAAAAACTGGTGTGTACAAATTCTGAACAAGATGGCACTTTTCTGCATGGCCACTTTGGCTGGCAGTTATTCTTTAAAATATTGCTTCAAAAGAATTAGAAAGGTACACAAAACCCTTTTCAAATACAGCCATATAAAATTACATTTCCCCCTCTTTCTCTCACCTTTTGAAGTGAAAAAAATCAAGGAGGGATAAATTTTGAAGTACATGGGTGATTTGCGGAAACTTGCTACTAGAGCTGAGTCTGAATGAGCATCGTAAATTAAAGGCTCTACAGAGGGATCGGGACAGGCTGGATCAATGGGCTGAGGTCAATGGTATGAGGTTCAACAGGACCAAGCTGGGTCCTGCACCTGGGTGACAACAACCCCATGCAGTGACACCAGCTGTGGGAAGAGAGGCTGGAGAGCTGCCTCATGGAAAAGGACCTGGGGGTGTTAGTTGACTCCCAGCTGAACATGACCCAGCAGTGTGCCTAGATGGCCAAGAAGTCCCACAGCATCTTGGCTTTGTATCAGGAATAGTGTGGCCAGCAGGACTTGGGAAGCGATCATCCCCCCTGTACGCAGCACTGGTGAGGTTGCACCTTGAGTACTGTGTCCAGTTTTGGGGCCCTCACTACAAGAAAGACCTTGAGATGCTGCAGCATGTCCAGAGAAGGGCAACACAGCTGGTGAGGAGTCTAGAAAACAAGTCTTATGAGGAGCAGCTGATGGAACAGGGGGTCAGTCTCTTCTCCCAAGTCACTGGCGATACGACAAGAGGAAATGGCCTCAAGTTGCGCCAGGGGAGGTTCAGGCTGGATATTGGGAAAAGTTTCTTCACTGAGAGGGTTATCAGGCATTGGAATGGGCTGCCCAGGGAAGTGGTTGAGTCACCATCCCCAGGGGTATTTAAAAGGTGGGTAGCTGTAGTGTTGAGGGACACGGTTTAGTGGTGGACTTGTTAGGTTAACATTTGGACTTGATGATCTTAAAGGTTTCTTTCAATCTAAACCATTCTATGATTCTATGATTCTATTCTATAATGGTGTCACAGGTGCAGGGTTTCAGGGTCCCAGGCCAGGAGTCAAACCTCATAGGACAGGATGTAAGCTGACCAAATTATTCAGTGTTTTGTGAAGTAAAAAACCTTTGGTTGGCCTTTTGTTAGTTGGAAAATACAAAATTTGTCTGATTTGGCCCCAAAACCTGGTGGGAAATGAAGTCCTTCAACACTTCTAGACACCCAACGTTTTCCTTCAGAAAGGGTTTTGACCTTGCTAGATTAATTTCTTGATTACTTTCATCAAAATGGGATTCATTTCTTTTAAAATCATATCTTGTACATGACAGACGTACTTGCATATTGTTACCCAGATGGCCAAAGTATATTAAAAAACAATTATTTTTCAAATACTACTTCCATTACTGGAGGCAAAGGTTAAAAAAATGTGTTCCTGTTGGAAAACGTCCTACATGTTCTATCAAAAGCACTAAAAGGAAAAAAACTGCCACCCATCAGTGAAAATGTTAATCTGTTAAACAAACATAACCTACAGTATCAATCACGTCTTTTTAAAAAGTGAACTTAAATTACTTTCCATCATGCAAACATCTTACATCGATTACTTAAGAAGAGAAGATTTTAGAAAAGTAATGACCAAATGTACGCTGACATGGTTGAAATATGGTCATCAACACCACACAGCAGTTATAAACGCTGTCTTTGATCTTTCAGGACACTTTGATCTGCAGTCCTGTATTAAGACTCACAAACACCTAAAAGTGAAAATTTTGCATTCCAAGATAGATTTTCAGCGTGTGTCAGAATCAGGCAGGAATTCTGAAAAGGAAAGATAGCTTCAACAGATGGCGGGCTTTCTACCTAAAACAGTATGTACACTCATGGGAAACCCTTACCTGTTTTCTCTCTGATCAGATTCCAGACCCTTTTTTCTTTTTTTTTTTTATATATATATTTTAAATTTCCTTTTTATGAAAGTATGGGGGTAAAATGACTAGGGTCAGGAGAGAAAAAAAAAAACCAAAAAAAAAAACCACCCAACAACAACACCTCAAAAAACCCCCTCAATCTCCTTGAATAAATACTTAAAAGCAAAGAGCGATTGCCACTCCACATTAATTGCTCGTAGGTGTTCACTGCGGTAAAGGAAGACGGCGTTGGAAAGACGGAGCACCTAAGCCTCGGGCCTACGGCTGTGACCAAATCATGGTGAGGTGGGTTGGAGAGTTGGATTACTTCAAAGTCTTTCTCTGGCTACATTGACCCATAGCCCTCTGGAATACGGGATTTGTTCTTTACCTCCCACCATTTTTCTGCCCGCCCAGGACCCCAAAGCCACCTGCAGCCCCAGGAAAAGCAAACCAACACACACCTGCCTCACCAGGGTCGCCGCATGCGCCGCGTTTCACTTGTTTGATCCCATTTCTAGCGTTTTTGAATCAGGACAAGAGAATTCGATCACAAAAGGAGACACGGTCCACAGCTGGGGCAAAAGCCCCTTATACCCGCTCTTATGCTTCCACGCAGACAGAAAACAGATATATTTGTGTTTCCCCATGTAATTCACCTCCAGGACTCACCGCTTTCCACACCTGCAGATCTCAGTGGTGCTCCTTGGTGCACAGACCCCATAGACCATCCACAGCAGAACAAGTCCACAGGTCCCACACCTTGGCCACATACTGCAAGCTCGGCTTTGGAAGTAAGAAACAGGTGGACTGGCCACCTGAAAAGCTCAACTGAAATAAATACTATTTTTTTTTTCTTTTTCCTTTTTCCTCCTCTAGCACCAAGGAAAGTTTTCTTTAATGAGAGAGAATTGAACGACTTCAGTCAAAAATCCTTCTCAGTTTACTATATCCACAGGCAGGGCCAGTTGGTTATACCTAAACTCATCACCTTTCAGAAGGATGGTTCACTAATTTAATTAATTTAATTCAAAAATTAAACAATTTTTTGCATACACCTCAAGCGGTGCTGGCAAGCTTTCAAACTGCACAACGTTTCGATTTTATCAAAGAAGTGTGGTTAACAAGCTCAAGCTTTTGCCCCCTTTTTGTTGGTGTGCAAATGGATTCTCCAGAAATACACCCGCCCTCCTCAGCCCCCGGAGTCTTGAGGGACTTGTACCCTCCTAAGGATTCAAGCAGGCGCTCAAGTGGGCAACATCTGCACCATCCCGAGGAGGCGGGATGTATTTGTCACAAAGAGAACAGCTGCCTGCTAGGAAAATCCCACTAATGGCCTCTGAAATAAATCGTAATTAGGCCGTAAACGGAGGATAACTCTCACGCTGCCCCGTCTGACACCGGGATTCAATAACTTTCACAGCAGGGGCTAAAACCCTGCTTTGATTTACCTCCAGAGGAATGTTGTTTTGTTAAATGGAAGTGATGAAATTAAAAGGAAGATTTATCACACTAAGTTGATCTCAAATGTACTGGTACTATTATGCTCTAATCCAACAGTTTGCTGCCAATAATCAATACTTTTTGCTAGCCTGGTCTTAAGCAATGATTGTTTAAGAAAGCCATCACCTTAATTTCAATTATTCCCCGATCCATTCAACAACACTTCACATACATTTTCTTCAGGAGGCCTGGACACTGACCGAAAACACATTGTAGACATATTTTATTTCTCCCCTTTCTCTCCACTTGCCTGGCTCTAACTCCTGCTAAAGTATATAAAAGAAGAAGAGTTATTTGGGTGTCAAATGGTGCTCTTACTTGTTGATTCACTTAAAAATATGAAAAAAAAAAAAGATTCCAAGAGTGGAAAGAGCCAGAGACCCTCTGTGCCTGCAGCAGACCTGGGAGAGGTACCTTCTCCTCTCTGGGCAGGATGCTCAAGAAATTCTCGTGCCCATCCTCATATCAAAACATTTCTTCCTTAAACATGCAATGGTGGGACATCTCAACCATAACAGCACTTGATAAAAGTAATGGCAAATATCACACGTTTTTATGAATGACGGGTTTTCCAACGGTCAAGAGCCTCTTCTTTCAGAAAAAGAAAAGCCACCGGCCGATGCTCTCCCAACCTGTTGAAATGCCGTTTCCCTGGAACGAACCAGCAGCATTAACACCCGGGACCCACCACAAACCTTTGGGGGCATTTATACCTCTGGCAAGATTTTCCAGATCCTATAGGTTCATTTTGAAAACTGACAACATTCTCTTAAGATCTCTAAGGTCCCACCAAAAGCTGGTGGGGCTCAGGATGCCCAGTATCCAGGCCAAGGTCAGTACCACCCACCCATCCACCCACCCTGAGTCTGGCAAGGTCCCTGGCTTTTCTCCACACTGCAAATCTACTTTCTGAGGCATTTCTGAAGGAAGAAGAAAAGACGGGGTCAGAACTCTAGAAAATTTTTCCTATCCAAAAACCAAAATACCCAGTCTGAAAAAGCAGTCCAGTCCCTCTCTGCCTGTTTTTAGAGAACCGAAAACTAAAATAGGTGTGTTTCCTTTTTTAACTACAAAATACTGTTTAAATGGGGCTTGCTTTTTCTGTTATTTAACAAACCTCTTTGCATACTGTACCTACCAGATACCCATATCAACACTGTAAACATCCCACCTGAAAGCTGAGCAATTTGCTGATAGAATACAATTCTTTTTCTTTTCGTTTTTTGGTTTTTTTTTTTTTTTTTTTTTCCCAGAAATATGGCACAGGCTGTAATTTCTTTGGGGTTTGCATCACCAAAGGACTGCACAAAGAGGACAACCATCAAGTTCTAGCCTCCAAAAGTTGCTGCAACTGCAGCTTAAAAGCTTCACCTCTTTTGGACTCAAAATTATTATAAAAATCCCTAAAAAATTGCCTGCTTCATTATCTACTAAAAGACCCAGAGCAAAAAAGAACAACAAACCAAAACCCAAACAAAACTGTATTCACATGTTTGATATAAAATATCTCTGGTATTTTCTTTTGTGTTGTATTTAAGCCAGTCTGGGAAATTTCCTGATCATTGCCTGCCAGAAATGCACTGCAAAGACTGAATATCAGATTCATAAGGAGAGGACACCTGCAGAAATTGGATTCTGCTAGTAAATACTTGGAGTACAAAAAAAAAAAAAAAAAAAAAAAAATCACCTCTTATAAAGTTGACTACTCCTAGTTAACTTCAGCTTCTTCACTGGTCTTTCTTCCAGTTTAGATAAAATCAACAACCATTCTGATTTTAGAGCCTGTCAGCAATTCCTTCGCTGCAAATGACCTGAGTTAATCAACCTGCACCCACAAACAGCAACACAGCAGCAGTTTGTGACAGCTGCACTGGCACTACAGAAAGAAAGCTTAACAAATTAAAAGCTGACACCGATTTCACCTAACAGCAATCAAAAATGATGACTAGGAAAAATATAATCTTTCCCTTTCAGCACATATCTAGGATGATTTTTCTTGGTTCAACCCTGTGTATGCCTGCTTAGAGGATGACGTGGAACTCCACTTGCAGGATTTGGCCTCATTCCTGAATGCCTCTTCATAATTTTACCAACTGAGCATCCACTAACACTTTCTGCAAGAACTTCTTTTTTTCTTCTTCTAGCAAAAACAATATAAAAATCAATATAAAAAAATCCAGCCCTGGTGATCATGAACTAAAAATGGAGAAATAAGTGCTTGGAAATGTATTTTTAAAGCATCTCTGTAAGTTTAATTTTTAAAGGACAGAATGAGGCATATTAAATTCTACTCATACTATAAGGTATGCAGATCACAAGAAAACACCAAGTAAAATGATTTATCAAAGTGGCTGATGAGGTGTGAAAACAAGCTGGAATTAGTGGAGCCTTGCTGAGATCTTGGAGACATATTATTTTTTCTTTTGAATGAATTTTACTACATCTTTTCCCTTTGAAATAATAGTGAAATTTGGATCTTTGCTTTTCTGATTTCATTGAAAAACACTTATTAAATATTTCTGCTGGTAAGAGAGCATTCAGAGTCATGCTCTAGAGTCCCTCTGTCGAAAGGCAAACGCGTTCTAGGATGGGACAACATCAGGCAGATGAAATCTGTAAGAAACCAAAATCCCGTTTTCCAGAAAAAGTTCACTCTAAAGGAAATGCAAAGCAAATAGAAACTCTGAAGTGACAAAACACTCACTGATTGGCTTTGATAGAGAAAGTTTTCCAACATTTTTGGGAAGGGATCAATTGCATCATGGAACATGGCGAATGCGTAACAATATCAAAAAATGATGAATGCAGTGTCAGACATTTGATATAGAAAGGACTTCTACAAACTCTTCCTTTCACAAGCATTCTTACGCAAGCAATCCTCTTCTTAGCAAGGGGCTGCAGGATCAAAATATAGAAAGCATACGCAGTCAAATGATTTTTGAGAGATACTGATTTTTATATATGTACTTCTTTTTGTGGGAATTAAACTCTAAATTGCGTGGTACTGGTTAGTGCTGCCAGTCCCAAAAAGCATTAATATTTTAAAGCCTTGATCCTATAGACCACTGGCTTCCCAGAAGGGTCTATACCAATTACTCAAGACTTTATTTGTTGGGTTTGGAAATGGCTACACTGTATAAAAATGGTTTTGTATTTATTTTTTAAAAAATTAGCTTTACAAAAAAACTTTCCCCTTTTTTTCTTTTTCTTTTTCTTTTTTTTTCTTAAAGATACCATTATCTACAGGAACCCATAAAAATTTTTCCATATTTACATCTAGATAGCTAATCATTGACAAATATAATATCGTGAAATAAAATATTGAAAGTGAATATCCAACCTTTTAAATAGACATTTGGCTCACAGCATAAACAACAGAGAAAACAAATAAACAGAACAACAACAACAACAAAAAGATCGGCTCTTCTTACAGGCCTGATCTTTTCCTTTCTCTTAATAAAAATAAAAGAAAACAAAAAGAAAAAAAAAAAGTAAGTATATTGGTGGGATCAAACATGCTGCTTCTAAGCAGAAAGCCAGCCACAAACTGCTCCCATCCAGCACCTCACACTGAAAAACTGAATTCTCTGAACGTCGTGTGAGTGGTTGCTGGGACATACCAGTGTCCGGCCAATGCAGGACTGGCACCGGTCTCCAACCCTGCCCTTCTTTTGCTCTCGAGAGATGGCAGTTTAGCTTCACTCCAAAATTACATATTTGGCCAGTGATGCACGGAGGTGTAAGGTTAGGGATGACAGCGTGCCTCTAGTTTCCGAGAATGCATGCCACACGTTTGCTCCCTGTTCTCTCCTGCCCAAACACACACACGCAGCTGGTCACGCACTCAGAGGTACACAAGAGGGCCAGGTCCTCTCGAGAGGAAGAAGCCACACTGTCCCTTGTAACCCCCTTTGGACCACAGATGTCCTGGCACATCCCTTTCGCCTCGTGGCCCACAGCTGGAGTGCAATCCGGCAGACGGGAGGGCTGCAGGGGAACAGAAAGCTCCTCAAAATGGTCTCTGCTTCCCCTGTGGGCACGTATTCCCTAAAATTCAGGCCGCCTGTTTGTCGTCGTACACTGGGACACGTGCTACAGCTGGTCTAACAAGAACTCAAACTATGCTCTATTACATTGCACCCGCTCACACTCGCAAACACCCCCTCGCACGCACCCATATGTATGTTGGCAGGAGGTATCAGCATTCATATAAAGCTCTGGAACTTTTATCCCTCAGCATTAAGAGCAAAAGCTACTTAACCGGTACCTTACTGTTAACTGCAAATGTGCTTTAGAAGCAGCATTTCCTTAGATAACTTTCTTCTGTAAATATCACAGTGACCATAACATATCATTAAATGTATCTTGCTGAAGTGCACAGGCAGTAACCCTGGCTATATATATATATATATTTATATAATTTCACCCACCCCCGAATCTTTTTAAAAGAAAGTCTGTAAAAGCCGGTGTCGCAGTGTGAAAGCTTCCTTGAGCATAGGAGTTTAAACAATGTACCTCACCATAAAAAGGAAAGAGAAACAAATTAAACAGCTGTAGGCGCATTATCCCGTACTTCTACAGTGTTGTGTCTAAATGCTGTGCTGGCATGAGAAAGAGTCTGTGCACGAGTCCATCTGTCTGAAAATACTGCTGTAAATGTTGTCATTGGTTCGGTTCTACAGTTGTGTTCTCCTCTTCATCCCTCTTGGGCTTCCCTTTCTCCTCCTCCTCTTCCCTGATGGCCTGGATTTGTTCTGAAGATTGGTGCAGTGTGGATTGCTCCACACCTTGCTTCTCTGTCCCAGCTAACCTCTCCTCATCCTCTATCACTTTCTTCCACATTTTATGGTTCTGAAGCAGATGCTGGGTGATCTGACAGTAGATTTTTCTCCTCTTGAACTTCTTCTTTCCTGTAAAATAGCACGTGACATTAACGTACTGTTTGCTGTGAGGAAAGAAGGAAAAGGGACTGAAGGTGTAGGATGTAGACAGGGTGTACCATGACATATAGGAACAGATTTTTAAAACCGCAAACTTAAACAGTCTTGAAATTCAGAAAGTGATGCCTCTCCAGACCTCCTGCAAGTTTGAGCCCCAACTTCATCCTGCCATAGACTGCATGTTGTCCCTGACCACGCAGCTCACGCAGACACCTAGTGCTTGAATGATTATGCAGAAAACATGTTGCCAAGCTGTTTCTCCTCATTTTTTTTATATTAAGTACTTAAAGACTCCGATCAACCTATGCCATAACACACACATTACATTCTGCACTCTCCACCCCCCCAATGGATCCCTGCTGATTGCCCTAGAAAAAAACAAACAATCGTGATTTTGTCTTCTCCACACTTTACCTCTGATCTGAGCTGCGCTGTAAAAGGAAAATAACTGAGCGAGCATTAGTAATCAAAGGAGGGAACCCATTCCTATGTTCCCTTTTACTGCTCTGCCATCACAGCGGAGGTGACCTTAAAGCCTTTGCACAACATTGCTTCGGCGATGGAATCTGAGAACTGAAGTAGCCATATAGCTAAGTATTATCAGGGAGCTCACTCGTCTTTGGTTTTGAAGCATCAGTCCCCTGCTGTTGACCTATAAAATGTTTTTGCCCCTGGTAGTTCTTATGGTTCCTGACAGCTGCACTACAAGTGTTTTGCTGTCTGAAGTGTGGGGTTTTTTTCTGTCTCAGTCTGTCCAAGGCAGATTGTTAACTCCTGAACAAGTAGTTAACAAGGACAAAGCTTTAAAATTTTCCCTGGTCATTAACAGCAGCGATGGTAGTCACAGAACTGAAAAAATAACCCCTCCAAAGACAACTGCTGGTTTCTTTTTTAAAGAAGGTGACGTAGAGGAATGTTTTGTACCAAATAAATTTGCGTGTATTAGTATTTGCAAGTTGCCTGAAGTATGTCTGTGTCAGGATCCAAAACGTTTAGCCCTTGAAGCTTTTGAACTGGAAACAAAGGGCTTTTCACTGAGCACAAACCAAATCCAACTCAATCCTTCATTAGAAAGCCCTTGGTTCCCTGTAGGAAACCTTCAGGTTTAGGACTAATAAGAAGCCCCTCTGCTGCCAATGCCGCCGGAGGACATTCTCTCCTCGGTTTCCCGGGTGACCCCACATCTTGCTGCTCTCTGCAGAGACCAGCGAGCACTTGCTGTGGTGTTAAAATTCTTCAGATAAAAAAACAATGATTGATTTTAAGCTATCTTATGTTTTATAACCCTTAAATTTATCTCAACTGCTGCAGTGAATTATCAGGACTTATGTGAAGTATTTTCCGCTACAATCATATTTCCACCTGCCTAAAAGGCATTTCCATCAAGAAAAAGATCTTCACCAACATCTACACAACTCTTAGTTTCTATGCATCTGACATCTCAACCTTGTGTTTTGCTTCATTGCAAAAGTTTAGAACAATCAAAATTGTGTTGATCATAAGTATATATTTCTAGCATCCTGTAAGATCCCTCTAATCAGCACAAAAGATGCCACAGATCCCTGATTCAGATCCACACAGTCACAGAGAATTTAGGGAACTGGAAGAAAACAGTTTGTATCATGTTGATATGACCGAGAAGATGAGCACACCACATTTGGTAAGAAGGAAATAGGAAGAATTTGTTTGGATATCTCAAAATTTACATACATTTGTTTTTAAGGTTTTAAAAAAGATAAAGAGCCTAAAAGCACCAGGTTCCATACTAAGGTGCTGTCATGGAGTAGAATGCAAAAGAGAAAACAGCAGAACCAAAAAAAGAGAACTAAAACATGGTCTGTTTTCAATAATATGGTTTAATAATGCTCTGTGCTTTCAACCTGAAAGCAGCATTGTTGGACTTGACTAGCAGAAGATACAGAAGACAAGGGAATATAGAAATTTCTATATTCTGTAGAATGAATATAGAAAAGAGGAGACTAAGGATTTCAAAGGTTAGGCACTGCAATGGATAAACAAGAATGTCCTTCATCTTCTTTTTTAATATAGCAGTAACAGTTTCAATGCTTTGGGGTCTATGTTGGTTACTTATCACACAAGCTTTCCCCATGACAGGCAATTCCATAAACACCCATCTGCCACAGAAACACGTGGCTCTGCCTGCTATTACAGAGCTGATAGATTATGAGGTGCTAAAATAAACCCGTGTGTGCTATATTATTTAATGTTTGCTGTTCTCAAAAACTTTTTTTATGCATATGAACCTATTAACTTAAGTGCAAGCACGTGCATATGAACAGCAGCAATGATTTCTTAAATACAAGATGTATACCCCCGGATCTTACTCGAGATAAAAGGTCAATTCTGTATGTCAGGAGACGTCGATTTTAGTTTCACACCCTAACATCAGTTACTGCAATCATCACATCTTTCCACTTCTTAGCTTTCCCAACAGAAAAAGAGAGCTAGTGAAATACTGATAGGTAACTTTTTCACTAGCAGCCTCACTTAAGTCTGGTGCTTTCTAGAAGTAGTAGATAGAGGGGAGAGAGAGAAAGATGACCCTAAGAAGGAAATAAAAGAAAGAAGTAGGAAAATTCAGAGGGAAGAGGAACACAAAAGAGAAGAAGAAGAGGCTGTGCGTGCGGTATTAAACTGGTAAAAGACACAGGTGCACAGTTGCAGCCTTTTCTCTTAAATATCACTTCCAACAAGTCCCTGAGGTCTCCTTGTAAGGTAGAAAGTTTTCTTGTCAGTATGACAAATGTTGGCACTGTTGTCCTTCTGAAGGAGAGGCAGGAGACTTGACTAGCCAGAAGGCCCAACAGATGCAGCTCCCAGCACATAAAGCAGCGATGCTCAGTGCTGATTCTTGATTCTCTCTCTGCTCCTTCCTACACTACCTTTAAAAGATTTGCATTAAAACACTTCCATTGCTAAAAACTTTTACAGCATCAGTACTTCAGAGCCTCATTGTAATATTCTTGTACATCATGCTAACTCATGCAAATGTTGAGTACTTTCCTTGAAAAATCTTCTTCCAACAGAATCACAGAATCTTCATGGTTGGAAGGGACCTTTGAGATCATTGAGTCCAACCACACACAAAAAAAAACAACCAAAAAAAAACCCACCACCAAAAAACCCCACAAACAGACACAAACCAACAATCCTGGGCACTAGAGCATGCCCTGAAGTGCTATGTCTACACGTTTCTTAAATACCTCCAGGGATGGTGACTCCACCACCTTCCTGGGCAGGCTGGTCCAGTGCCTGACCACCCTCTCAGCAAAGTCATTCTTCCTCAGATCTAATCTAAACCTCCCCTGCCCCAACTTCAGACCATTTCCTCTAATCCTGTCATTCTTCCCTTGGGAGAAGAGACCAAGACCCACCTCTCTACAACCTCGTTTAGGGTAGTTGTAGAGCGCAATGAGGCCTTTCTTCAAGTGAAATTGTTACAGTTTACTAACATCAGTGCTGGAAGCTCTCACACACAGATGGGTGATCCACCCCCAGAAACAAACAACAATGAGTATCAGTCCTGAAACCATGGAGCATCTCCGTCACTAACGTGATGGGCTACATACCAGCTTCACCAAGGACAGCACGGAAACACTCTTACTCTGGAGAGGCTCATGTTCAACCTGACCAGCTCACAGTCTTATGACTTTTAAAACACATCTGCTTAGGTTTTGGTCACAATGTGGAACTTGCTCTCTTGAAAAATATAAGTGTGAGCAGCTTACTGGATTCAGCGTTTTCACAAGTTTCCATTTCTGCTGTTTCTTCCTCTTCGTGCTCATCAGTGTCTCCCGATTCATCACTATCTTCTATCCATTTTCCTGGCATCAACCCCGCTGAGTCATAGGAGTTACATAGTGGTCCCACAATGTGAGTGATGAAAGATTCCTGGAGGTGTGCCAGTTGAGGGGCAGAGCGATCCATGAAAGGACTGATTGGCAAGCCCAGGCTAGCCTCTTCATCACCCTGGAGATGAAAAATAGCAGTAATTTCTCTGAAGTAAATGAATCAAAGCCATGTCACGAAAAGGAGTAATGCACATCAAGGCAATTTAAAAAGATGAAAAAAAAATAATTCAGCTCTAATGCCACTTCCATAGCACGCCAGCGTGACAGTACTATGTTGCCATTATAAATGTTTAATCGAAGTTACACCTCTTTTCTTGTAAGAGGACACACTACCGACCGTGTGAATGTAACAAAGATGTCAGTTGATGACTATGCAAAATGATGCCCACGGTCCTGTCCTGTACTTTACACTGTGTGTGTGAAAGTTTGAAAATTATTATTTTCTGTCTTTCTTCACATCATTTTCAAAAAAATCCCTTCTGATTTTGTGATTGCTAGCTCACAACAACCTTGTAGTCAGCCATCTGTTTGCAGGGAATGAGACTGAACTTCTACAAGCAAGGGCTATCTCATTGAACTAGCCTTTTTCTGAATTTTATTCTTGCTATATATAAGATGGAGAGGTCCTCTTCCTTTTGAGATATAAATATTTGTTCCTGGGACTATGAGAATGATGCCTGTGAATTGAGGTGCTGGAGCGGGTCCAGAGAAGGGCCACAAAGCTGGTGAGGGGTCTGGAGAGTAAGTTTTAGGAGGAAAGGCTGAGGGAGCTGGGGTTGTTCAGTCTGGGGAAGAGGAGGCTGAGGGAAGACCTTATCATGCTTTATAACTCCCTGAAGGGGGGGTGTAGAGAGGTGGGGGTCGGTCTTGTCTCCCAAGTC
>JAOQGH010000001.1:69563526-69582238 GCA_025769975.1 Gallinago jamesoni | reverse complement strand
TTATAACTACCTGAAGGGGGGGTGTAGAGAGGTGGGGGTCGGTCTTGTCTCCCAAGTCACAGGAGATAGGACAAGGGACAATAGCCTCAAGCTGCGCCAGGGGAGGTTTAGATTGGAGACTAGGAAACATTTCTTCATGGAGACGGTTATCAGACATTGGAATGGGCTGCCCAGGGAAGCAGTTGAGGCACCATCCCTGGAGGTGTTCAAAAGACAGCTTGACATAGTTTAAAAATCACTGGTTTAGTGATTTTTGTCAGGGTTAGGTTGATGGTTGGACTAGATCTTTAAGGTCCCTTCCAACCTAGACAATTCTATTATTCTATCAAAGCAGGGGTTACTCACAAGCAGTAATCTTTCCCATAAAGCTTTTTGTGAGCTTCTCTTGGGGAGAGAAGGTCAAGGGGAGGTACAGGAAGTTTTTTCTCCCTCCTCTCATGATGTAAAATAAAGTGAAGCTTTATTGCACAACCAAGTCTGATATACTCCAACATCCCTATCGCAGAAAAGCTATTGGTGACACCAATGAGTTTTCCAGCTGAGTAGAAGACTGGCTGCCACCTCCCCAAGAGAAAAATCTAATCCCTGTAATCAAGCGTGATATGCAAGTTGATGTTTTAACACAATGCAAATATCTATGCTTGAGAATATAATTAGAATTAAGAGAGATGTTTTCCATTTTCATTATATTCCAGATTGTCCAAATTCATCTCTTTGTGACCTAATTTTTCCAAAAGTCATGGACAATGTATCTGGTCAACACCCTGTTGGTATCTGGGAAAGCCAAAGAATCAGAGTTAAATTTTGAAATATGTACAACAAATGTCTCATTTCCTTGGGTTTCGTTTTACACTTTTATAATAACCTACCCTGAAATGTTATGTTTAATCATTAAACACAAAATATTAGTGTTAACAAAACACTGAAACATGCCACCCATTCTTTAAATAGTAAGCAAATTAGGAAGGGGTGGCAGATTGCTCTTCTTTACTTCTTTGCTCTTCTTTCTTTTGTCAGTAGAAGAAGGAAGAAAGCTGACAACTGAAATGTTTGTAAGTTCTTTTTTCATGTTCTGTTAAAACATGATTTATTATGTGAAACATTTTACAGTGCATTTTTTGATTCTTTTTAATATGTCTAACCTGTTTTCAAATAAGTATGCCGAGCATGTGGAGGGAAGAAAAAGAAACATACTGCAACAATATGACACAGGATTTTGAATGTTTCTATGCAACACATTTTTAATAAGGGGTTTTTATATAGTTAAATTCTTCAAAGGAATTGGTGTTTATTAAAGGATTTCCTTTAAAGAATGATATTTCATTATTTTCACAGCATAGGTTGAATGTACATATGCATTCTCTTTGACAACAGTTCTAGGGAAATTCAACCTTCCCATCAAATTCTCCTTTTTAGAAATGAGAAAATTAAGACTTCTCCCTTCTCAGAAAAAAATGTGATTATCAAAAGCATGGTGAAGGTGGTTTGATACACCTCTCATAGCATATTATATTTAAGAAAATGAGATTTTAAGCTAGGTTAAGCATACCCTCCTCAATGCCAAAATTATGTCCTAGGAAGAAAATGTTCTCTGTTTTCAACCCCATCTAGTGCCTTGTCAGCATAGCAATGCAGGTCATGCAAAAAAAATCAAACCAGGAAACCCACGGGGAGGTACTGATTTCTCAATACAGTGAATACCCATCTTCTATTAAAACAAAACCCAAACCCCAAACCCCTAATATCTTACTGACTACCTGACCTCTTGAAATTTGCATGCCAAGAGTTCAAATATATTTGTCCACGATTCTGAATCAAAAATTTGCAGAGAGGATAAATCCCAAATGTTTTTTGTTTTGTTTTGTTTTATTTTTTTTAATTACAGGATTATAGGAGAGAGAATCTCCAAGAGTCCTTCGGAGCAGCTTCCAAGAGCATGAAAACATTAGTAGCACACGATTCTGACTGACGGAAAATAACCCAGATTGCTGTCATGGAACAGAAAATGCAGTATCCTCCCACATGTGTTTTTCCAAAGCTAGATTCTGAGCTCACTACCCAAAACTCTGAAGATATTAATGTACTGGGGCACTTACTGCCCTCTGACATAGTTATGTTGGATCAAAGGAGAGTCACATCACATGTCTGACTACCAGGTTTTGCCTGCATGCAGTAGTCATTCACATAAGCTACAACCATCTCCAGAATTAAGTGAAATAGAATTTGTTGTGAGAGTTGTAATGAAAACATACAAATATGAAGATAAGCATTTCCTGAAAGAAATTCTGGGAGAGAAAGGTTGACCATTGCTGTCACGGGACTCTCTATCTTTCTTTCTTTAAGAAAAAATGAAAAAAAAAATGGAATCAACTGTATATGTAATATACACAAGGATCATTAGTCTTTCTTTTTCTCAGGAAATCTGAAATAAATGAAGGGGCTTCAGGTCACTGTCTGAATTTTGTGCCTTTCCCCATTTTTTTACATATTCTAGAAGGCAGCTGCAGAAAACCCCATTTTTTTCCAAACTGTAAATACAGTAAATTTAAGGGAAGATGAAAAGGCTTAGTCTGTGACTTCAAGTTACTGCACAGCCTCCCTGAGAAGTCTGTGGGGTGTTTGGTTCAGTGATTTAGCCTGCTTGCTTCCTCTTGAAAAGACAGGATGTGGAGCACATTCAAAACACGTTCCCACTCAGGAAGCAGAGGAATAGTGTGGGAACAGCCCCGTTCCTTGCACTTGGCAGGGCTAAAGAGGTTATAATGAGAAAAGGTTCAATTAAGGGCTCCCTTACACCTGGCAGGAGAGGAGCAGTGCCTGGCTGTATTCCCAGGTCTTTGTAAATCAATCTGTGGCTGCCCTCCTTCCTCATGCTCCCAACCCTGCATAATTAGTGCAGTTGTACTGACAAATCTTTTGAAAGCTGAAAGTGTTGTCTTAAAAAATAAAGTATGAGTGAGGATCAACATGTAGGGAGCAGATATAGTTAGTCTGTGATAAATTGAAAGTCAGTGATACAATTTTGCTCTGTAAATACAAAAGTTTGGTGTGTGTGACCAGAAATGTGGCCCACAGTGAAGCTAAGATAATTCCTCTAGTCTGTTTAGATCATCTCAACAAGGATGTGGTGTCAAGTTTTTGGAGACCACAGGTCAATAAAAGTGTGAGCCACGTGGAGTGACTGCTGCCCCAGCTCCTGTTTGGGCCTTGGCCACCATGGCCATCACAACAGCAGTTGTGATAACTTGTATCTGGACCTGGACTTTGGGGGATAGCTGGCAACATAGTCAAAATACTATCTGGAGTGGGGACCTAGAAATTTTATTCCCATGAGAATATGACTATAGGTCAATTATCTTACTGTAGAAATAGTGTACAGCCCAAGAGCCTTTTGAGCTCTCCTGTATGGCAGTGGGCCTCCCCTTTTGTGAGGATGCTCGCTTAAGATTCTACTCCTCGAGGCTGAGAGATTCCTTGCAGCAACAGATTCTCGGTAAGTGACTAATAGCATGCTAAATTTTGAAATTTTAGCTAGGTAATGTAAAGGATCAATTGCTCATATATAATCCTTTAGACATAAACCGTTGACCAAGTCTGGGACTAGGATTGGATCCAGCCGCACCCAGACTCCTCTCTGAAAAGGAGTTTAGAAAGCAAGGGGTCCTTTCTGAACCTCCTGACTCAATGGGAGGGTCTCCTTGAAGCTTGTCTGAACCTGTCCTCTATGCAGTAAATAATAGAGTGTACCCTGACATCGAATCTCGTAAAACACTATTGCATTTACTACTGGTTTTATTGCACTTACTGCTGATTTTGTTAAATTGCTGTTTCACCTTAATAAATATTTCACTACTTCACTCTAACTAGTGAAGTCAATCACTCTGTCCATGACACCCAGCAGAAGGATGGACTAGTGTAACTATAGCCATCCCTGTCACCGCTATTCTCTATGATTTTCATTCATCCCCAGCACTAGCGTGCTCCAGGACTGTTTAAAACAAGATATAGAACCAGCAGATACCACTTTGGACGTGCATTTAGTTACCTGTTCATAAAATTCATTGACGATGCCTTCTGTCCACTGCAGATGCAAATCTTTGCATTTTGCAGGCCCGTTTATGTCAGCCAGTTTGATGCACATTTGGCAAACCAGCAAGCGGTCGTTCTCGTTAGTCCAATCAATTCCAACATCATCATTCACCTAGTAGACAGAAAAAGGAAAACCATGACAGTAATCCTGGGTAAAAGGATGCATCCACAGAGGAAGTTCTACCCTGGCATATCTTACAGAATATTTAGCTATTTAACAAAATCACAAGTGTAAGCAGGTAAGTTAACCCAAGACTGGCATTTACAATCAGCTGTAAAGCACTATGCAAGAAGGAAAATAAGTGAAATCCAGTGAACATTAAGATAAATGATGAAAAATTAATATTTAGTGAATGATGTGACTGAAAGCATTTGCTAGGAAAACAAAAAAATGCAAACTTTCCATGACATTTTCCAAGAAGTGACTTCTTGAATCAGTATACAAAGATAAATTACAATCGAATGCCATGCAGATTGAATTGCAGTTATAAGACGCATGTAATAAGCTTATTTTCCTACTTGATGTAATATGTCTGAAAGTATTCTCTTATCTTTTTACTTTTCCCTATTTTTCCCATACCTCCCACAATAAAAAGTGATACATACTATCAACTGCTCTAAAATAAAAGCATCACCTTAAGGAATCACAGAAAGGTTGAGGTTGAAAGGCACCTTTTGAGATTACCTAGTCCAACCCCACTGCTCAAGGCAGGTTAAAGCAGGCTGCTCAGGATCGTGTCCAGTTCAGATTTGATTATCTCCAAGGAGGGAAACTCCACAACCTCTCTGGGCAACCTTTTCCAATGTACAACCCCTCTCACAGTAAACATATCGCTTATTTTTAAATTGGGGTTCCTGTATTTCAGTTTGTGCTCATTGTCTGTTGTCCTATCAGCAGACACCACTAAGAAGAGTTTGTCTCCATCTGCTTTACTCCTCCTATCAGGTATTTATACATGTGGCTTCATCCCATCAGGTCCCATGGACTTGTGTATGTCCAGTTTTTTTGAGCGCCCCCTAACCCGATGCCATTCACTGAGGAAAAGTCTTCACCACTTCAGACTTTCTCTCACACCTAAAGGGCCTGGGATTAACGAAGCAAGGTCTTAGCCACAAAGACTGAGGCTGAGAAAGCATGGAGGACTTTGGCCTTCTACACTTCCAAATGGTCAGCGATACCAACCTCTCAGCCTTTTCCCCTAGAATATGTCCTAGTGTGGGAAGGACTGTCTTCTACCGTCCATTTAATTTTCAAACCCCTCCTTGAAACACAGCTTCAAGTGCCAATGGAAATGAAAAATGGATAGAAAATTGTGCTATGGTGAAACTAGATGAAACTTCCACAGCGCAGTGGGCCCACATGGTGTGAGCTTTGCTTTTGGTGTACAGGAACTAACATAACTAATGTCAGAGGCACAGCAAGTGCTCCAATGCATTAATTTATGTCAGATAGTGAGCTTCCTTCATTATTTCTTGTTAGGAATTTCCAGGCTGAAAGTTTTCTCGTGAGAGTATGCTTATACTGACTTCTGTACAGAAAGGTCTCTCTGACTGTAGCCTCAATATATTAAACTACAGTTCCACAACCCAGTTAATAATGTTATCATTTAGAGCTAATTTTATCAGTTACAGCACCTCCACCTGTATACAAACATGCCAGCTATACTCTTTGAGACCACTCAAGTACAAAACAGTTTTTGCCAAACAAACATAAATAATTTCTTTTTAAGGCAGCGATTACTCTGGGAAAGCCAGGATCAGCCACAGGCACTGGTTAATATGTTCACATTCTCTGCCACTTTTTATTCCATTCATGACCATTTGACTATTCAAGAAATAAGGAGAGAGAAGGCGGTTAACAGATGTCCGTACAAATCTATAGCAAGCTGGCAGGACGTGACACATCAGGCTGTTCTCCTATTTATCTGCAGTGTCTCAGGTATCACCTTGCTTGGTTACAGCAGTAGTTACACCTACTGTTGTCCAGCCTGATAGATTTAAGACAGATTTAGTTTTCAATACCCACAATTTACGCCTAGTACTTTGGTCAAGCTTGTCCTCTTCCACAGTTAAAACAGTTAATCTCTGTGACAAAGCCACAGCAATCACTGGTTTAGTCTGTCTTTTTTTTTCATTCCTTACTAGTGTTTACAGAAATGAAAGGTTTTTGTCCAAACTGTCAAATTCAAAGGATGTATTCAGACAGTCTAAATTGTAGCCCTGAAGGATGAGGATCTTGCAGTACTGTTCAATACTTTAAGAAGAAATTAGACATGTGAAAATGATCCCAGAGTTTAAAATTAAGACCTAAAGGAATCTCTCTGATATTACCAGAGGTTTTAAAACATGCCTAGCAAGGGTGTAGAAAGAGTTCAGACTTTTACAGACCTACAGATCAGTTCTCTGTCTAGACTGGACCACTATTTAAGGCCTTTCTTTACAGCTTCTTAAAGCCTAACAAAGAGAGAGAAGTTACAGGGAAGTGGATATCCAAACCTACATCTGGAAGCTTCAAAATTTCAGGATACAGGTCCATGCTAAGCAGTACCACAAGAAAACATTTCATCCATGTTGTCAAAACAGCTAGGAGCTCTTGGTCCTGGACAAGAGACACACTGTGCTTGGTGTGTTTCTCACAAGGAACAAGAAGGCAGTAACAGCTCCAAAGGTAGGTGTCATCTAGGTAACATTCCAACAGCTTTGATGGATGATGGAGTTTATTAAAAGTAACTTGATAGGTGGTGATTGCCAATAAATTAGGTTGAAACTGGACAATAATTTTTAAGAATGATTTCCCAGGGTTGTAATTGTGTGCTAATTGAATGGACTGTGCAAGAAAGATCTTTAGTTAACTCTCTCTGGAGTTTAGCCATTTCAATTTAAGTAGGAGAGTAGGAACATAGTATCTTTGCATTTGAAATTAACATTTCAAATTTTTTATGATTTCCATGCCTTGTTAATATAACAGTACAGTTAAACCAATAAAAATTTACGTTGAGTAGTTAGCCATTATGGCAAGTTGGTACCACCTTTGATTTTTTTCCCTGAGTGCTTTGTTAATAGGTCTAAAGTGCCAGTAAACAAGAAAACCATTTTGAAAAGTAGAATATAAATGCAATTTGCATTCAAATAGTCAAAAATATCCTTAGCCTTAAACCAGTTCCTGAAAGAACTAAACATATATAAGAAGCTGTGCCACTAAATTTAAATAAGTAAAAAATAACAGAAGCGACATATTACTATTCAACAGAATGTTTTACAGCAACCAAAAATGACATTCAGAAGAAAGAGCAACACAGCAGCCTTTCTAGTCTTTTCACTGTGATGCTACCAAGCCCCACAATCTTTTCCACCCATCCACCAGAAACCTGAACCGATCTTCTTACCTTGGCATTGAATTTGGCAACAAAATCAAAGTGTTTCTTCAGGTCAGTAGCCAAAATTGCCTCAATGACGAGGAAGCGGAAATGCTTGAACTCCACATGGTCGAGGTTGACCAGGAAGTTGTACTCTGGCCTTGACATGAAGAGGTTCCAGGCAGCAGCGGCGTGGTGGTTCTCCAGGACGGAGCGGTCGTTGTACAGCACTGCCTGTGAAAGCAATGTGGGCAGCTGAAAGCTGAGAAACTCCGGAGCAAAAGAAACACCGCGACGCAGGAATGAGATCGATGTGGGGAGAATGCGTGAGGGAGGTTCAGGTTTGGTTAATTTCCTTGATTTTCTTTTAAAGAACTTCCTGAGCTTTGAAGATGTGATTTTGGCAGGACTAATAAGAGACACCTGAACTGTGACGGTGAAGACTTATTGGAAGATTAATTTGGAAAATCTGTGTCTTTCATGCTCAAGGGTCTTTGGTTGCTGACTAAACTGCATCTGACAATAGATTATTCTGTTTCAGGCCACAAATTAATGACTAAAATGGCATAAGAGTGTGCTTCCTTGTTTCTCAGAACTAACTTGACTTAACAGGGATTGTTGTCTTTGGTGTTTGCACCTGGCAATTCTTTCCACATTGGACTATTCCAAACACAGAAACAAGTGAAATTCCAGTTTGCAACCTGACAACACACACACAGCCTGACAGATTTCTCAATCCAAAATTGGTTAAATCTTTACTGCAAGACGAACCATGACTCTCACATTGCTGGCCATTGCATTCAGAAACTAAAGAAAGATATAGAAAATGGACTTTAGGGGACAACATCCAGGAAATCTCTCCACTTCAGCAGCATTTAGTCTTTTGACAATTTGGTTTATGGAAAGAAAAGCTTTTGGAAATATGCCTCTATGTAAAACACATAAAAGTTTTGTAAGTTTTTACACAAACATATACACATACATTCCAGTGCCTTTTCACTTCAATTATATTTATCTGTCACCTAGAGATGAAAAAATTTAACCCTATATAGAATCTATTCTTTACCCCAAAGAACAGGTTGCTGAAGCAACTCAGCTTTTCATCCCATCTTGCCTAACTACACAGTAAACATTTGAGCTAGTATGTTTTGCTACCCAGGCCTGACTCCTGGAAGCAGATTTTTAATATGGCAGCACTTTATCATTACTGGAAGTTAGTCGTGAAAAAGAAGAAAAAAAAACCCATATGCCAAATACAAGTTCTGCAAATTTCAGGTGATATCAGATTTAAAAAAACAACCCAAAATCTCAAAACATAAGAAGGGTAATTTGAATTTTTCCCACTAATTTATTTTCAGACTAGAGACAATACATTAAGGCTAATTATCTAACTTCCTTTGTTGATTTTTACAGCCACAAAGCTATAGTGCTCATTTCTTAAAAATAGATTTAAGGATAGCATACATTTTCTATCAATCTATTGTTCTCAATAGATTGAGAGTACCAAAGTTCTCAATCACACAAAGATGTTGCAAGGATGAGAAGTATTACTATCAGTTTATAGACAGAAACTGATACAGAGCAAGATCAGGTGACTTGGTCTTGGCGAGAGAGCAAGTCTTGATCCAAATTGGGGTGTAAATCTAGAATTTCTGCATCCCTATCAGACTTCTCAACATTAAGTTATCTTTTTTTTTCTTTCCTTGTCCATAGAAATACTTTTTCAGCACAGCGTGCTGAAGCCAGGCAGGTCAGCTATTTAAAGTAAGGTAAGATGATCTCATAGTTAAGCCAGAAAACAGTAACTCAGAATTGCTGAATTCAACTCCCAGCGTTGGCAGTAACTTCTGTGTAATTTTAGGTAAGTCTCAATTCTTCATTTACAAAACTGAGATTATTTTCTACACCTTGCCTACCATACCCCAATAGATGCATAGTGTAAAAATCCATTCACAAAAGACTGCAGCTGCTTATGTTCTATAGGAACAACAGAAAGTATGTTATGATCATGGCACAAATTCACTTGCATGGTGCACTGTTAACTATACAGGTGTGTTTTTATTTTGTTTTAATCTTTCTGTGCCTTACTTGGTAGGGTAATTCTTCCCTTATTTCACAGTGGCAGATTCTCTATCAGTCCACAGAGCGTTAGCTTCTCCTTCACTGAGACATTTTATCAGAACCTTTCTTAACAGCTCCACTACCTGAGAGTGGAGAGGGTGTGTAAGAAGACTCTCATCAGTAATCCCCAAGTGAAGTGATTATTTCTGTGACTTTGTTAAGCTGTTTCAATATATTTGGTAGACTTGTGCTTGACGGAAGCTACAGGCACCACTGGCAAGGAGAAGCAGTTACCAAAGACCTTCCAAACTTAACAGCGACTCTGCCTGAGATTTATTTACCTGAGGAGCACTTGTTGCTACCAAAAAGGCATTGGTCCTTCCTGGATGATCATAATCATGCATGGCTGCAGCTACATAAAGAGCCATCAATTCAAGGGCAGGGATGTTGCCAGCTAGGCATCCATAGCTGTCATCTGTAGGTGTGTATGTCTTCGAAAACACATAACCCATATGGCCATGAGTGATTCCACTGTCAGAATCTGAGGACAAATAAAGAAATTAAAAAAAAAAAAAAAAAAGCCTTAACACTTTTTCAGTGACTTACTGAAAAAGATAGAAAGAACAAAGCAGGAAGAGAAAGAGCACATTTACAATACATAACAGAAGAGTAAACACATCCTGCTTTGAGGCTTTCTGATACTGTGCACAGGATCCAGCACAATAAGGCACACAATTGGAAAGGAACAACCTCCCCACTTCCCCCACCTGGGGATCTTCCAGCCAGCCAATAGAGCCCAATCTCCAAGTACGTAAACTTCTAGCAATAAGCCATGGATTCATGGCCATGCTGAAGCTTTGTGGGTAACTCGATCTTCCCACTCCTTCCTCTAATTGCTTCACCATATTGATTAGTCTATGAGACACTAACAGTCCTTAAAGCAACGGACTAGCATTTATTAATTCAATTATGGTGCAAGTTTTCCAATCCAAAGGTCTAGACTTCGGATCGGATCTGATAATCCTCTTAACAGCCTTTTGAAGCAGCTTTAAAATGCCCATCAGAGGTAGATACTGAGAGAGATGCTTTGCTAATTTAATCAGCTTCAATAGATCTTACATGCAGTTGAATAATGCCTTTCAGATAAAAAGCCCCCAAACTCAATGCCTTTCATTCCACCCATTTCACCTCACCTAAAAAGCGTCAACAACCCTTGCTAATAAAATTTCCCAGGAATAAAAATGTTTCCCACTCCACCAAAACATCCTAAAGAGTTTCACAAATGGTGACAGTGCAGTGGCAAGTGCACGGCACCGCCTGCATGCCCCAGTGGTTTTGTAACAACTAAACAATGCAGGGTTTGAGGATTTAAAAGTCTACGCTACTTCTGGAGCAGTGTTAAAAAGCACGGCTAATACAGTCTCCTAGACAAAAAAAAAAAGGTATTGTAAAAATCAAATGGTAACAAACATCTGTTATTATGGTGACCACAAAGACTTGCATTCACACATCGTTACATGTAAAGCATTAGGTTTTAAAGGATCATTTCCATTCTCTTCAAAGTTACACCAACATACCTTAACACCTTCAACATCCCAGGTGCTACTAAACTTAAAAGCCTACATAATAACGAACACTGCATGCAATCCTCAACTGTTGGCTTTCCTCCAGCAAGTTTGTTTCACGACAAAAGGTTTAAAAATACAACAATACGTACTTGCACATTCAAATATACCTGAATCGCTTGCTGAGCCGTGATCATTAATCACGGTTGGGAGTCCTGGGATGGGCTGAGTAGTAAGGTACCAAACAGCGTGTAGAACATCCGTTGCATGGATTCGGTTGTGATCTGTGATAGGAAGCAAAAAAGCCTGCTATTAAACATGAAGGCTATTTCCGACCGAGGGAAATCAGCACCATCTAGTGGGTACTGTGTGGCAGTCAACTGAGCAGGGACTAATCAAACACTAGCACAAGCATGAAAAACAGCTGTATTCTGTAAATGCTTGGTTTTTCTTTCACTAAAGTGGAAACCGTGGTATGTCTCATGCCAGTCAAGAAAGAGAAAACAGCAGAGAAACCATGGGATCTGCAATGTGGGCAAAGTTGCAAAGAAAGTGTTCAACGAGGAACCTGATCTGTGCTACGAGCTCCAATCCTTTACTCTAGTGGTTGGTTGCCTTCAGCTAGTTAAATGCCATCAGGGAAACATGCACCGTTCACCTCTGATTCAAATGAAACCAGTGGGAAAATCTCATCCACTTCAGTAGCTGGATTTCACCCCGCTTCTAAACACAAGGCAGGTACCACTTACATGACTCTACTTGAGCAAATTTAGGTGCCATGCTAGCATCTGTACTGCAAAAAAAATCAAACTTGGGATATATGGATACTGCACAGTTAAACCAAACTCTTTCTGCAGTTTTCTGGCCCTGTGTCCTGCAATCTGGTTTACTACAAGCTGTCTTCGCAGAAGTAAGAGACAAAAGTCACCCCAAGGCTCACCCCAGCAAATCCTTCGAGGCCAGATAAACTATCCCACGATCAGCACAACTAGCTGAAAAAGAATCTCACACTAGCTCAGCACAAAGCATCACCTAAACATACACTAGTAAAAAGCAACCCTGATGCTGAAAGAGGGGTAATGCTTTGCTGCACCAGGACCAAAGCTTACATCTGGCATTAAACCACTGAAAAACAAGCATTTCAGCTTGTGATTCAGGCCAATTTTGGGGAAAGTACAGGTATCTTTTACGGTGACTAGCTAAACACAAAGAAATCTGTTAATCCGAGTGATAACCTGTGGCTACACTGCTGCTGCAGTTCTGGAAAGACGCATTTCAGAGGACAAAGTACAAAAATGCACAAAACGACTACTGGGTCACCCTCATCTTAGTTGAAGGTGCCTTGGTAATGCCAATCATATACGTGTCTCTCATCAGCAAACTAACAGGCTTGATGGGAACCGGTGAAGAACTAGGTTATATTAAGAAGATAATGGTCAAGAATCAAGATAATGCTAGACATGATATGTAACTCTCTTTAGCAAGGATTACCAACACACAAGTCCAGCAGCCCACTCTAAGAAGTAAAAAGTCAATTTGACCAGATTTCATTGGGGCTGAAAAAACATCTGTTTTTTCAGAGGAGGAGTCGAAGGGACTGGCAGCAAAATGTGTAAGCAACCTGGTTTAATACTTGCTGCATCCTAAAGATAGGTAGTGTGCAGCTGACGGAGGGTTTCTCAAAACTGAAGTTGAACTTCACCCTAAGGCCACTCCTTCTATGGGAGAAGAGGAAGGAAGGAGAAGAACTGGGATGGAGAAAGCGCCATGATATCACGCCACTTGGCCCCTGTACTTACCCCTCACTTTCCTCTTTTGCTCTCCTTTGTCTCCCCTCTGACCCTCCCTTAAAAAACTTGTGACCACTAGCCAAAATTCTCAATTGCAAAACAGTAAGCAGAACATGAATGGATATTTTCTGAAAGAAGAAATTAAAATAGGGAAGGAGTGTCCTCTCCCCTGCACTCCTCAAAGTACTAAGAACATCTTTCTGGAGACACTAATCTCATGCAAAACCTAGAGGACAGCCGTGCATAGGCCATCTATTGCTTTTCTCAGGAGTAAAGCTGGGATGAGCCCCTTGTGAAACTTGCACTAATTTAGTCCAACTGGGATAGTCACCATTAGTTTTGTGTGAATAACCCGTTTTTTCAGTTCAGCAACCAGAAGTAAAAATGTGGTTAAGTCCAGACAAGTTGTTCTGGTGTTTACACCTTCACTGAAGGGAAATCTGGAGGTAATTTAATTCTGTGTTGGACAAAATATTCCACTTTACTAAAATGAAACACATACAAGAAAAAACAAGGAAATGAAGGATTAGATTCACAAAATTTCCTTCCTTAGACTCTATGAATGGTTAAGTGTTTTGAAAAACAGGGAATGGCTCCAGAAGGATGAACAGACTGTGGGATACCCACATCTAGCCCCCTCAGGCTGTAATCTGCTGCTTAAAATCCCTGGTCAGATTCAAACCAAGGAAAGACTTGAAATTTGGTCTCTCATTTTCACTGAAGAGAGACTGAACTGCCTGGCTGGTAGGCATTTTGAGGTAGCTTTCCTTCACTGTAGCTGTTCCAATTGGTATTTAACGTTCAAGAGAGTGAACATGACTTATTAAACCAACGTCTTGGGCATTTTTCTTGGAAGTGGGAGAAAACAGGGTGCACTATATTCCTCCACACAAGGGTTATCTACCAGCTAAAAGAGATAAAAACTTGCTCCCTCCTCTTGGAGGAAAAAAAAAAAACCAAAACTCTTTTGCAGTTTAAGTGCTTTGGTAAATTGGATTTGTATTAATACTTTGGTGATGTCTGAAAGCAGGTTTTTCAGTGAATAAATGATTCACATTGAAAAACACCAGCCAAGCTCTAGTTGCAGAACAGGATGCACTCATCTACTTGGCATACTTTTTTCTGTTTACAGGGCTCATCTCCTTTGGTAGCATAGCACTGCTACTGTGTAAAAATCCAACCTGCTTATGGGGTGGAAATGTTTCAATAACCTCCAGCTGGGACATTGGTGTGTACTTGCATCATCAAGATACAGTTCTTTGTACTTATAGTGGCTTTATATGGTTTCAGGCTTGCACAGAATTTGCCATGAATTATTATATGAAACAACATGAGATGTTAAGCGCAATGAAAAAAAGACCACTGAGGTTGCGGTTCAACACCAGCCTCTGACTAGAGAGCCATCCATATGTTAATGATGTAGCTGAAAAAAAAGGAGCTGCTATAATGAGAAAAGAAAGGCTTCAATAAGAAAGTGAGTGAAAAATACCCCAACACTTTAGAGAAGCACCATTATCTGCTGGGAATTTTTACTTACAAGGTATGTCTCGGTATCCACATTCCAAGGCATGAAAGTAGTTCATAAATTCCCTCACTGGAATCTTAAAAGTCTCAAACAGCCCCATGTCTTCGAAAAGCCTGTATGATACCTGAAAAATACAAACCCACCATCCTGCTAAATAGACCAGTAAAAAAATCTAAAAATTCGATATAAAAATCATTGTCAAATTACCCCATGAAAACCTGTTGCAGCTATTTGCATTTCCATATGGATACGGTTATGTAGCCAAACAGACGAGCTATTAGTACTGAATAGTCCTGCCCACTCCTTCATTATATCCTTCCAGATAGTTTCTTTCTTTCAGTTCTATGTATCCCCCAGATTTTGCAAGCATCTCAGAAACATACACACATTAAGGAAGACACCCAGAGGTCCTTAGTGTCTTGGGAAAAATTTTCCCACAAAAATTCTCCAAGGAGCATCCATGAATCAAATCACTTCCCCAAAAAAGGGGGAACGAGTGAAGGAATCACAAAAGGACAGAACCATTCTGATCTTATGCATTAACTCCTTTCCCTCATTTTGGAAATGAAATGGCAAAAGTGACTTCGACAGGATTTCAGAGGCACCAAGCAATTTAGGAAGCAGAGCTTTTCCAAGTGTTCCTGTATGGAAAGATGACTGTAGACATCCAGAAGAGGATATATTGGAAGCAAGAATGTGATGGATGAGTTGGGAGGTATTCAGGAGAGACAACTGCTCAGAAATGCAGACAGACAATTTCAGGACAAGTTTGAATTTAACATACAGAACAATTGGACATAGTAAAATTACTGCCTGACCTTTTCACTTATTTCACAAATTGGACCCTAAGGCCTTTCAGCTTCTTTATTTATTTACTGCTGTTAGCTAAATTCTCTCCTTTTGATGCCATCTGTCTGCTAATGATCTGCCTAGAGCTAAGCAACCTGAAACATGTTTGGAATGATGAGTACTATTCTGATAAGAAATTGTTACAAATTATGGTTGGTGTTTTATACCTGAACGTAAATCAAACAGCTATCCACACCTATTACTTTCTGAATATCATGTATGCAAATTGGGACTTGTGATTTGCACCTGAAGTTTAATAAGCAGAAACTTCAAATGTCCTGCAACTGTGGGTTTTTACAGTAAGAATAACAAAAAAGGATATAAATTTGCAGGCTTAATGATGCCCGCCCCCTTAGTCATTCCCTACCAGGAAAAATCTGCATATGAACTAAATCTCTCTAGCAAAGCATTGCAACAGGCAGTGATGATGTAGAGACAGGCTGAGTGTGGTGTCTGACACCATCCAGGATGCCCCTCTAATGACACGTCTGACAGCTGGGCTTCTATTGGTGGCCCCATCTCTTACTTCTGCGTACATGCCACTGGCAATGCAGTCAGAAAAATCACTGCTGGTGGTAATTTCTCTTTGTGACCATGGCTGTTGGCCAAAAAGTGAAAAGTTCTTCATAGCAAAGGAGTTAAGGAACTACTGAATTACTGTGTTCCAGAAGACATGAGCTTAGAGTAAAAAGTAGAGCCTTTAGAAGCCAAAGTTTTACCCTCTGAAAACCCCTGTACTGAGGCAGAGAGAAGAGTCTGACTTTATGCACAGGATTAGGAACTACATAGAATTCTGTTATCTATCTGGAATCACAGCTGAAGTAAATCAGCTGGGATCCAAACTTTCAGCTACAGAGAGATGAAGTATTTCACACTCTCATCTTAGATCACTGAATGGTAAGCTTCGTATTTCCAGCAAAATATCCACAGATAAAGAGAAGAAGCATGAAGAAATATTATTCTGCAGAACCAAACCTTGGACAGGTATCTTCAATAAAGCATGCTATAAAAACATGTTTTTCCTCCTTAGATTGGGGGTGATGAGAGAAGTGGAATTCAACAGCAGTTGAAAAGAAGTGAAGAATGGGATAGCTCTTCCCCATTACTTGCAGTAAAATGGCATTAGTCTCTGCGATCATTAGAAAGCATAAACAACCAAGCAAGACATGTAGACATTTTTGTAAAGTTTTCTTCCTTTTTCTCTTTCTTAACAAACGGGGAGGAGGAAGGGGTAAGGATGGCTCAGAAAGAGGAAAAAAAGGCATTGATGTCTTCCAGAAAGTCAAATAACTGAATTCTTTCATATTCTTTCATTTAAAACAAACAAACAATCCTACCCCCTCCCCCCCCCCAAAAAAAAAAAAAAGACTGTGCAATTTTGTTTATGCTTTGCTTTGGATCAACCGTTAGTAAAGACTGCTGTCTTTTAAAATCCTTCCTCCCCAAACCAGATGCTGCTTCATGAGCTCCCTGGCAGTTACCCTCCCATGGGCTGAGCATGGTGCTCTCACAGCCGCAGTGCGGTCCCCCCTGCCAGGGACAAGCACAGGGAAACTTCGACAGCTGCTTGGCAGTGGGTACCCCACGCTGCCTCTTCCCTCCTGCCTCCATTTTCTGCTTGTTTCTGCAATGATTGCCAGTGCCTGAATGAATCATTTATAACTCGGATACTTCAGGCACTGCTGTCTGAAGAAAGATGAGCACTTCTCCCAGATGATTCCTACTGGAAGCTTTTTTTTTGGAAATGAGGATTGTTATTCACATGTAGCTCCTCTCCTGGGTGTTGCAGGCACACACAGATGGGTTTTGTCAACCCTCTTGCTCTCCCTTTTTTCTCTCTTGCCTTTGCTTTCTGCAAACCTGTGTTTTAAGTTGTTGGCACCCAGTCTCTGGCTCTGACAAGCATGACTCCTCACAAGGGCTGTTGTGATGATCCTGGGAATATCCTATCCCCCAAGGACTGATTTCCCTCATTCCTTCAAATAACGGCTGCAGTTCCTCTCTCCAGAAGTATTGCATACTGATGAGATGACCATTCTTCTTGGCACTACTACCCAGGGTTGAACTGACATTCATTGCGACAATGCTGCTCATGTATCAAGAGCATAGGAGCACCACTGGCTTTCCTCATCTCTATGGGCCCAGTAATAAAAGCTAGAGAGAAACTTTGACTTTAGCCTATTCTTTTTCACTTTATTTGCTTTCCAAAGAGAATGAGTTGCTCTTCTACAAGTTTTAGTTTTATAGGAGCTGTAAGAAGAGTGTTAAGTGTGACTGAAGACATTATCTAACTTTATAGCTCGTTGTGAAGCATCAACGCAGTTGGAGAGCTTTGCTGTTCCCTTCTGAAATGAGACTGCTATGCAAATTCCTCTCTAATCCCTATCATGCATATTTGTCAGTGTCACATTTAGAGTGCTTGTCACTATATTTTGCACAGATGCTTTTATGGCCGCCGACTGGTTTGGGGTCTTTTTAATGTCTAACTCACTTTAAAATTCCAAAAAGAAGAAACAGACATCTCAAGCAGCTTCAAAGATGCTAAGCCAGCATTTGCTTTCTAGACTGAACGCTTCCCTATAGGCACGTGTCAACTCTGCTTTGTTCCATCTCATAAATTTAATGTAGCAAGGCAAACACAGTTAATTCAGCTTGTTAACTCACTTATTTTAATGGATGAGTCCATTTAATGGAAAATGCAGAGAATAAATCATTTGAGCTTTTGTTTTCCTTTGTTTATAAAATCCCAGGATTTTAAAATTATACAAGAAAAAGATGATACTTTCAGCTGGAGAAAAAGATTTATTTATTTTATTTCTCTTATTTCTGAAAAGAATTTTATTAGAGACATATAAGCAGATGGAAGAAAGAAGTAAAGGAACTATCTTTATTTTAGGAACAAGGTTGAGCTTGCTGCATTCTGCTCTTAGGGAGTGGAAGTTATTACAAACAGCTGATACAGAAAATGTTGAATTTTGATCACAAACATTATTTATGAAAGCTTCACTATTTTATTTCATAGGCCTTATTTCGTGGTACTGCAAAATGGATAATGTGCTCGGAACCTGTGCAAAAAGCAGATGTTGGGAAAAAGAGTGTGGAACTTCAGTGCAAATTGAGGAAGGCACAGGGGAATTGTCCTGAGAGGTACAGAACTCCATGCAACTTGGTGAAGTGCTTAAAACCTATAGAGGTACACATGTAAAACCAGAAAAACTTTTGGCTCACCCAAACTATTGCTTATACCACTAAAAAAATAGTTCTGTTTGTCCTTATGTTTCATTTTTTATTTTGCAACATGCTTTACTATTAGAAAACACCATGACCAATACAATTTTCCCAACATTGGACATTTTTAAGATTCAGCTGGACAGGGTTGTATGGGAGCCCAGCCGAACCAGTTTCGGAGCACAATAGGTGAGATGCAGGGAGTTGTCATGCGACTCAGCTTCATCTCTGCCTTGCCTCCTCTATGCA
>JAOQGH010000001.1:69549976-69563426 GCA_025769975.1 Gallinago jamesoni | reverse complement strand
GTATTGGACCTGTGAGTGAAGTCCAAATAAATTAATTTGAACCTCACAGTGAAGTCCTTTCTCCCTGTTTCGTCACAAGGATGCTGGGCCATCTTGTCTAGACCGTGCTTTTGCCAAGAAGGGTTGGACCAGATGATCCCAGAGGTCCCTTCCAACCTGGTATTCTATGATTCTAGAAGAGGATTTTCATCATGTGCTCGCTGTCCAGTTCAAAAGCATCTCAATGATCATAACTGAATTTATATCGGCATCCACATCCAGCCATAGTTTGCCTATCAACCGAGAGACCTGGCAGGCTGGTTAAACATAGATGTTACTTGCCAAGCTATGGAACGATAAAAGGCAGACCACATAATAAATCTGAATTCATGCTGTGGTTTTCTTGGTTGACCACTGGATAATTGAATGTAGCTGAATAATAGTTAAACACCAACGGATCAAGATTTGATACAGCATTCTCTGGAGCTTTTTGCACTGGGATCTGTCTGACACACTAATCTCTGTGTTTGTGGGGGGGTGTTCATTGTCCCACATTATACCAATTAACCTAATCTCTTTTTTCCAGCACTCATCACTACATAAAGCCTTGTAAAGTGATATCAGATCATTCAGATTCTCTTGGGGTTTTATCCTTTCCATCCTTAAATATTACTATGTGCCTTTCCTGTTTAATAAACCTCAATACTTCTGTAAGAAAAAAGGGCCCATTTGTCAGTGTGCCAGGAAAAGGGGCATAACAGAGCAGAAAGTTCAGCCAAGAAAGTGATTATGGAAGTGACATTAATCACGTTGGGTAGAGACAGGCTGTGTCAGTACCTGCATTCAACATAAAGGAGAGAATGAAAAACTGATAGTTAAAAGAAAGACTAGTAAGCTCTCAAATCTTGATTCATAATAAACTAGTCTTCCCTATGTAATAATGACATGAATTTACTACCAATTTGCTGACTCTTTAAAGCTGAGAGATTATAGCAAGAACCATTTTTTCCCCCACTTCCTGAGACCCTGCTTTCTTGCACAGCCTGACAAATCTCCAGGATAAAAAAGGATCAAAGTTGTGTGTTTCTTGCATCAACTGAAGATATTTACTGTTTACTCCTCCCATGCTGAAGCCCATGTGAAATCCTGTCACAAAGAACTTGGTAAGGGGTGGCAGCATGTCCTGCAGATAAAAGTGACTATTCAGAAAGGCTTATGTAAACTCATTGGCAGAAAGCAGCAGGCAAAACAGGTATGTGTTTTTTTCTGTCAAATTTTTAAATTTAAAAATATAGAAATCTAAATGTAAGGAATGTAATAAAATGGATTTCATAGAGTTAGCTTTGAATTAGGTGGCAGAGATCACAATTCAATGAATGATCAACTTGTAAGGACAATGGGTCTTAATGCCACTTTGTGTAACTGTCAATAATCTAGCCAGTCCTTGGAGACAAACTAGCCTTCTTACCTGACTGAGAATCCGACCACATTTCTTTCCGATTTTTTCCACCAAATCAAAGATTGGGAAGTTCCAACTATTTAGCTGCTCCATCAAGGGATCCAACTTGTCCATAACCAGAGGCTCAGGAGCAAGTACGGGCTTGTCCTATGTTGACAATCAGAATGAAGAGAAATTTTAGTTATGTGAAGCGTCTCATGCAAAAATGTGTGCTCTTAAAAACTAAGGTCACATTAGCATCATCTATAAGCTAATGGTACTTGACTCAGCTCAGCGGAGATGTCCCCATTTCCACCAGCCCTGCAGCTAGTCACTTTCCTTTATAATTTGTTTTCACTTGAATGAATAGGAAATTCTCTATATGAAACATCAGTCTCTGAACTTATCCATTAGACACATTCAGTTGTTCATTCATGAGAATCATTCATTCATTTCCAAGGGAGTCTGTCTTCTTCATTGTAAAATTTGCTCCAGTACAGAGGGAAAAGCTTTCAGTTTCTACTTCCGCATGAGGACCCACTCGTTACAATCTAAAATGGCTAATGGAGCTCAGTCCAAGTGAAGACTTGTACTTCTTAAACTGAAGCCTACCTGTTTTTCAAAGCTTGCAAATAAAAGATGGACGGTGTCCCTCCTTTCATATTTTTCCCTGTATACTTCCTTGAATTTTATTGTTATTAAGAAACTGTAGATGAGTATATGCCAAAATATCTCCAGAAAAATGCCTTTTCTCAACATGTCCAACTCCAATGCAACAGATTACAATAAATGTTTTGAGAGCATATGCCTACTTAAATTTATCAATTCAGTTGTACAACAGGCTGCAGAAAATTTAACTAAACAAAGCTTTCCCTCTACATCTCAATCAAGCTTACAGTTGAATACAGTAGGCGTGAGAGGGTCAGCACTTGTTGACCATACTGCAATGTTCTTATGACATACGCCAACAATAACATCATGCAGCACCCTCAGACAAGCGCTAATTTATTTTGCAAGAAAGGACCACTGGTGTATATTAGACAAGATTGCAAGGCCATTGAAAAGCTGAAGTCGCCAAACAGGAAGACAATATATCATGCTGGTACTCTGAGAAGATAATTCCTCTTCCTTCCTTCTAATCTCTTCCCTTTAATGGCAACACTAACACAGACGCCAAATATTTCAAAAATGCCTAATGCCAGATCCATAAACGTATATTTATTCATCAAAATAGATGGCTAGAGTTTCACAACTGGCCAGTGCTTAGCAGCTCTCACGCATTTAAAGGCTTCCTTTCAATTCTTGAAAGTCAATCCTCCTGCTGCAAAGTAGGGGCCAGCTTTAATTGCTGCTTAAAACCATAGTCACAGTCTTTAGACAGCCCTAGGGGCTTTTTCAGTGGTGGTTTGGAGTTTTGGGTTGGTTTGGTTTTTTGGGTGGGTTTTGTTGTTTGTTTTGTTTTGTTTTGTTTTTTTTTTTCCCCAGTGTCAGTATACATTCTATTGTGCGAGTGGGATTTAAACAAACTACCTCAGGTGGTATCAAGGGATGCAGAATGATGGTTTCAGGCGCGTATGTCCTACAGACAGATCCCTTCCGTGTCTGCTCTTTGGAGCAATCTGTCTCATCATCATTTTGTACAATATCGCTGCTGTCACTGTTGTTGGTCTCATAGTCAGAAGTGGCTTGCGCAGGATCATCTACAACACAAATCACAAAGCTTGTTGTGTGAACAGCAAGGATTGCATCCAAAGTCATCCTGTGACCTTCCGAATAACAGCAACAGGATCTCTGACTCATAATACATATGTGCTGCTTGGCTGGGTCCAGAGTTGGACAATCTGTCCAAAGGCATTAAAACATATACCCTGCAGAGTGTAAAAAAATGGGATCAGGGACTGAGGAATGAGAAAAATTTTGAGGACCGTTATTTGAGCTGACTAGGTTAGATGAGGGAAACTGTATTTCCTTTATATTTTAACTCTATTCTTCATGAGTATTTTCATGTTATGCATACAAAAAGGAAAGGAGCCTCAAAGACAATTTGTATGGTCTCATCTACATATGTTCTCCTTTTATGACAGGCATATCCGCCCTTACACTGAATGACTGTTGAATTTTAAGGGATGAGGATTTTTTTGATGGAAAATGAATTACCTGTTCTGTTCAGGGTGTGTGTGGTACCATCATTTCTATCTAGTGTCCCATCACCAGCTTCTATTTGGTTATAGGGTCTGCCACAGCTGAAATACATCAAGAAACATGCACAATATAAAGAAATATGCAACTTAGACAGTCTTATGCAAAATTATTTCCTGCTGACAGTGTAAGATTATGTCATACAGTATAAGCTATGGTACAGGGTGTACTCTCCAGACAAAATTGTAAGAGCAAGCTGAAGTTTTACTGGATGTCAGGAATGGAAAAAGACCAAAAAGTACAAAAAGACCTTGGATTAACTGGCCATCACCATTAAATTTGTGTTACCACCAGTAAACCTATACTATCTGATTTTTTTTCTTTTTTAATTAATTTTTTACTCCCTAAATATTTTGCTATCACCTCAGTGACAACACACCAAGTACATCAGAACCAAAGGGACCTTTTGGATGAACATGAGGTGAGTGATCTGGCATCCAGACGTTTAGCAATGAAACAAGAAGAACAAATTTGCTTTATCATTCCCAGAACAGAAAGCCACTGTGGGAGGGACCACAGTATCATGGCCTTTGCAAATGTCTGGCTCTTCTGTTCCATTAAAATACTTTATTCATTGTGTGTCATTCTCTTTAAGCCCTAAACGTGAATTCAATACCATTTCAAAGTACAATGTGCCAGTATGATTGCGTTTAGGACCTGAATGAACAATGATATATCATGAAAACACAAGAGAACTTAACAAATCTGAAGCTTTATTTAGAAGTATTATATCCAGTCTGTCCATGAGAACCTGACGTAACGTTTCTCTCTTTGGTTTGAGTCAATATTTTGTGGCATACCTTATATATAACAGCCTCTGCAAAGCAATTATTACAAAATTATTTTGTTTGGTCAAACTTTGTACTAGCAAATTTACACCAATGTAAGTTCACAATATAAAAACGGCTGAAATCTTATGCCGGATGGCTTTTGACTGGGTCATCCAAAACATATTGTGGAGTCTGGTAAGCCCTGCACACATAATGAATTCCTGAAAGAATTTTAAATAAAAATACAAATCTGTATACAATGATACTTGTTGTGCATAGCCAAGCAAATAAATCCTATATCACTCAGATTTATAAACAAGATGGAAAAAAGTATTAATTTCTCTTTCCCGCTTTCCTTGTGGTTTCCACAAGGTTACTTGCTAACAAGCCAAAATGTAAAAGAGAAGGAGAGACTTTGACTGGTTACAATGATGCATGCTTTTGCATCATTGTAAGTGTACCTCTTTATTTCCAGACCATATGCAAATCACGTCAGTGATTTAATATGTATGGTCCACATAAAACAATATATTAAAAAAAATTATGGAGCTACCTAGTAGAAATCTGCTCTATGTCAGAAGTAAACATGCCCATGCAACTTTAATTCAATCCCCTTCATGCACAGGCATTATAATATACTCCTTAATCACAGAATTGTTTAAAATTTTTTCCACAGGATTCCTGTCTCATCCATCAAGCAAAATTAAAAATTATCTACAAATTCATTTAACAGCATTGCCTAGAATATGTTCTTGCTTAAGACAGTTTTCAAACCCTGCTGTCCTACCACATTTTGCTTTGTAAGCAAAAAATAAAAGTACAGTAAAATTTCTGTCTTGGTGCCACTGCCTGGGTAGATCTGATTTAAAGCACTGAAGCCATCAAGACTTCATTTCAAGACTCTTTTGTTGTTGTTGGGGGAAGGACTGGTTTGGTGGTGGCAGACTTTTCCTGACTTGGTATTATTTTGAAGCCAGGCAGATTTTTGGCAGTAAATGTAAGGGATTGCATACCAGGAAGACTAGAAATCTACAATGTGAAAGCTCAAATATTAAAAGATTTATTTCCAGTGTTTGCTAATTTAACTCTCTCGGCTTGTCTTAGCTATTTAATTTCAATATAGAGGGTTTTTTGTTTGTTTTGGATTTTTTTATATACTTTTTTATTATTTACATTACTAATAAGTCCATTATTTATGTGCTGTTCGTTCAGCTTGTATCTGTGCATATGACATCTCTATATACAAATGGCTAGAAATTTGACAGAGCTTACGATATTTCAAAGAACGCTAAGGGGACAGTGACTATTTGCAATAGTGGGTGCCAATTCTAATAGCAGTTATCACACCATAATATTCGAAATAATGTCTTTGCTTCAAATTATCAACAACAACATCTATGCCAGCAATGTAACTAATTGTAATGCTCACACAACCTAAGCATTTGAAAACAAGAAAATCAAGAACGTAAATAACAGAATCTATAATATATATAAATCTATAATGTATAATAATCTAATATGTTATGCAACCTACATAGACCACATAAGACAGGAGCCACATAAAAGCTAACGAGCATTTTACCAATGACTATATTGAAATCAAAGTCTATAAATATTAGAAAATATATGTCATTACTACCTACAACAATCTTAAATGGATTTGTCTTTTTCTTTTTTTTTGACATTTTTATGTAACTGTTACTTGTTTTCCTTAATGGAAGACTTCCAGCGATAACTGTTACTAGTTAAAGTACTAATATTTTGTTGAAGTAGTGATAAAAGCACAGCTTAATAGGACAGTAGCATATTTATGGCATATAATATATGTGTAATATAGTGCTCATTTCAAATGAATCACTGCAAGTCTCAGTTTCGCAATACCTTTGAAAACCTCTGAAAAGCACTTAGTTTCTATTCAGCCGCCTAACTATGTCTTTAAAGCCTCTAAGGATACTAGTCTGAACTTCAGTGAGGGTAACTCCCCTTGAGGAAACTCCCAATCTCAATTTTTACTTTCTTGTACCCACTTCTGAGCCTTGCACATAAAGCATCAAGACACATTCAAAGTCATGTGACTGATGCCAGAAAGTAAAAACTATTTCCAACCAAAGATAGTCAAACTTGGTAACATTTAACGCAGGACGTTGCCTCAGATGACGTGCTGTCTGCTGGCCAGCCAATAATCACAAATTACTCACTACCGTGACCAGAAGTAAGTAACATCTGATGAGTAACATCAGTAACAAGTAACCTTGCAACTACACTGGAACTGGCTTCTAAATACCAGTGTTTCCCACTATTCTGAACTGGATATATATTGCAACCTCCAATAATCTCACTTAACAACTGTTAACATAAGATAAATAGAATGACTTTTTTTTTCAAAATGCTGATTTTGCAGAGCAGTTTTATGTAAAATAATAATGGGCTACTTTAAAGCGTGAAATTAAACTGTGTAACTCTCAGCAGCAGGAAGAATTCGCTTGCAGCTGATTTAAAAAAATAAATCCCAATGCTGCATAGCCTGACTCTGCCCTAGGGAGGGTAGGATCCAACCCTGCGCTCAAAATTACGTAGTCTTCAGGTGTTGTTGGTACACCTTTACCAGCTGCTTCAGGCCAGAAGCTTTTAATCCCTAGCAGCCAGATTTTTCTATCAAACATCAGGTGCCAGTTGTGAAAGACTTGGCCTGGGACCTGAAAGTGACTGTTTGTGTCAAAGGTACGGCATGAGAAACACAAAGCTGTTAACATGAAATCCAGCTTTAGGATCTGCAAGTTATTGACAAAGAATTTATTTGTGAATCCGACTGTGCCTCTGAGATGAGTACAAGCTGTAAATATAGCTAACTGTCTTGCACTTTAAAAGCACTTTGTAGCATCAATCTACACAATTACTCACACATTAAGAATTGCTTGGTTACGGTGAAATATCAACATACAACGCCACAGCGAGCCACAAAAACTTACGTGGGCCAAAAGAGCTTGTTTGTGAGAACAACATGAAATGCTTTCAAGGCATATCAAATCACTATCTTACCTGCTGCAGATGACAGAGGGGCTGATAATAGGGTCTGAGAGGGTAGGAGCACTCTGAGTAGAGGTTAAGACTTTGTGTGGCTTTAAGCCTTGCTTGGTGTCTGTATCCGTAGAGTCTGGAAATGACACGGAAGATGTTTTTCCGGTAGGACTCGTGGCAGGTGTCCCCTGAATGGGTGAATGGCACGGGGAGGTGAGAGGTGAGATATTTGGCGGGATACCTTGTGAGAGAAGAGAAGAGTCTCGTCAATTAGCAGAAGTGGCAGATGTTTGTATGAGTTCACTGCGTAGAAATAATCTGAGATGCGGAGGCACGGCGTAGCTTCCAGATGGAAAGAGAAAACCCTCCTCCCCTCTGAGCCAAGCCCACGGCTGTCACAGAGAAATGAAGCTCCATTAATATCAGCTGCTTCTACCTGCTGAGGGTTTGGCTCAAAATATGAAGCATATTTTCTCTGTTGATTGGGATGCACTAACATGCAGGCACTAGTGGCGTGACTGTTGGTATTAACATGTTCTAGCAACAGAGACACCAAACTTCAACTAGGCGGTTCCCAGACCCATCTGCAATTTCTCATCGCTTCACTGTCACCATCTGTAAAGCAGGGACAAGAAAGGCTTACACACATTCCCAGAAAATTTGAATTTCTACATGTGCAAAGACTATCAATAAACCAAAAAAAGTGGTATTTAGTTGTCATACATTATATGAATATAAAATATTGCACTTATGGTGTCATTTCCGCGTTCCTCTGCTTTTGGCCTTGATCTTGTGCAGCTTGGGTTTACTTTTCAATATCTGCTGCTCACTATGGGAGACTCAAGGCCATTACCTATACCACATGGTATTCTACTCCTGAGCTTACGTGTCAGAAATTGCCAACATCCACATGTGTGAACACTACCAAGATGCAGTTCTCTCTGTTCCCTATTCAATCTAAGCACCAAGATGCAATGCATCAGCCAGTCCAGTGTTTGAGAGAAAGTTCTGCCTTCTCTTGGAATCCACTTTACATTTTCTAGTCTCAGACAAAAAGGCCCAATTCACAATAAAGTGCAGGGGAGCAGAGATAATCTAACTTAAAAGAAAATGCACAAAAACTGACTTAACCTCCTGGGCTTTGTAGGAACTCAGCCCCAGTTCATTTTCCATGTTCATCGTCAAAGCCAAATGATATAAAGAGCTTGGGAACTTTGACTGGTTTAATGTTTGAATTGTGCCCACTATCTAAATGCATTCCAGACAAAAAAAATTATCTCAGAATAAGGCAATATGTTGACCTAGGTTTATGAAATACTAACCTTGCAGGATATGTGTACAGTTCCAGTGTTGTGGGTTTTTTCCTGATAACAATTTACTGTGATATGCGGTTAAAATATGATTTACTGTCGACAATCCAAGAATTAAAAATAATCTCTGACAGTTACTACTCTGTAATTTTGAGACGTCCAACATCTCCTAAGTTTTGATTAGTGTATTTCTTCAGTAAACATGTGGTATGTATCATTGCCTTAATTCAATGACTGCAACTAGGATATTACGCTAGTCATGAGATCAGAAACCTAAAGCCTACAGAGCAGTTAAAAAGTTATCAGATGGCCATGACACCTGGAAATTGCTTTAAAATACAGAAAGCCTCTGTTTCACATTTACTAATTCTTAGAGATACCTGCTTTCCATCCAACAAAAATACGTCTTTAAAAACATTACACAGTCTGTTAGATGCACAAGGGATTGAGTTGGATTATTATCTATCTTTGAGCTATCTGTTACCAGGTAATCTTCATGACTGTCAGGGAATGCAATATATATGGCCATCTTTCAAGAATTTAAAGCAAGTCCTGGGATTTTAAACAGAAATTTTCACAATAATGTTTCTAATCACAGTTGGCTTTCTCCTGCAAGTCTGGGAACGTAACCTGTCTCTTGAAATATGTTTGGTTGTGGTTTTTTTGGTGTTTTTTCTAAGAGTAATTTACCAGGGTAGGTTACCAAAAAATAAATACATTTACCAGAAAAATGCAAGCCCACTTTCAATAATCCAAAATTTAACCATTTATTGGCAAGAGTGAGAGAAAATGCGTCTTGCATAAGAGAAGATGAACAATACAGGGGGAAATTTTTTAAGTACATCCATCTGCTTAGGTCCTCCAGAACTTTTACACATGTGCAGTGTTGAAGAAATAAAACCGTAAATTCAATGCGATGTGAAATTACATATGAAAACGCTTGAGTTTACCTGAGAATTTTGCCAAAATAGGTACATCTAGCTGTATTTTAAAATGCTAATGTTTTCATGCATAATTAAAGACACAATTTGTAAATTAACAGATTCGCAGGTTTATCTAGATCAGCTTCTACCAAGGATTATTATGTATTGCCAATGAAGTTAATATATATAAATCCAATTTGTATTAACTAGTGCAAATTGAAGAAATTCTTTCATTGGAACATAAACCCAAATTCTAATTAAAAGTGCATGACCGCAAACTGTCTAAAACATCAAAATACTACTTGTCTGCATAAAATGTTGAGCCAAAAATTTTTACTCCTGCGAATCAGTGCCGCTAGGAATGGTTTGTGATGGAATGGAGCTCTCCCTCCATCACTGGGGAGCTCATGTTGTTGGGCATACACGAACTTTCAAGTTAATGGGTTCATTTCTGAAAATCACAACTCCAAGTTGGATTTGTTTTGTCCTAAAACAAATTCCTGGATTCTTGGTACCATATCTGCATTATTTTTCAGTTTCAATTGTATTAATTCACTTATGTGCCCGTTATCTTTTAAGTTAATATCATGTTATTTAATTCTCACTGTGGTATAATAAAGTAGCTTCTGTACAAGAGGAGATTAAATAAACTCTTCGGTTTGAAAAGGAGATGTGATGTCACAGTGTCAGATATGCACTATGTGCAGCTTTATCTTCAAACCCATCTCTAAGTTTGGGCTATCTGACTTTTCTAACGTCAGGCCTGAGGCACCTATCAATTTCCATCTGATGTCTCGGTGGCCAGTATCTCTGAATAACATTTTCTCAACACTACCCCATGTTTGGAAAAACAAACAAACAAAAAAAGGTCTGATTTAAAAAAGGAAGGTTTTGTGATCACTTTGAATTACAACTTAAAGTGTGGGTAAACATTACTTTATCCTGCATTTGTACAGGGAAGAGAACCATGTTACTATGGATTACGGCTGATTCATGGCCATCATATTGCACATTTTGTTATCACCTAAGAAGCCACCTTCTCAATTCCTTTCCCTCAGTTAAAACAAAAGTAATTTGTTTTAAAGGCCCTACCTAAATACCAAGTAAAACCCCCCACATTTTTCATCTCTAAAAATCAGGAAGAACTATGTGGACTTTCTCAATAATGAATAATACACAGAGATAGACCTCTGAGTTATAATGGCCATGTACTGGATATGTTTGCATACGCCAGGTCAGTTGCTGCCTACAGCTCTGAATGGCATTATGGAGATTGTGCTTCCAGAAACCTGAGTCAGGCAATAAACACAGGCAGATAATTTAAAAAATGTTATAAAAAACAATCTGTTCTCAAGGGAATTACACAGATATAAATCACAACACGATTTAGAATCGCACTTGTTGTATCATGTCATGACTAACCCCTATAAATCATAAAAGTCAAAACATTTACAATAGCATCACTATGAGCTATAATATTTTAAGCCACTGTTGTTTGATTGGTTTTTTTTAATAAAATAAATAGACACAGATGAGACAGAGATCAAAAGCATCTGCACACACTAGTCAGGGGGAAGCAGCTAAGTGAGCCTGACAGAGCCACGGATGCCCACTCACCTTGCCGGCCCTGCCTTTTGGCATTCAGGTGGTTGGTAGAAGACATGGCGTAGGAGGTGGAGAAGGACCTGCTCTTTGTGATTGTCATCAGAATTGAGCTGTTCCAGGAGTCGGCGCTGCAAAACCAGAGCACAAACAAGCATCGTTTGAGACAGTAAAAAGCCCAAGTGGCAGATCATAGGAAGTCACGAGTCACAGCAAGAAGTATGCGATACTGAGCTAGCACAAAATCCGACGAGGAAAACAACATCTCTCTGCTGGCTGAACTGGTATTTCTGTGGCGCTCAGTATTGTATTCAGCAAAATTATTTACCATGCAGACACTGAAAAGATGGACTTCCTTCAGTGCTGAGGCCTATTCACTTTATTTATACAAAGATGCCTTCGTTATATTGTTCTGACAGTACAAAGAGGCTTAAAAGTTGACTTGAAATAAGTTAAATTCATGTTCTCTTTTAACGCCTCCTTACAACAGCCAGAAGTACCAGGAGTTCTCAGTGTAATTGCAAAATCAGCCTCCCTTGACTCCTCTGCTGTATCTGCCAAGGCAGATACCTAGTGATACTTTGGGCAATGGAGGAGCTCCTTGGGAGGCTGGAAGAGGGTCATTCTGTTGAATGCCCCGCATCACTGTTGGCAGTGGTGTGCCTCTTCTCTGGGCGTAGCTCTTCATGTTCTAGCCAACTGAAACACGTGCTGCATTCCCCCCAAAAAAACCTGTTGACAGACCCTGAAGACATCATCCATCACTGATCCAAAAGAAACTCACTGAAGGAAAATAGGGTGCATGTGTCTGTGTGCGTGAGGAACAAATGCTGGTCCCCTACAACAGGATGGGTGCATGCTTTCATCTTTCAGCATTCAGGCTATAACTTCTGTGTACCAGAAGAGGCCAAACAGTTCTGTAAGGCAGGAGAATTGTATCTATCATTGTTCTCCTGAAGGACACTCATCAAACGTCAGCTGCTTGCAAGGACATAGCACTAGTTCTTATCGTGCCTTCCAACCCGAACTATTCTGTGATTTTGTGATTCTATGACTTCTCTGGTCCTCTCAGGCTCCATATTTCTCCTCAGCCTCACATCCAAGTGATGAGATGACATGCAAGGCAGAAGACAGTCTTTTAAAGCAGCCTTGTCCCAGCTGAAGTTGAAAAGTTGAAGTTGAAAAAAACTTGGGGGGACGGGAAGGGAAGCGTTCTGAAAGCAGGTAACATGTAACATTGCCTTAACTCTACGAACACCTTATTGTTTTGGAAGAGCAAGCACGACCTCCTAAATATTTGCTGGTTCTCTTCACAGGACCAAATTCCTATAATCTGTGATGAAGCAAGACAGAGAAAGAATCCAGCTGCTTTCATAATTATTTTATTTGTTTGTTTTGTTTTGTGGTTTTGTTTTTTAATTGTCAAGGAAGAATATAAGACACTGGCCCACTGCAAAGAACCAAAACCAAACCAAACCAAAAACTCCCAAACCACATCCTTTGACTTTTTAAGACACAGAAGAATGGATATAGAAGTGACAGAGGGAAGGAATGTGGAAGCTATATTATTTTCTCCCAATCACTTGAAGCTACAGCAGGACCATGTCTCATCAGTTTAGCAACACAGGATGGAAGAACAGAGGATTACTAATCTTAAACAGAGATGTAAGGGGCATTTTTGGAAATTTTCAATGAATTTCACTGACTTTTTTTTAGAGTTGGAAGGGACCATAGAGATCATCTAGTCCAACTCCCCTGCTGAAGCAGGATTGCCTAGAGCATGTTACAGCATGTTACTCAGGACGGCATCCAGGTGGGTCTTGAAGGTCTCCAGAGAAGGGGACTCCACGACCTCCCTGGGCAGCTTGCTCCAGGGCCCTGTCACCCTCACCCCAAAGAAGTTTTTTCTCATATTTGAGTGGAACCTCCTATGTTCCAACTTGTGCTCGTTGCACACTGGCAACCACCGAAAAGAGTCTGGCTCCCTCCTCCTTCAACCTACCCTTTAGATACATATAAGTATTGATAAGGTCTCCCCTCAGCCTTCTCTTCTCCAGACTAAAGAGTCCCAGCTCTCTCAGCCTTTCTTCATACGGGAGATGCTCCAATCCTTGAATCGTCTTCATTGCCCTTTGCTGGACTCTCTCCAGTAGTTCCCTGTCCCTCTTGAACTGGGGGGCCCAGAACTGGATGCAGGATTCCAGTTGTGGC
>JAOQGH010000001.1:69522579-69549876 GCA_025769975.1 Gallinago jamesoni | reverse complement strand
GGCCTTCCTGGCCACAAGAGCACACTGCTTGCTCATTGTCATTTTGCTGTCCACCAGGACCCCCAGATCTTTCTCTTCGGAGAATAGTTGACCATGGAAATCTAGAGGTGATGTCTCAGACTGTGAGGAACATGTTGCAGATTTTTTAAGGGCAGAATATGCCACAAAGCCAATTCCAGTATCATTTCCCCTCTCCTGCCCTTCAAGCCATGAAATGTTCTTTTCTCTGTGAGCTGTGGTGTGCTTGAATTTTGTACAGGGGAAGTGGCAGATAATCAGCATTTTTGATTTTTTTCCCTTCAGTTCAAAATTCTTTTCCTTGAAAGCAAATCAGTATTGGTTTGCCAAAATTTTTAAAGCTAGACTTATAGGATTCATTTTCCCCCTTTCTGGAATACACATTGTTTCTCCTACTGTAAAAGAACTGCAAACAGTAGGCTGGCAGGCTTGACAGAGCTATAATTATACAATTGGCGACATTAAACGTAGGAAGAATTGATTGTCTGTTTAGTTGGCTCATCATGTAGAGTTATATAACAACCATAGAAAAGGACCAACGATAATATTTAATTGCTCTCCTTTTCCCTCTGATTCCCTTCTTAGGGTGCTTACATACTATATGAGAGCCTGGGATCAACAGTATAAATCAAATGCACCCTGGGAACCACAGGTTGGCGACTGAAGAACATTTCCATTTGGCTTTGTATTTATTTTTACTGAGCTACATGGGACTCCTCACAAAAGGAACTTTGGCTAACCATATATTTTTCTTGCTCCAGACATTCAGTGTACTCTGCAGTCTGCCTTGAGCACCCAGGTACCCTACTCAAGAGCCTCCTCTATGGCAAAGATTTACCTATCTGGAAGAAAGGCCGACCAAAGCAGCCCTCTGGGGCTGCATTCACCCGTGCCATCCAACAGCAAACACTGATGATGTCGGGCCTTCTCATGTCCTATTTTCTTCTCCACTACCAGCACCAAATTTTGAATTGCAGAAAAGCACGTGAGTCTTCTGATATCACGGCTCTGAATTCTTTTCTTGCATTTGGGTGCTTTTGCTCTGCTTTCCTTTCCTCATAGCAAACCACGTCTATATACTTTCTCCTCATCCACCAGGTCCAAGATGATAGCCCTTGCTGAGGTGGGAACCTGAACTTTATTCTCACAGGGTGGCACCATAAGTACCAGGCTGCACGGCTGACTGCCTTCTGCTCTTCCTTTGAAGGCTCTGACTAGAATAGAAAAATATCCATGGAGCCAGAAAGGAGGAAAACCTGTTGAAATAGTTATGCAACATTTCACAGTTAAAAGTCTGATCTAGTCAATCATAAGGGACTATAGCCAGAAGACAAATACCTGTTTCTGAAGAATAGTGAGAACTAGTGGGCTTCTAGGTAACTCTGAAAGACTTTGAGGGACATGTTTTAGGAAACTGGAACTAAATGTTCATTTGGGCTCAAAATGGAATAGGTAATTACCTCAGCCTACACAAGCCTCTTTGTGGATATAGTGCTCTGTTCCTACAATACATTATATGAATGTAACATTAAAGCATATATGTCATGGTTGAATCCAGAACTCTTTTTTTCCGGGCAAGACAAACAAATAATGTACAATTCTTCCGGAGATTTTGCTGAAATCAATTTCAAGGCTTTATTAATTATTGCTTTGTAGTTGTGACTCTTCCAGTAACAGCACCTGCTTATATAACCCCTGAAAATATAGGGCATCGTAAATGAATAAGTAAATAAATATTTCATAAATAGAAGCGGGCATTCAGTCTGCACCTCAACAAAACACCTGTGTTTGTTTACTTGCGGGAAATTAGGAAAAGCCTTTTAACTAGATGAGACACTTGTGATTAAGGATGGGACAGTTGGGAATCTGAATCCCAGCAGATAAACTCTGTGGTCAGTGGGAAAAAAGTGGTCCACTTCCGTGCTTAAAATTAGGGAAAGTACGGCAACGACCCTGCAGGAAAACTTTACACTGCCCACTCAACCTCCATGAGTAAATCTTCCTTTGTAATTTTACTCCTACATTATATGTGTTTTTTTCCCCAATGGTAACATATTTACTTAGATACTAAACTTCTCTCCACTAAATCACTTCTTAAGTTATCTAATTCAATGTTTTATATTTACCCTCTACTGCTGGTATTGCATGTGGATGAGTTTGTTCAGGGAGCTCTAGGTACTCATTAAAATCTGGAATTAAGCATGCACATGGAATGCAGTGCACACATCAGTGCTGCATGGTCTTATGATGCTCCATTTCAATGGGCAGAAAACCACAAAATTGTATATTTTAGGAAGGTCCACTTGAAAGCAGGGTTGGTGTTCTGGAAGTTAGTATCTAGATAATGGAGAAGTGCTTTATGAAGTGGTTTAATGATAGGACCACATCACTAGGTGTGTTCTCAGAAGTGAAGTTCAGCATCAGGATTACTTGTTACAATTGTTTCTTGGCTGGGTAATACCCATGAAGGAAACCGCTGCATATCAATTAAGACTTTCACTGCATATCCTGCCTTGTTTCCAATTTTATTGTGCAATTCTGCACTTTGCTAGTTTAAATAGATTAAATAGTTTTAAATAGATTTCCCCCATTATTATTATTATTATTATTATTATTGCTCCCCAATAATAGGAATAGTTTTGGCATAATCTGACTAAAAATGGGAATGCCACTTCTTTGGTAACCCAATTTAGAGAATAGAAACATGAAGAAGTAGTTCTACATACTTTGGAGTCAGCATTTTTAAGTGAGGGACATCAGCACACAGAACCAAAGAGACACACAAAAGAGAGAGGAGGTAATTTGTAACCTGGATGAAGATGATTCATGAGGTTTGATGCTGGAACTGCGATCCCTTCTCACTGGAGCTGGCTCCAGTGTAGGTAATCCTGTAGCTGATGTTGTTGTGGTCCAAGTCGAGGACACTCGTCTCAGCAGTCCTGGAGGCAAACTTCTCCGTAAGCGCTAGAGGGAAATCAGTTGCTTAGAGTTTACACATGCTTACAAAAACTTTAAACATGCAGAAGAAAAACATTTCCATTTGATTAATTCTGCCTGACAACACCTAGTGAGGTACCTTAAATCTGGATTCTCCTAAGTATCATGGTGTTTACCTTCTATTCAAATCAACACAGACAGCGCTTTAAATCTTTGGAGGGTCTGCACCATCCTCCCTATTTCAAATTTAAAAGAAGGTTTATTCCCAGAGCTCTGTAGCCACAGATGGAGCTCGGAGCTCTCACTGGAGTTTGCCAATGTTGGCTATGCTCCTTAAAATTTTTCATCTTATATGATGTGACGAAAGGCACTTAAAAAGTCATCAGGGCCACAAAGGGTATGGAGGGATTGGAGCATCTGTCATAAAAGGAAAGGCAGAGAGAGTTGAGATGGCTGAGCCTGAAGAAGACTCAGAGGTGATCTTATCAATGTATAGAAATACCTGAAGGGTGGGTGTTAAGGGAAAAAACAACTGAGGTTCTTTCCTAGTGGTGTCCAGTGACAGGACAAGAGGCAATAGGGCACAATTTGAAATACAGGAAATTCCATATATATGCAAGAAAATATTTTTTACTGTGAGGATGACTGAACACTGAAAGAGGTCACCCAGAGCGGTTGTGGAGTCTGCATTCATGGAAATACTCAAAACCCAAATGGGCATCCTCCTGTGCAACTATTTCTAGGCTGAGCCTAGAGAAACCTGCTCCAGGCTCAACTTCCTTGAGCTGAGAGACTGGACTAAATGATCTCCGAACTGGACTAGATCTCCAGATGTAGTTTCAACCTCAACTATTCTGTGATTTAAACTGTCATGAATGCTCAGATTCAAGGCAAAAAAAGGCTGTAAGAAAAATAAGGAATGGGAGCTTCAACCTTTTTTCCTGCTATATCTACCCAATCCAAAGATCACTCACGGAAATAAAATTTTCATGCACTGGAGTATGATGCCTCCAGAGGCTTCATAAAGCTTAGAGAAAGGATCACTATTTGCAGCAGATTTTCCTTGGCCACTCTGCATTTTTTTTTACCTGACCCTTCCATTTTCTTCACTAATAGGGCTCACATTGTTTTTCTGAAATTTTGAAGGTAAACAGTGAAAATAAAGGGTGATGACAGAGAGTCTTTGCAGATCCAGAGCTGCTGTTGCAGATGCTACCATTGTGTATGATGTTTCTCTTGTAGTTCTAATGAAGTGCTTTTAGTTAAGAAACGAAAAGAAGTATGTCTCTGTGATAGAGCTTTGACTTTGCCAGAGGGTTAAGAGATATGAGATGGGAGACACCTGTGGTTCTGAAGCTCAAACTTATAGATACAAACGTTAAGATACTATCTCCTTACCCAAAATGCTCAGTGTGAGATGCTTAAGGTGAAGACCCTAAATCTATATTTAGACAGTTAAATAAAGGACTGCAAACTATTAGTTTGATGAACTGTAATGCATTTAGGTCAGTGAATTCTTCAGTCAAATTAGTCCTCTGTAGCATTAACTCATTTCTTCATCCTTCATTTCTCTTCTCCTCGCTAGGTATTATGCAACAGCGAACTGGTATCTGTTCACTGTTTGCTCATGCGATGGCAGTGTTCTTCTACGTAACTTTCCCTCTCAGATCCTAGAGTACAGCCATTATAGACACGTACACTAAAATAAACTGGAAAATGTGCTTAATAACCTGTGAACATCCATTTCCTATATACAGCTGCTACACAGGCCAATGGGGTAATAATCATAATCACACTAAAATACATTGAAAAAAGAATCACAAGTGTTGCAATTCAAATGCTGGGAAATGCTGGAATGAATGCTGGCTGTGCCATTTGAACTGTTAAAAGCATTCACCGGTGCAATGTACTCTGCCTATATTTAATTTTACAAGGGAGATTGCAGGACAAAAGCATTTTGGTTTAATTTCAAAAGTGAAATGTAAGCCTTGCAGGACAGCTAATTAGCAATGAAGTTTCAATTTGAACTACTTCAAAGCTCATGTGCTCTTTCTAGTTGTTCACTTACTACATGTGGGTGTTTAACACTAGCTATTTCCTGTTGGATTCCTGAGTATTCATAAAGCCATCTGTCAAGGCAGTAATATATATATATATTTGATTCAGCCTTCTTTTTTTTCTCAAGACTATTTTTCATGAGCTCCCAATACCCATCATACTAAGCACTGTGGTGATCTTTTTTGTTTGTTTGTTTGGTATACAACATTTTAAACTTGATCTAAAGCAGCTGGAAGTCATCAACAGAGACTTTTAAATTGACTTCTATAGGTTTCGCACCTCTAGCTAAGGGAAGTAAGAAGAGACTAAACTTAATACAGAATTTCAAATTTCAATCTTCAAAGTAGGCAAAAAGGTCCCTCATATTACTACTTAATTCCCTACTGCTCATTGACTAGGGTAGTGACCCCCCACACAGTGGCTCAAATCTTTTGAGTAGAAGGCAATTTCTGTGTGAGAAGTAACGGGGCAGACCTATGGGTCTGGATGGCGAAAGGCTTTTGCCTGCTCTGCTCCCTATCTTCTCTTTTAAGCTCCAACCAACACCTGCACGGAAGTATGCACACCATCTATGTGAATTATTCTGTGTTGAACGTGATCTTCTAAAGATGCCTGAACCAAAATTAACCCAGACATGGATTGAAGTATACAAAGGAATTGTCTTACTATGGAACCATAGTCTACTTAGATGTCCTTTTATAGTAGAGTATGATCAGTGCATAACATGTTAATCTGAAGCAAACAAGCAAAAAGGCTAGTCCAGTGCTGTCCCTTTAGAGAGAGCCAAGTTACAAGATAGGCCGGGTCCAGTACTCACCTTGGGAACAGCCAGTTTCTCTCCTTTCTCTGGACATTCCTCTGAGTCAGAGCAGGTGTAGTTCTCACTGAAGGACACCAAAGGGTTCATCCTTGGCTTGTGGATGGCCTGGAAGGTTAACTGCGTATTAAGCAGGTTGCTAACTGTTCTCAGTGAAGTACACACATTGGGGGGCAGCGAAGGATCTGCGAGAAGGTCTGTAATGAGCCCATGTGCTTCTCCCATGACAGCGATATCCACTGTGATACTTGTACCAGAAGACTGTAGAAGATAAAAATAACACATGTAAGACAACAGAAGTGAACAACCTGCTGAGCAGTATCTAAAGCTCTCCACAACTTTTGTTAAAGCAGTTATCCACAGACTGGAAAAGTAATAAGATTAAATAATTCTTTAAATAAGGAGAATCACACTGAATAGATCAATCATCAGACATAATGCTTACAGTCCACAAAAGAGCTTGGAATTTCACCGTATCTGATTTTCTAGCTTTCACCATCTGCAGCTGACAACCCATCTGAATGAACTGTTCAGGCTCATAGTTCAGAGACATAGTTAATGGCTGGGAGCTATTTGCACAAATAATTTTTGAGACATAGTTTAGAATGGGAGGAGTCTCTCTTAAGAGATCCCTTTCTACTAACGACAGAGGCATCTAGAACAGCTAACATTTAATGTTTATGCTTAGATGAATGAAATGATATACTGTATATCTCAGCATATAGTGACATTTTTAAAGCATCTTCACACTATCAAAATTTAGCATTCTGGTACAGTGGCAATCACATTATTCTCCAAGCAATTGTGTATTGGGCAGCTATACTAAAGTTGAAATGGAGTAAAAATCTTTGTTTTATTCAGACAGCAGTGATGAGAATAGTTACTCTATAGACTTGTACGACCAATTCAGAAGGTCCTTTCTTCCTCTTGGTTTTGAAATATATACCTACTTTACATATATTATTTAGGAAGAATTATTAACTAGAGTAATGTCTAATCAGAAATAATGCCAAGGACCACATCATATCACTGGTAAATCTTAAACACCCCACCCAGTATATGTAAATAATTGACCTGTAAACGATGCACTGCAAACCAGCTGTGACCCAGACAAACTGTCTTCATATGTGTAGTCCATCCGTCATGCACACAGGTAATGCACAAGAGGCTTGATCCATAAATGAATCTTTAGGTTTCTCACTTCCTGGCATCCAGCAACTCCAACTACCACCTGTCCCAAAACCCAGTAGGACAACACATTCCCACTGAAAGAAACAGTTGTCCATGAAACTGGGACAACAGTCTATCACCACAAGCAGGAAACTTGTCAAGCCTGTGAATTGACAGCTATATGACACAAATGCAAAAGACTGAGAATGTTTAAAATCTACTAGAAGAACAGTGAGACTGGATGCAAGCAGAAGTTGCACTAGAAAGGCAGGGGGCACATGAAGTTTCAATGCAGCTGTGACATTTCAGCCTCACTAACTGCTGCACTATAAATCACCATAAATTGGTGTGGAATCACCAATTCAGGACACTCCCGAGGCCAATCATTTTTCCTTTGCTGTGTTTCTAAGACATCAACTCAATCCTGCTGCTGCTGTTTGGGACTTGTCAGCAGGTGTATGCACAGTTTTGCCAGAGAGAGCTTTCCAGGAGATTTTTGACTAATTTGTTTTCAGGTATTTCTTAGAAAAATCTTAGATACAGAGTCTTGCAAATGCAAAGTGAAAAAAGCTATGGGTTTCTTGGAGTGGCAAGTACATAGCATAGAGAACTGGGCAGACTGCTTAGTAGGAGGTTGACCACAGCTCCAGCCAGGAGTGATTCACCAGGAGTGACAGCATTTATGGACCTCACAACACATCAAAAACCAGCAGAACAGAGCTTGACACTGCTCATGAAAGGCTTCACAAGCAATAGCAAAGTATTTCTGAGGAAAATGATGTATTAGCTAAGTACGGCTAAACCTCTGGCTTCCCAGGTAAGTGTGGGGCAATAGCTGTTTCATTCCACTGATCCACTCCTCGTGTCCTGCTTCTTGCTTACACAGAGGCAAGCCACAGGACCAGAAGATACGCCTCCTCACTCACCATCCTCTCACACCACCAGAAAACCAGCCTCTTCTTCTCACATGTCTTTTATTTGTCATGATACCAAATGAGATAAACCAGAAAGCATTTGACATACTTAAGTGCTATTTCATCCTACTGAAAAAAAAAATAATGGCTGAAGTTAATTTAATGGCTCTTTCATTGCTTAACCTCTCAGGAGTGCAGACAGAAGATTCTGGCAGATGCTACAGAAAATTCTTAAATTAAAAGAGAAGGCTTGGGATGGGGGGGATTAATTATCTATCTTAACCTCAGCCCTGAAAAAACAGACCAAAGGGGAATGAGGTAGAATACACAGTGCAATGGAAGCCTCATATTTTCAGCAAAACTGCACAATCTACAGTTTGAAATTCTATTAAGCCTGGAGCTGTTGACTGCCGATCAGAGACAGAGATTAATACTTCAATGCAGTAAACAAGTCTGACTCAGCGGGCCGTAAGCAGAGGCCCAGATTTCGTACAGCAGTGCTAACATTTTGCAAAGCAGCCAGCATTGTTCTCCATGATTAGTACCAAGTGGAGAGAGGGAAAGCCCTTCTCCTCTCAACGGTGTATTTCTGCCACACGGGACTTCGACACGTGGGGAGGCCTTGTCACATCTTGGTGACCCCTGCCTTGAGTCAGAGACCCAGCAGATTTGTCCGACTCAAATGCCAGCCTTTGCTGAGTTATGTGAGGAGCTGGTGCTGAGGCTGTATGGCCCAGGAAGAGGGATGCCACACAACAGGTCTGCAATCCTCCTTCCTGAGCTGTGCCAGTACGTCGCTGCAGTACTTACACACATAACACACAGTGACACTGCTACAGCCAGAACAAACCAGTGCAAACAAAGCCATTCTCCCTTAGGAAGTGTGCCTCACACCTGAGGAAGGCTTCAGAGCTCGACAGTAGCACCAGTGATACCACCTCAGCCTCAGCCCAATGTGCCTCTTCACACAGCAAGGCGGCAGAACCTTTTGCATTTTTGACCAAAAGGGCACTTCCTGCAGACCTGATGCTTTCATCTCACACGAAACGTAGGAAGCCATCCAGCCCGCCCATGAGGAGCATGTCCAAGGAGGTCAGCTCCATCTCTGTGAGGAGGTGGACATGTAAGCTGAGTGTCCCTCACCAGGGCTGTGATGAGATGTATATGCTGCCAGCGTAGCCCAGCCAGGGTCACCATAAAACCTCGGCAGTTACCGACCTGGGCAACATGACATGCTGCACTGCACAATACTTCAATGTGAAAACACTGTACACAGGTGTCCTGGGTTGAGAGACAGAGGACTAACTTTTCTTCTAATGTCGGGGAAAATTGCACTTTTAGAAGACTCTAGTGTCTCAATTTGTGAAAATATTGACTTTATAGACAGCCAGGCTCTGTGGGATTCAAGGTTTTAGTGTTTACCGGCCTTGCCAGGCGCAGGGACAAGGAGGAGCAAGGCCTGGGCATTTGACCCAGGTTGGCCAACAGGATTATTTCATACCATGAATGTCACATTCAATGTAAATTAGAAAAGTTTGCTGCATAGCTCTCTCTCTCTTGATGGTGGTGGGTCCAGACAACTCCTTGCCCCGGTGCCAGAGCCCTGAGGCCTTCCCTTCCTCCTGAAGCCATTGCGCTGGCAGTGTCCGCCATTTGCTGTCCCTGCTGGGCGTGCACTGCTCCCTGCTGAGAGAATGGGCTGAGTATAATTCCTGTATATCTTATATGAGTATCAGGATTAATAGTGATTCTTTAGTATTACTGTTAATTATTTAGTCTTAGTCTATCAAATCTATTTAATATTTCAACCCTTGTGTTTCTTTGTGTTCCCCTTTCTGGGTGTGGGGAGGTTAGAATAATTGTCTAAACGACAATGGATTGTTATGGGTTTTCTCAAACCATAACAACAGTATTTCAAAGACATCACTGTGTTGCATTGAGCTGCTTTAAATGGCACTTGTATCTCTCACACAGTATTAAAGCAGTGTTTGAAGTACTCATACTGCTTAGAATCCTTAGAATGAGGATTCTAAGTAAAGTAGTAAGTAAGTAGAACAGTAAAAGTAAGTAAAACAGTAAGTAAGTAAAAGTAGAATAGGTCAAGCTTAAATTCCACTCAATGAAAGAAGCAGAAGAGGGTAAATATTGCTCTGATCCAGTGATTTCAGTACATTCACACCACATCCTAAATTGGTATGGTTTATATGTTGTAATCTAATTGCATGGAACTTGTATACAGGAAAATAGTTTCTTTTTCAAGCCATTTGAATACTTCATCTTTCTCAGGATGAATTTACAGTACTATCAGACTAGTCTCACTAGACAAAATTACAGGGATTTAAATTACTATTTTCTAAGAAAAGTTTCAAAATGAATGCATGAAAACATTTAAAAAATATTTTATTATTAAGATTCTCTTCTACAAAACAGTAGAGAACTGTAAAGAATGTTATTCAGAAAGCAAAGTAAAATGTGTTTCACCAAAGGACAAGGAAACCTGGATTTTTTTTATAAAATACATATGATGATGTAAAACAATATAAAGATTTATGCAAGCCAGTAAATTGCTGAAAATTAGATTGATGTAATTGTATATATGTATATAGACATGTGCACACATATACATACACAGTCTCTTTTTAGGGTAAAAGCAAAATCCACGTTCAGACTTTGTAAGTAGTTTTCTACTAACGTGCACAGCCTCTGCATGAACTGATCTGGATTCTTTCCAAACCACTTTACTCATCGGATACTTGGGAATAGAGGCACGAATAACATGTTTGCATTCAACACTAACAAACAACTAACTTGGTAACAACAAAACAAAACCACACAACCCAAAGGCTAAGCTAAGGTGAATTTAATTTCACACTGGTCAGTATTCATTTACCAATCTATGCCGATAATTGCGAACACAGTTTCCTCCCATTAATTTTGGAGAAGACTGGCTTACTGTTCACTTTGTGACTTCATTCCAACTCTGATGTAAGCTATGTCATGCAGTCACTAAAACTGAAATGCTCTAGGGCATGAGAATGAGAAAGCAAACAGGCTGGAAACAAAAGCAAAGCCAGACCAACTAAACATGCTCATTGATAACTAAGGTAAGGAGCAAAATAAACTCCTTACAATGCTGACAAAGAGTTGGTTTTGTGCTTGATTTTTTTTTTCCTCTCCTTTTTTAAAACTGGCATCTAATGTGGATATTTTAGGCTGTGGTACCACTTGGACTTCTTAACTGGGACCAAACACACTTGTGTATGTTTTGGGGCTTCTTTTTATGCACAGAAATAAAAGAAAGGGCTTTTCCCTGAAGAGCTCATATAAAAATTATGATAGCCAGGTCACAGCAGGATGCATTAGAGACCGGGGACAAACATGCACAGGTCACAGCACAAACTGTGCAATCATCTAAGTTTGCATGGGTGGGGGCTCACTGGGAACTGGCAAATAAACCTTCACATACCAACTGCAGGACCAAGTCACAAGTAGTGTGTCCCACTGTCCCACTGACAATTTTTGTCATGTCAGGAAACTTCAAGGAACACTCTTAAATGTAATATGAAAACAACACTCTAGTAAATTTTAATGATCACTTAGAATTTTTAGGTTTAAATAGTTTGTTTTGCATTCTGCAACATGGCTAGAAAAAAAACTTTCAAAATTTGCATAACCTGCTGTAGGCTTTTTTAAATTACATCTCACAAATTCCCATTTGTTTTCTTCTATTAAATTATATTATGCACAAAAATTTAAGAATTGCTTTTTGCTCACTAGGAGGGAAAAGCAGATAAAACTGTGTAGGAAAAACGACTTTAGGAAAACAGGAATAACAAATTCCTTTATCCATAAGACCTGACAGATAAATTTAGTTTATGATTTTTTTCCTGGTTAAGAAACAGTTGACCCACCTGTGAAGCATATCAGACATCCTCATACTTAACAGATGCCTTACTGCAAATAAAAGCCTTCCACCCCCCACTGGTGTTTTGCATATGATTCTCATAAAACTGAACTCATCCAGCTTAACTAAAAAATACTGCTCTCTCTCCACTCTACAAGAAAGGACGCTTAACATGACAACACAAAACCAGCCAAAACTTAAGCATAAAAAAAAAAAATAGAAGGAAGGAAAAAAATAAAACAGCTATCAAACACAAACCACAATTTATTTCACACAGCCTCATGTTAGGGAGAAAATAAAATCTTCATTTGCTGTGGCATGTACAAGGAAAAGCACTGAAGGCAGAGACGCTGGCCTTTCACCACTTTACACTCAGGAACACTCTGTAAGTGAAAGAATGGGGGAGGCGAGGAGAGAAAAAAGGAAAAAAGCAGTATCCAGCATATCTTCAATCTTCACACAATTACGAGCAACAATAAATCACAATTTGATATAGTTTCCAAGTCACATCATGAATGCTCAGGCCAAGCTGTCTGGAAACAAAATTAAAAGCAAATATAATTCTCCATTATTTTAATGTCCACAGAGCGATTTGAAGGATAAACATAAATTGGCTTCTATGGAAATAATGAATCATTTTAAAGGCGCCACAGACTTAACTACTCCACCTTTCACTAAATGACTAAGGAGAAAAGAAAAGTGTGCATATAATTCTTTGACATTTCACTTTTCTGTATTTAAAGCTGCAGAACTGGAGTCTTACCCAGGCTTCTTACTTCTATTTTACTCTTATTTTGTACTAACACAAGATTTCAGGTTTTCTCTTCTCTGATGAGCAAACAGGACATTTATGAGATTTTTTTTTTTCCACTTTCATGAAGCACAGCATTTCCACTGCTCCCTGGAGGTGGATCAGCCTCAAGCTCTGTAAGGCATACTCTTTGATAGGACTGAATATAGCATCTTCCCATCACATTGAGCAAAGAAAACCTTTCCTAACCACCAATGTAATCATTGAATCTGCTGATTCTTTGAAGCTCCCAGAGCCACATAAACCTAAACCACACACTGAGGCAAAAAGATGAGTCCATAACGAGGGAAGACTTGCGTGAGCCATAACAGTTATGGTTTTCAACCTGGTTATATGGAATTTGTGCTGGCACCACCACAACAAAGCAGACCTTCCTGGGAACGATTACATTGAACTCTGATCTGGAGAGCAGAAAACATCACGACTGCTACACGCAGTGTGTCTACAGCCTGAGCACTCCCCAGCACCATGCCAGACAGAGAAAATTTTTGAAAATACTTCTGCAAACAGAGGACCTAATGAAAGGGGGCTCACCAAAGAGTTATCTTTTGCGTCCCCTCAGCGCTCACTGTATTGCAATAAACCCTTTCCTCAGCGCCAGCCCTGCGGCCATGCAGTCAGCAGGAGCCAGCCGTGCCTGGGGCTATGTGCATGCTGATAAGCAGGCTAACACAGGGCTCTCTCCCGTAATTTCACACTGTGTCAAACTGCCAGTCATCTACGACCAAGCAAGGCCACTAATTTTGACCTTCCTGTGGTATCCCATCATAGGTTGTCATAAAATTTCTAGCCAGATAGCAATCTCTGATGCTTCTTCCCATCTGCCACATCTGCTTGAAACTGCTGGACGGCAGGATCACATAAGCCTACTTTCTTTAGAAAGCCAGGATGAAAAAAACCATCACTCTTAAATGGCTCTAACATTTAATCTATTCAGAGTAATCAAAAACTTTGCCAATATTGAATTTGGAGCCTTTAAGAATGAGGCACTCATTTGAGAAGGAAATACTTTTTTCTCCTTTCTTCTAAGACCTGTGGAATGTGTCGCTGTTCATGGCACACTTTGTCTGGGGCTGCAGTTGCCATCGCCACATCCCCTACCTCTACCTTAGGTGACACCAGTCCCAAAGCTCATAGCTACAGCTGACTAAACTTCTTCCATTACAGGACCTTTCAGTTCGTGATAGCTTTGTCAGCCAAAGAGCTCAGACTAAAATGTATACTGCCAGCTATTTGTCTGGGGTGAATTATTTCAGCATTTGAGAAAAATTGTTCAGACATTTACAAGAACACTGCTGGAGTGTTTTATCCACACTAAAAATTCTTAGTAAAGTGATACCATTTAATCTGCAGCACGCACTGAACGTGCAGAAAGGCCTTCTGCCTTCCGCGTCCTAATATGCTCAGATTTAGTTATACAGCCCCCAGGAAAAACAAACCCAAAGCTAGCCTTGTGTGACCTCTGTGGGTTGTCAGAAAGCAGCTACCAAGCTGCCTGAGGATGGTCCCTGCCCTGAGCGTGCACATCTTCACAGGCTGCCCACCTGGCCTTCTGCTCTGGGCTCAGCATCCCAAGGGGCAAAGGATCACATGTAACCCAGACTGCAACTTAAGACTCCCACCTCAATTACTCTTCCCCCTTGTTGAGTGATCGGTGCCATGGTAATCATTAGCACTGATAACACCAGGGTGGTTGCTCCCTTCTTCAATGCCCAGGCTTAGGTGAGCATCTCTCTCCCTGCACGGGCCACAGCTGCTCAAAGAGAAGTTGGTATCACAGATTTAGTAAAGACATCTGCATTTCTACAAAAAACACGAAAGAGACTCTTCTGCATATCATAGTCAACAAACAAACCCACATGTCCTGAAGAAATCATTGCTTAAAGGTTTTCACATATACTCATTACGAATTTAAAAAAAAAAAAAAAAAAGAGAGAGAAACAGAGAATACATTTTACTTCTAAGCAGTTTTGGTGCCACCTGTGACTTTCAAGGGAAACCATCAGTTCTTGCTTTCAGGTCACCTACAAAGCTTTCCCAGATTTGTAACATGTAACAAAAGAAAATCTCTTTGTGGTTGTTGGCAACCAAGCAACAACAACAAAAAGATAGACACAGAAATCATCTCAAGGAGTGGGATGTTTAGATTTGATAAGATTCAAGACCTACACACTAGGAAAGTGGATGCAAGTGTTGCACATAACCCAACGCAACAGAATTTCTCACCATTTTTATCTGACAGAAAGGACCTCAAATTAACTGACTCCACTGGCACTGGCACAAAGTATTACCTAATTTTCCACATTTCCTCCTGCCACAGTAGAGCACCAGCATCTTAGCTGCTGCTGGAAAACCCAATAAAGCATAGGGGAAAGGGGCACAGGGTTGTTGCCCAGAGTGTGTGCTGTGGGTTGCACCACCACCACCCTGTGGCACATTAACAACGGCAAGGGGCAAGCTGGAACCAGTCGTACATGCGCTCTGTCCTGGGCTCCTGGGAAAACCCCAGTTCAAATGAAGATACTTGGAGAATTTTGGTGACCTTCTGCATAAGGCATCCCGCGAGGAGTATCCAGGGAAGGCAGCTCCTGGAAGGAGGCAAAAGCACAGGGTGAACTTCCTGGCTAAAAGCCACCGATTGCAGATTGGAAAGCTTGTGGAAACTCTGCTGCTGATGTTTGATATTCTCAGCAGAGCCTTGGGGACTCAGTCACCCAAATCTAAGGGACTTTCCGTGTGACTTGGCTGCCTAAAAATCTTAAACGATCACGACTATCCTAGCCTGAAGAACTACTTGACGACATAGAGCAGATCACAGTCAGTCACAAACAGTCAGGGTTTATTATTTAAAAAGTAGGGATCACTCCAACTAAACTCAGAACTTTAAAAATTATTACTTTTCTTTAAAATACAGCAGATGGGAAAAATTAAATTCTAAATGGGGCTCAAATCTGCTTTGAATAACACAGACTGAGGAAAACAATTCTGTACTTCAGAGACTGTACTCAATTGTCTTATATTATTGTTCTTCAATTTGTACATCAGATGGTCACAAATTGGTAGCTTGAAGCTGATAGTTTGCGTTCATGCGAAGAAAACAGTGACAACTGTCTTCAGTCTTAACTTGAGATGCAGTAACACCAGCTGGGACCCAGCAGGAGCAAGGATGCTGGGTGCCGGCACAGAGGAGGATATGCCATCTATTAATACCTGGTGATCTTACCCATTTGAGTTTACAGCCCCAATAAAGCAACTGCATGCTTTGCACAGGAAGCTATTTTGATTCTACAGTGAACTAAACCAGAGCAGCCAAATACACAGCATGAGTTAAAAAAAAGATCCATTGAAAGCAATAATCACCATTCTGCCTCCCGCGTACTAACTAATCCTCCCACATTTTCAACTTGATGGTCTCAGTTACACTAGGACAAAGCCAAAGGAGCCATACAATGCCATATTTTTTCCCTTTCAAAATAACTTGGACTCTTTCGGGATGCAACTTGAGAAGTGACATCACAGTTAGCAGCAAGTTGCAGAAATACATATGAAAATTACCACATCTAAAGAGTGACATCAACCTCAGTCCTTCACTAAGGACTGTTTAGCAGTATTGAGCAGAACAGCATTAATAAATATCATTAAAAACATAATGCAAATAAGTGCAGCCTCTAAATCAAGACAAAAAGACTGGGGGTGGGGGAGGAGATAAAAAATTGCTACAGACAGTGTCAAACATATTTTTAAATACTAAAAAGGAGATGCCATCAGGGGAATAAACTAAAAATAAAGCATACTGTGAGGTTTCAAGGACTGTTCACTAAGTGTTGAAAACCAGAATAAAAAGAAAATTAGAAACTAGGAAATAATCATCGGCAAATCTGCAGATACAGCGTCTTTAGAGTTCAGTCTGTTCTTTTTGAGATTTCAACAGGGATTTGGAAATGACAGCAGGAGCCAGATGTATATATTGGGCCATGTTTTGCATATGCCGTGGCAACAGGAGCAGGAAGATCTCATGAAACTCTCTAAGCGACCAAGAACATTAATGATATTTAGTGGCCCATTTTTTAGAACATGCTTTCACTGAAGCCAAAAGCAGGCAGAGATATTCTGGACCTTTTAAAAAGGATAAATCCTATGCTCATGAAAGTCATGCAACTGCCTCACTGCAATCAAATTGGTCAATTTTAGATACCTTTCCCTTCTTCGTCAGACCTTGTCATTTGCATTATTTTAATTTTCCTGATTTAAAGTGCTCACACTAATACCAGTTAATAACCACCTAGTATCACAGATGCCTCCTCCTCTTTCTCATGACTTTACACTACTAATGAACTCCTCTGTGAAAAGAATTAATCATTTTTCTTTAAGACTCGGCTTTGGATTCTTATATTATGACTCATTCAAGAACAGCAACTGTAGCCTTAGGGACTTGCAGCCCCCAAATCCTTCATCATCAGTGCTTCAGAGCTGTAATTTCTCTGAAGTACAAGCTACTTCAACATCTAAAGCCAGGACCTGCAAAAGGCAGACTAAACATGCACTGTGTGTGTAAATCCCCCACCACTCCTACATTACTTGTAGGCAGACACTTCAATGAAGACTGGAGCAGAGAGAAACACTAATTCATGTACAAGAAAAATAAAAGACTATCCTCTACGTGTCTGCTATGATATCAAAATGATTTTTTTCACTTAGCACTGATATAAGCCGACAGACCGGCAAGCCCTGAGGACTGCTTCCAACCTACTTCATCCCTGACCTGCAAGGTTCAGCTTAAAGACACACCAGGTTAGTTTACACTATAGGCTTGTTTTGCCTTTGTTGTCACAAATAGGAAAAAATATTTGCCTGTTGTGATACAAGGTATAAATCTGATCACAACAACAGGTCAGTGACTGTATAAAATGGCCATTTTCAGCCACTACTCTTCTGGCCTATAATCTATGAACCAGATGCTGAGGGCTCTAGGACTTTCTAAGACACCTCAAAAACCACTAATTTCTTTCATGAAGCTGATGACTGATTTGTCCTGTGCGCAGTTGTAATCTAAGTCAAATCTTATCAACTTGTGGCTTTTAGGTTGTAAGCAGTTCCTGATTTGCATTTTAGAACAAAAGAAGAATGCACGCAACGTCCCAAATTATGATATGCTGGCTGCTTCTCAATTGTAATTAGAGATCGATCCAATCTGTACTTGTGCATCACAAATATCTTACCATATTGAACTTTGACCATCTGGCTCAGGGTCTGCACTTTTTGATGAGGGTCAAATACTTCTGTGTTTTTGGAAAGCTTGGATTCCAATTCACATCTAAATTTATCAGCTTCTCATTTACAAAAAAGCAACAGGACCATAGAGACCAAAAAAAAGGACACAGATCATGAAGCATTGGTGCTTATGCTGGCAACCCAACTAGACAATTATTTCTATTTCTACAGTGACTTAATACCTACATCCAAGCAGAAAAAATCAGAAAAGGAAAAAATCAGCCATGGGCTACACATGTTTATTTAAGAATTTTAAATCCCCTTGTGAAGCTGAACTGCAAATCTACTCCAGTAAGGAATGAGTGATGATGTACCAGTGAGTGCAGTAGAAACCCTTACTACTAAAGAGTGTGGGAGGTAGGCTGACTCTGGAGGGACAAGATGACCCACTGAAACTCCGTCACGAGGACTGTTACTGAATCGTCCAAGAGAAACACTGAAATCCCATCTGAAAGAGAACAGGTGAATGCAGCCCACTTAAGTCATCACTTCTTTCTTAGCACCCAGTACCTTCTGACACAGCATTGGTACTGACACTCTGTACGATAGGTAAGTCACCTCCAGCACTGACAGTTACTACTTTTCAGACAAGTAATAAGGTACCTATGTCTGGATTAACACACAGGCAGGTATAGAAATAACTGAACATTCATTTCTTCGACCACAAAATGTTCGATTACAGACTGAGGAAGCTCTGCCAAGAGGGTCAACACCACCTGAAGGGCTCTGCCCTGCCCCGCCATGTACAGCCCTGGCATCAGCTCCCAAGGGGTGAAGCCCACCAGTGTCCAAAGAGAGGTCCAGTGCACAACCCAGCCACCACCAGGTGTTCTCAGCATCTCAGGGTTCGAGATATTCTTGAAGGCAAGAAAAGCACAGAGAAGTATGTAGACATATGGAAATGTATAGAATCATAGACTGGTTAGAGTTGGGAGAGACCTTAAAGATCATGTCCCTGCCATGGGCAGGGACACCTCCCAACAGATCAGGTTGCTCAAAGCCCCATCCAGCCTGGCCTTAAACACTTCCAGCCACAGCTTCCCTGGGCAACCTGTTCCAGTGCCTCACCACCACCACAGGAAAGAATTTCTTTCTGGTATCTAATCCAAATCTCCCCTCTTCCATTATCCCTTGTCCTGTCACTGCAATCCCTGACAAAGAGTCCCTCCCTAGCTCTCCTGTAGCTCCCTTCAGATATTGGGAGGCTCCTATAAGGTCTCCCTGAAGCATTCTCTTCTCCAGGCTGAACAACCCCAGCTCTCTCAGCCCATATGGAAGCACAGAGGAGCACGGGAATGTATGGAGAATGCTGAAAGGCAGGATCAGAGTCTGGAGAAGAAGAGAAAGATGAACCGACAAGTTGAAATCAAGGAGGAGGGCATAATGAGGGCCAGTCTTTAACCAACTGGAAATGGTGCATTAAAACCGTTCAGAAGTTGACATTTCCTGGCAGGCAGGTTAAAAGCCTGCTCTGAATTTTTAAAAGGAGGTATAGAAAAGCTGTATCAACATGCAAATCTCTCTTTTAACACTGAAAATCAACCACTTGAAAAGATGCATCACCACAAAGCCTTGGTACTTTAACTCAGGAGGAATCCTATTAATCAGTGGACATATTATTGAGCTATGATGACACTTCTCATCTCATGAATTTGCCATCAAGCTCTGGCACAGAGAGCAGCGGTGTCCTCACAAATGAGGAGAAGTGGTTCAAATTAGGCAAACTTGTGGATTCTCACTCTATTGACAACTTTAGACAAACACCAAAAATATTCTGTACCCTGACAGAAAAATGACGGGGTTTGGAATTTCTGGCAACGGAAAGGGCTTGCTTTGGCTTTGCTTCAGCAATTTTAAAGCATTTTTATTAAAAGATAGGAACAAGAAGTCATGTCAACTTTGCAAAACTTAAATCTTTACTTGGAAAATACTGCAATGAAGTTACTCAGTTTTTTCAAAAAAGGTTATGACTTCTTGTCCTGCAGAACAGCCTGGTGCCCACATCTGCAGTTTTTGCTGCATCAGACTTTTGTGGAGGCTTGGCATGTCTCCTGCAATCAGAGGCTCATTGTTGACTTAAATTGGACCGAACCATATTGGATTAGGCCCTGAAGCGGACTTCAATATTCAGGTTTGCTAACACTGGCCACCTAATGCAATGCAGGGTACTGAAGTTCAGAGACTCTTCTGTCAGTGGGCTTAAATTTGGGAGGTTAAATTCAGAACAAGAAAGATAAAAAGACCACTTTAATCACAACGAAATGCTTGACTTCATACCCCTGACCTTGTTGAAGAGTCACGCACATCTCTCATTGCAGTGTTTTATGTAAAAATATTTGTTAACAAATTGAAACAGACCACAAGGAATAAGGTTTGCCATACGGTGCTCTGACAGATCAGCTGATGAAGCATATGGATTCAGTCTTCCTACTTCTGTGCTATCGCCCTGGTGGCTTCAATCTGAGTGCTACAAGCAGCCCCAGATACCCCATTTATCCTATTAAAGTAAAATGAAAATCAAAATCTACTGACTCTCTATGCTCCTCTATAGCTCCTAATGCACTCAGTGAGATCTTTGGCAATAACTTTAGGAAGCAACGTGCTCTAGAAGGAAGAATCCCTTCAATTAAACTATTTGTTCCTTTAATTACTGCAATTCCTAGCAAAATACTAAGACAGAACTGAAAATATGTACCAGTAAAAGCCCACTTCATGCAACACATGGCATTTTGCCAGTAATGTGAAAACTGCCCTTAATCTGAGTACAAATTTATTTGTATCCACTTCATCTTTTACTGCAAGGTAGAATTGTTGTAAAGCGGAAACATTCTATATGGTAGTACAGTAAAGTGAAATGCCAGACCAAATTAAAAATGCACAACACTTTATCCACTTGCCCTTTTTTATCTTCACTGACAGGCCCAAGAGACGGGTTTGATTTCCTGTCAATAAAATCAAGGTGGCACAAGGCAGAGTAATGAGGTTTTGCTTTGTTCTGCTTTTTAGAAAAGATGCCTTCGATTAGGACAGGATTTCTCTGGCATGATACAAATATGCCTTTAAGCCGTAACTAACTGTATAATCATGGCATCATACAAGATCAGGTTGGAAGGGTCCACAATGATCCAATTCTATACAGAGTTACAGTAATATATGTCGCACTTAAACATGTTAATAGCTCCCTTTAAATGGGGGGAAGGAAATTAATGGAAAAGAAAGGAATTAACATTTAGTTGAGTTCTTTTTTTTTTTTTTTTTAAAAACAGAGAAGAAAATGCTAATCAAAAGCTGTCTCTGAAGACTAGCTAATCCTTTGTGTATAAAGAGAACCATATGAGCTCGTGCCAGCTAAAAACTACTTTTGATTGTAAAACCGCGTTCCTTCAGCTCTGTATAAACAATTCATGAATCCACCTTTAAAGTAACACAACCTCTTCTCCGGGCACCAAGCTGACAGCCACGCAAGACCCCACGTGGCTCCAGAGCAGCAGGCTGAACTCGGCTTCCCCTCAGGCAGCGGCAGCATCAGTGATGATCTAGATGCCAGCCCTTATTAACTGACAAGAACATAATGAGGAAGGAGATCAGAGTGCAGGTCTTCTGCTGGAATGCAGCCACCACCTCACTGATAAGTAAGTGATGGAGCTCCGAGTGGGATGGAGCAAGGAAGCCCGAAATATCACTCCTCTTCCCAAGGGTTACTGCCTCCCAGAGGGTTCCCTAGTGTCCCAGGCGGTCGATGGAAAAGGGGAGAGGGCAGGAGAGGGAGGTACACAGCAGCTATGAGGATGTGCAGCTGCAGAAGTGAAAATCACAACCGGAACTGGGGATCAGAGCTTCATAGCAGGGATGCCAGTGAGAAAATCACGGAACAGCTGGTTGGAATACATATTCAAGGCTACGGCACAAGTACTTCCATAAATGAGCACACTATCTAGGATACTTTATGCTTAAAGTGAGTCAGTGCTTCAGGAAAGCATCTAACATAACAGCAATGCTACAACCGAGCAGAACTTTTAATACAGGGCATTATAATCCTGCAGCTTTAGGTGCTTTTCCCAGGGATCACCAGATGGCACTATTCTTCCTTACAAACGAGACTGTAAACTCTGCTGTGCACATGAAATGCTACCATCAATTTGGGAAGAAAAAGATCTTCATCCCTATTTTTTATAGAGTAGTCTAGTAGTCTCTCGCCGTTTGCATTCTTTCCAATGATCTTGAAAATCTTGTACAAACAACAAAGAAATTACTGTATCTGGGGGAGGTGGAGGGAATCTCATAACACTTTGAACTAACCCTCATACTGAAATAGTCCGTAGGAGAAGGATTACAGACTTTTCTGTAGGAATGCAAAACTCCCCAGCAATACATGCAGTGCTTGACAGCTGTATTAAGTAAGCAGAATTTCTTTCAGAGAAATAAGTCAAATATATAAGGATAGCATATATATACCCCTCTTCTCCCTGTCTTTTATTTCTCTCTGCTACCAGAGCTGTTGAAGATGCTAAACTCCATCTACAATTGTGTAGTGTTTAGTATGAAAGTATTCCCTAAATGTGATAAAAGGTTATTATACTTTTTTTTTCAATAAAGCTGCTGACAGTAGCCACATAAAAATAATAATGGAAGAGAAACAATGAAATAATATTGCAAAAAATGCTAATAATGAAACATCAGCACGCATACACACAAGACAGTGCTTACACGCGCATGGTGGTGTAAGGATACTTTCTCTCCATTTTTGTGATTTGCAAAAGGATGCAAAGTATTCAGCAACACATCTGCAATTAGGTACAAGCTACAGAGGCTGTGGAAGCAAATCCAGAACCCAGCTAATTTGGGATGGAAGGACAGAAGGGGCACATTCAAACCAAAGTCTCATCCTCAGTAGGAAAGAGTGTTATTTCTTTTTGGTTTGGTTTGCTGGGGTTTGGGGTTTTTTGGGGTTTTTTTTTTTTTTGGTTAATCTACCAAGGACTCATCTGCACACAAGACTCTACAAATTGATAAACTGAAGGGCAAATTAATCTGCGGAGTGACGACTCTAGCTTCAGCAGGAGTCACAGCAGAACTGAAGTCTGCCTGCTGTGCTCACGAGCCGAATTCCCTCCCAAAACAGATTCTTGTTTTTCTCTAAGCAACTCTACCCCCTTCTAGCCCCCTAGAAGTTGACAGGTTGCTTCCTGCTCCATGATCTGTGAATCACAACGTGAACGCCAATCGCTACTCCCCTGTGAAATGAAATTAGGTATCGGAGCACAGCGTGAGCACTAAGTTTTCCTAAGACGCCAGCCCTAAAGAAACTGTACTCTTTCTTCCCCCAGCTGAAGAATGGAGTTATGAAAGCAAAGTCAAGTTGGTTATTACTCTTCATATTCCAGAACATCAACCAATCTGCTCTGAGCCAGCTTAAAATAATTTCTCCACTTCCTAGCCATGAATATAATGGTACCAAATTTAAAGAGTCCAATAATTCACTATATTTATTTGTGTTCTTCTGTAACCACTTAACACCATGTGAATTGCAGCAATGCTTAACATACACAGAATACCATGATAAATCACCAGAACTTAGTGCATGTCATACAGCTGGAAAATTGGTAAGACAAGGCTAAGCAATATTAACACATGGCTTATCAAGCAGGAAAGGGGAGTCTGTGACGTTGCTTGTTTCATGCCTTTCAATAGCACTTTGTTAAGCCATAAAATATTCACACTTGGAAACATCACAGGGTTATGTTGCAGCTTTTTTTTTTTTTTTTTTTCCAGACAGATGGTCCTTGGTAACTGAACGCACATCTTTGTCACTGCAGTGTACTCTGAGCAAGGAGTCACCACAGGGGCACATAATAAAGCTGAAACTGGTAGAAATAAAATAGTGATGTAATAAAAGCTGGTTTGGGAGCCAAGACTGAGCGGACATTAATCTCATCTGAATTCAGTAATCTATACGAGATTTAGGGAATTCTAGTTTTAAATTGTGATGTAGGAGTGAAAACGAGACTACTTAGCCTCCTCTCTTCTTTTCTTATTCACCACACAGCCCATGTGCTCCAGCCGAGGTACCTTCTTCCATTTCCTTCAGGGAAAAATAAAAAGTGCTCCTGCCTTTCATTCTCAGACAGAAATGCACTTTTTCTCGCTTTGATGTGAGAAACCACTCCAAGGACCATCTCCATAACCTGCAAGAAGGAGAAGGTTTCGACAGCCTCGTGCACCCCCAAATTAAGTCTGCCTTTTCCTGCTCCAGCATCCATGTGCTCCCTTGCGGGCTTTGCAGGTTCATCCAGGATCATTTCTCCAAGGTCTCAGTCCAATGAAAATCTAACCACAAGCTCTTTCTCTTCTGGGTTAGCTTCCACACAAGGGCTACTGCTGGAGTTATCACATCAGTAAGAGATTGTTCTGGCCTTCAGGTATTGCCATGTCCCCTACCCAGCTGCTGTGGGGATGGCTCAAACACAGCAAAGTAAATTGGTTTAATCTTGTGCATCTGGTACTGAGTTCCCAGTCATCTGTTGAGGAGTATAAAGGGACTACATTCCATTTCAATGCACTGATCACATCACAGCCCAGCTTCAACGTTGGAGCCTGAAAGCTTCAAAATTTAAACCTAGTAGCTCCTCTTTCTGTGCTAGTATTTCTGACAGTGTTGGACTTGCCTGTTTGTTCCACAAGCTACTGAGTCACTTCCATCTGAGAGACTCCAAGTAACTTTCCCAGAGCTGAGCCCTGGGCCTGTTTATTGCCCTACGTTTGCAAAAATATTCTTTTGCCTGTTTTTTTTTTTAAAAAAAAACCCAAACAAACCAGAAAACGTCTGCGAAGCACAACCCTCTGGAAGCTTTTAATGGTTTTTAATGGCTAAAGGAACGTGAAAGCAAAACCTTCCTCTACGTGTACCTCTTATAGGATCCACTTAAGGTAACACCATCCCACAGATGGGTCCCTGGAAGGTGCAGAACGCTCTTTGCCCATACAGCGAGCAAAAGCGTTAGCCCACTTCTGGGAATGCAAATGAATGGGATCCACGTGACACCGGTAATAAAAGGCTCCTGTCTCTTTGCGAAGCATTGAAATGCCATCTGGCAATTCTGTTGACGTCAGCAGGCACAGAAAAACAACCACCATGTCCCCACCTCCTCCCCCCCAAAAAAAAAAGAAAAAAAAGCAAAAGCCTTGGGCGGGAGGGGGAGGAATGCAGCCTTCCACCGGGTCTCTGCGCTCCGGGCTCTGGTGTTATTCAAAAGCTGCAGCAGCGCTCTCAGCCCCGGAGACCCGTCGTCCCGCGGGAAGTGGCACAGGCAAAGGGCAGCGGCTTCTCCCGCTCTTGCCTACGCAGACCTCCTCGGAAAAAAAAAAAAAAGGGGGTCTCTCTTGCTTTCCTTCAACAACTGAAGGCTTCCCAAATAACTGCTTAAAAGTTCTCAGTTCTCTCCGGGAATGGCTGCGAGCACAAGGCAATGAAGAACACTGTGCATCTAATCCCTGATCTGGCAGAAAGCAGGAGTCTGTCACCTTGTGGTACTCCCTCTCCATCAACAACAAGTCCCAGAGCACACGGAGAAAGCAACTGTAAGCTCTTGCCTCTATCTTATACCACTGAGCAGCCGTGGGCTCCCTTGCACCTCAGTTTCAGAGACTGATACCAAGCATCAACACTGTAACCTCTCCGTTATCGTGCCTTGTCCCTCTGTCAGGTTGCTGAAACTTCCGTCTGCGAGGAACAAATCTCTCAGACGACAGGGAAAGATAGAAAACTTCCAGCAGTGCACCAGTAACATGGCAAGGTATGGAATATGCACCACTCATTTGGCTACTTTGGCTAGACTTCTTGCACGTTGATCTGGAACATAACAAGAGAGATTTTGTACCTTCTTAAGTAAAATCTCACACAAATATTTCACGAAGACAAGAGATAAATGACCTAAGTTGCTGTACAAATGATGTTCAAATCCTGCAGGGATATTATAAGCTGCAGTTACTAATCTTATATTGTATTTAATAGAAGGGACAATATTGCTCCTAAGTATTACATTTCACTGGGCATAGAAAAATCCCCAAATATTCATGTAAAGTGCCAACATTTTAAACTCATCATGTAAGTTACCTTATCTGCGATGAGCTAAAATAGTACTATCATCACGAGTGCATGCAGACAAAGCAGATATCTTTTTGTATTAAAGTACATTTTGCTTCTAGCAAAGACTCCTTCAGTTATTTCCGATGTCTCTTAACGATTCACATCAAAATGCGAAGGGCAACAGTATGCCTCCCCCCAAAACAAACATTAAAAGGATGGATATGTCCTCCACCCACCACATTTAAACCCTGAAGTGAGAAGCTTCTGGGTTATTAAGGGATAAGAAATTTTACAGCAGCTTTCTGAAAGAAACTCAATCCCCTCGATTCTATTTCTCAAAAGATGAGGACTCAAGAACCCTGCAAAAAAGTGTAACAAGGATGAGGGAGAGATGGAGGGAAGGAGGATGACCTGCCATCCAGGGCCACGTATATTACATGCTTTAAGTTGTTTCACTGAAGCCGTGCTAACACAAAGCATATTCCTAAGGCTCTGCAGGATGAAGGTCTCAGTGACTGACGTATGCAAACCTGCTTGAAGTAACAGTCCTTTTTCTTTCCCCTGCTCGCTGCCCCCGCTTTCTCCCTCCTCCACCACATCTCCTCTTACTGAATGAAACCGAGGCACTTTTCGCTTACAAAACTGCTCTTTGAATTCCTAATCTCTGCCTCAGCATGATTTTTTTTTTTTTAACAGCAAGTCAAAGCAGCACTGTGTAAATAACTGCAGTGAGACAGCTCTGCCTGGAAACTGGAAAGTTTTCCTTGCTCACATCTTAAGCTTGAAAGCTTATGCTCAATTCAATTAAGAAAATTTATGGGTAATTCCACAGTTTCTCCCCAAATCCTTATGTTCTCAGGCAGCCAACCCAGAAATGAACAAAACCCCCGACAACTGACTACTTTCTGCTAGCACACGGGCAATTATGAGGAAAGCATGTGTTTAATTGAGTTAGTCGTAAATCCTGACATAGGAATGAATCAGAGAACGGAGAAAAGAAACATCTATTTCCTTGCTCCCATTTCAGGTATAATCACTCCTGCTCAAGATTTCTTTACTGACTTCATAAAATACACAACAAAACCATCCTTCCGTAATTTAAAGGGTATTTAGCCTCCAACTGAAGCTGCAGGGGAATAAATTGAAAGGTACAAAGGTGACAGATGAGACACATTTTTTGAATTGTCCTCCTATCTCTCAGGCCTGCATCATGTCACATCTGTTTTAAATATAAACAACTAAATCCCACTTGGTGATTCTGCTCAGAGCAACCTCCGGTAGAGCTTACGTTCAGCAAATAAATAGAAAATT